>CM069917.1:12455575-12941269 GCA_036172215.1 Camellia granthamiana
CTGTTATTTGAAAAAAAAAAATTATATTTGTTTTTGATATTTTTTAAATATAGAAATTATTTTTTTAGACTAAAATGACAAATTATTTTTTTGAATTGAATTTTAAAAAGAGTTTGGTTATGAGTTTTGAATAGAATTTTCAATAGAATTTTGAGTTGTGTTTGGTTTAAGTTTTGAAAACTCTTTTCAAAACTCATAACCAAATAACTTTTCTCATTTCATATGTCACATCAAAAATTCAAAACTCATAACCAAACAAATTTTCTCCTTTCAAATCATAATTCCAAATCTCACAAACTCAAAATATAACTCTATTCTCAAATTATAATTCTAAAACTCTACCAAACACTACCTTAATGGCTTAAACTAAGATTCTTTAAACAGAAATTTAGAATATAATCATAGCAATTTCACTTCAAAACAATTAGTTTAGTAAAAATCATGTGTACATCCCACATAAAACTCTCATGAATGCAAAACACTTCATAATTTTGAACTTTCCTATTTTAAGTTACCCTTTAAGGTGTTATGAACTTAAAATTATATCCTGCAGTAACTAGCAAAGAAACCAGTCAGGTCTAGGGAAAACTCCATTGAAATTATGAAATTTTTTAAAGCTGTAATAATTACGATTGCTAGGAAAGAAACATCTTCAAGTTGGAGAGTGGGCAAGTCCATCTCACAAGCACCAAAACTCAAACTCGGACACAAGTAGCAAGAGCTAATCAGATCAAGAACAACGTTAAAAACCAAGGATTTAACAGAAAAGAAATAGCACTTACATGCCTAAGCCCCTCATGTAAATGGTTAACTTCATGTGATATGTGGCACTTCAATGCATACACCGATTCCATCTCTGAGCTTTCTTCACCACTTTCTTCGCAATGCACCCTGAACTCACATCACCACCAAGAAATAAATATCCAATAGAAACACTTGTCTGCCAGTATTTTCATAGCCATAAAAATAGAAACCCGAAAGATTTAAAGTGCTACTGTTGTACCATAAAGGCACAAAACAATAGTGCACAGTCTAGTCGAACAGCAGACAAGCAAATATTTAGATTGCAATACAAACCCATAAAACCACTCTATCTGCTCTCCAGGGAAGATGAAAAGGAGAAAATAGTTTAAGCTCTCGCTATTAGCATTTAGCAGAAGCCATATTCAATAGATTGTTAAAAACAAAGGATGTGCAACCATTGAATTATTAGCATATAGAAATATGGTGATCTGACCTATGTGCCGGAAAAATCGCACAGGAATTCTTTCCACTGCCAAATCAAATTTAGGTAAGACCTCAAGGAACTAATTCTTATTGCTAAGAATTCTCACTATTTTTTTTTGATAAATAAATAAAGAATTCTCACTATGGCCATTGAATGCTTGATCTGTGGCAGAAAGCTAATAAAATCGTAACTGAAGTGACTTCTATTAGTTTCATTAATTGAAGTGAAAAAATGCAGTCTTTAAAATGTCATTGCCTTTCTGAAATATTTTCGAGATTTTCAATCCAGAACTGAATTAACAGATCTAGTAGATGAAACTAATAGGAGGAATTAACACTAAAATAGAAATCTGGAAAGAAGTGCTCGAGTTAGTAGAACTAAAACTGAATATATGGAATGTAACTTCAGTAACAATACAAGTAGAAATAATATAGAAGTGAATATTCAAACCTGTGAGATAACGAAGAGTGAACATCTTCGTTACCTAGGTTCAATTATTAATAGGACGGAGATGTTGGAAATCATCCGATCCGTAGAAACAAAGTAGGTTTGTTCTTCTAGCATATCATGTGATCAACGTCGACAAATACCATCAAATTCGAGGAAAAGGCTAGTGATGCTTTACAGGACAAAATTCCGTAACTAAGAAACAACACGTTCATAAAATGAGTGTACACAAGATGGGGATGCTTTGATGAATGTGTGCTAAAACAAAATTAAAAATGAATATATTCATAAAATGGTAAGAGCAGTATCAATCGAATATGAGAGAAAACATGGTAAAGATGGTTTGATCATGTACTGCGAAAGATTGGTAGATGTAATATTAAGGAAGAGTGATATGATCACCGTAAATGAAAATGTTAAACCGGCGGAAAGACATCCATGAGATGCAGTAGTGAAAAAGTACATGGATTTATTAAATTTAACTAAGCGAAATGGCAAAAAAATGATTCATGACCCTACTTGATTGAGACACAATGCTTAGTTTAGTTTAATTAGTTTGGTTAACTGAATTGACAGATCTAATGTCAAAAATACAGGATGTAGAAAAATTTGGTAACAGAAATCTAACTCCTCAGAAAACAGCAAAACCTAACTACTTCACGAGATATGAATCAAATAAGACTAATCAGCAACCCAATATTACAGATACTTCTAAAGTTTTTACTAATCTCTGCAGCTCTTTTCTTCTTCAAGTGTTCTACCATTCTACCCAAGTTAACGTATACAATTTTAAGAGTTTGCAGAGCTTTAAGACTCTTTTATGCTTCCTCCATAAAGTCATCCATATAATTACAGAACATAAAAGATCTCAAAGGTATAAATAAACATACAAATATGAAATTTATATATGCTCTAGCAGATGACTTTCACTAGCAACTGCATCAACAAGCCAACACATGAGCCTTCACAAAGTGTATGAGGACAAGAACACAATAAAATCACTTATCACACAAGTGCGCACGCACACACACAGATTAGATTGTCATATTTAATGATGTCAATGCGATAAATCTACAAACACAATTTGTTAAGCATCAAATAAGACCAACATATACGAAAATTCCACAGGTGAAATTCCAAAATATTAAATTAAACAACATCACCACATGTTTCTAATGGCTATATTTAAATATATATGTAAAAAAATTTATCAAAAAAAAAAACCTACTATCAGAAAAATACCTGCTAACAAGTTCCACACCGAAGAGTGCCTTTATGGTATCCATATTTTCGCTGCAAATAAACATTATTGAAGATGATTGCATTAGAATTAAAGAGAAACTAGTACTTATCCAAAAAAAAACAGAAAAAGAAAACTGGTGATCCTTAACAAACACAGCATGTTGGATTAAAAAGAAGAGTCAAAATTTTGAGTGAGCACTACACAGGATAGAAGCATAGCATAACAAATCTCATGAAATGAAGGGGGAATAAACAAGGTTTCCAAAAAAAGAAGGACAAATTAAATTTCACTGAAAGAGAGTCACATTAGGCATGACCATGAGAGACAGAATAGGTCAGCATCTGCCAATAGCACAAGATGCTATGGTAATTGATGAAAAAGATAAACTCAAACATTGATATTATTGAATTGGTGCACCAACTGTGCAAAGTATCCAAGAATGTAAAAGACTATCTCAAGGATTTAGCTTACAACTAAAAAGTATGAACTTATTTTACCCAATTATAGACAACACATCAATCCAAAATCAAAGTAATTTAATGCCTCCAGCAAAGAAACAAAATACCTGGAACCTGGCGATCTAAGAGATTGAGAGAGAGTGTACAAAAGTTGTGTCCAACATTCTTCAGCATCCTGTTATATATTTAAAGGCTTAAAGCTATTTATCAACATCGCAGCAAAGTTAAAGCAGTAAAATGATATGATATAGTGAAAACATATCTGTCAAAGAATAAAAAAAAAAAGAATATGGTGAAAACACATTTGAGAGAGAGAGAGAGAGAGGAGGGGAAACCTGTTGCATAAAGGATCCATTATGCAGCTGCCCAAATTGAGGAAACTTTTTCCGCAAAACCTGTGATAAATGAAGAATCCATTAGGATATCTCTTTTGCCTCACCTATCAATGAGAACAGAAGCAATATGTCCACCAATCATCCATAGAAGAAATTGTCAAAGATATTTTCCACAATACCTTGGCTCTGATAAAATTTTAAGATAACAAGCAGTCCATAAGATTCAACTATGATAAAAACTTCTACAAATAAGGTCCATTCATTTATGGAGGAAATAAAATTCAAGAAATGCAAAATGTTTTTGCGCCTATGTCCCCTTATCACCAGTGACATTATAACTAAGATATATTTACATTTCATTGTAGAATCATCTATCTGGATGACACCAAGCATTGGATATACAGTAATTATGAATTTTTTTGACTTCAAAAATTAATAGATACAACAACTAAGCAAAAGGACAAACCATCCAAAATTGCATTGGCGCAACTGGCTTGACACTTTTATCAAGCTCAGTAAATAATTCTCGTGTGGCGGCGGTCAACAAATGAGAAGTCTGGTCCAAATCATTGCTTCTTCCAGAATGGGGATACCTAATCAGCAAAAAACAAACCGAACAAAAAATCTCAATCATGTGAGTATAATGCATATAATATATATGAAGACCACACTTCTAAATCATTTTCTGAACATTAGATATCCTTGTACACACGGAAGACAACTCACTTAATCAAAGCTGACTTCAGCTCTGGAACTGAATGCAAGCATTGTATTGTAGAGTTCATGTAACAGGTATTTCCAAGATTAAATAAGCCAGCAGAATGACCCTGGAAGCAGATGTGATATTCATTAAAAAATCATTAAAAGGGCATACAAAAGTATGATCAAATATCTGTAAAGTTTTCCTGGCCAAATTCAAAGAATACAGTACATTTTAGAGGCAGGCTACGCAAAAAAGAAATTATTTAAGTAAACACAGCAAACTTGATTCTATGGTTTTAAGTCCAAAAAACAAGATACTGATGCGGAGTGCAAGTTAAGAAATTATGGAAGTAGTGAAGGGAACTACAAAACAACTTGGTTAAGTGAAATAAAAAAGGGGGTAAAAAAAAAAGTTAATAACCGGATTAAATAAAACAAGAAAAACTAACCAGCAAAGTGGATGAACTAAACAACTAAGTCACAGCGTGAATACAAATCATAACTTAATAGCATAGAGAATAAACGGAGAAAGGGCATAGTCAAGGATGGCAACAGACCAAATTTGAGATGGAGTTACACCATCAAATTAGGGTCAATTGCAACTTGAAGCAACTCCAAGCTTGACATCAGTTCAGGAATCCCGCCCAAGGCAGATTGTATATGCCCACACCATCCCAACAAGGGCAGGGCAGGGCAGGATGACAAACTACCACAATCAAGTAAGTATACTTACATTTACTGCAACCAAGTGTCAGAAAGATAATAAAGCAGAGCAAAATGTCTGAAGTCCCCTTACTGACCCACCTAATGGCTAAACTCAGTTACATAAACCTACCCCTTCCCAACCTAATGCAAAACAGGAACCTGAGGAAAAACTAAATTAGTATTCATATCTACTGCAAAAAATTCAAGCAACTTACCACAGCAACAACTTGCTCTTCTTCTGGAAGGTCTTCCATGAAAACAGGGCCCTTTTCTGGGGCCTTCACAATCTCATCTGCTGTTCCCATCATCATCAACTTTTGACCCTAGACACAATAGACATCATGCAATATACTCAACAATTTATTCCATAATACAACAAAGCCAAGTGTTGTACGAAATTTAAAGATTATACACCTCTTTCACTCCTAATGTTGACCAATTGGCATCATCCTACATTGTGAGGAAAATACAAGGAGGTTAATAGCCACCTTCAGAAACAACAAGTTACAAGAACTCCCAAACAACATATACAGAGTCATTCACTATAGTTTCACAGATAAAATGAGTTTTGCAAGTAATCAAATCATAAGAACTATTTGATTACCTTTAATAAACCACCTTTAACCATAATCTTCTGTCTCTCAGGAGGTACTCCTGTTAGATCATACAACTGACATTTGAAAACATATGGGGGCTGACTAGTGTCAATTTCCACCGCAGAAAAGGTCTCTTTTTGCCATTTTACACTGACTGCCAGAGATGAACATGTTACAATGTGAGAGTGAGTACTAGAGAGCCTCCAACTGTAGTTAACAAAGTAGCCAGTTGGTGCATCACAAAAGATGCAGCTATAAGCTCAACAACAATAGGGATATGAAAAACATATAAAATATTTGTTGATGCCAACCAGGCTAATAAATTCGCATGCATAATTTAAGTAAGATAAAAGCTAAAAATAATATTGATTTAAAAGACAGCTATAAACCAAACAATTTCCATCAAAGTTTGCAAACACTTGACTCCCCAACCAACAACTATTCATAGAGTTATTTAATACAAACTAAGCTCAAACAAGTGAATGAGTTCCACATATAAAATGAAACTGATCAGATATAAAATAATCTGCTTGCAATTTATAATTTGTTCATCCTTTGATTAGGTATTTTGCTTAATAGTTAGCATCCAAAATAGTTTTCACAATTGTAAACAATAATTATTTTCCAAAAACCAAGCAACTACTGTGATAGCCAAAGTTGCTAGGATCCGTCAGCCAAATTCTTTTTATTTTCCTAAAAATTTTTTCACTTCTAATATGTAAACACTCAACACTATTATTTTTAATCCCCCTACACCTCTCAAACATCTCAGGTTCCAAAGCCAACCCCTTTTGCTTCCTTGAACAATCAAACCTAAAAAACAACAAAGCAGCCATGCTACTGTTTCCAGGGTATTGTTCATAGCTCCCGAAACAGCCCCAAAGCCTTTGTTTTCTACTCCCAATTACAAACCTACCCTCTGTTATCGCCACACGAACCTTAAACCTTGTAATTTTATCAAACTTTCAGTCACCAAACCCAAAAATTTTCAACCCTAATAAAGCTTTTCTCTTGCTGTTCTAAATCAACTTTGCTGGGCTCCTACCTTTGTTGTCTGTTTTAAAATTGTTTTTCTTTACTATTTTCAAGAAAAATATATAAATTCAACTTTTCAATCCAAAATAATCAGGATATAAGGCGCATATGTATACCAAGACAACTCATCCACCACAATTGTCCCAATAGCCCAAGTTTTCCATCAATCTAGGGGGGAAATGTGATGTCATATAACAAAAGACTGACAACTTCACCTAACCTAAGCTGAAAGTTTATAATGTATAAGCATTATCTAAAAGAACCCCTTTCCTAACTTCATGATAATCAACTATTTTATTGCACACCTAACCTAAGCTGAAAGTTTATAATGTATAAGCATTATCTAAAAGAACCCCTTTCCTAACTTCATGATAATCAACTATTTTATTGCACATGTCTCCCCCCCCCCCCCCCCCCCCCCCCCGCCCGGGGGAAAAAAAGAAAATGGTAGCTTATTTAAGTTGCAGAAAAAGCACCTCAGCGAATATTGCCTCTAAGTATTCAAACATAGATTGTATATTGCTTAAATGCATTTCACGTATTCATTCAGTCCTTTTATAGGGAGAAGGAGGAAAGATAAACTTGTTCATTAAATTATGCAACCAAAAGATAAAAATTAAAATTGAAATTCGCAATGAGGGAAGATGTAACCTCCAGTGTTTGTCCACTAGACATGTGGTTGAGGAAACCTAGTATGTTTCTTTATTCTCTCTTCACATCAAATGCAAATTGGACCAAAGATATGCTAAATTTTTTTCCCCAACAACTTAGTAAAATCCCATGAATTACTAGCTTTACAAATGCAGTAAATGCACCAATTGACCACATGCCGCATGCTACACCCATGAACAAGTAATCTCCACTACTAAGAGTCGAAAAATGTGAACGAAAGGGATTGGCAGGCAGGCGTAGATATTTCAGTATTTGTCATACGTTCTTACCAACACTCTAGTATAAACAGAATGAGAGCTACAATTATAAAAACAAGTAGGAGTTCATGCAAATGAACACACTGGTTATCAACATCAATGTAAATTTTTTTTTTTTCCTTCCTACTAATATTCAATTACCTATGAATGGAATGAGGCTTTTGGTTATAAATTGAACACAAAAGCATCATCAAATTAAATTATTTTGTCCTGCTAATACTCTAATAGCTATAAATGTATTGATGCTGCAATTAGCACCAACAAATTAGAAAATCTGGTACACGATGACAGGCAACGCCAAGAATCATAAAATATATATATATATTTGATTCTCACTCTGAACAGCCCACGTATAATACCCGTAACAATGAAGATAGCCTTTGAATAGTGCTAGACCCCAAAAAATATATATATAGACATATTCTATTTGAAATGAATCATTCAGCAAAACCCAGTCCACCTAGAAATGGAATCGAAATTTGCCACCGACCCAACACATAACAATTGAAGATAAAACGATGAAGATAGCCACTGAATAGTGCCAGACCCAAAAAACCAACTATGTGAAATTAATCATTCAGCAAAACCCAATACACCCAGAAATGGAATCGAAATTTGCCACCAACCCAACACATAAAAATTGAAGATAAAACAAAAAAGATAGCCTTTGAATAGTGCCAGACCCAAAAAGCCAACTATGTGAAATTAATCATTCAGCAAAACCCAATACACCCAGAAATGGAATCGAATTTTGCGACCGACCCAGCACATAAAAATTGAAGATAGCCTTTGAATAGTGCCAGACCCAAAAAACCAACTATGTGAAATTAATCATTCAGTAAAACCCAAATACACCCAGAAATAGAATCGAAATTTGCCACAGACCCAACACATATAACCTTTGAAATTAATCATTCAGAAAAACCCAATACACCCAGAAAGGGAATCGAATTTTGCCACTGACCCAGCACATAAAAATTGAAGATAGCCCTTGAATGGTAAAACTAATCATTCAGTAAAACCCAAATACAGCCAGAAATGGAATCGAAATTTGCCACCGACCCAACACATAAAAATTGAAGATAAAACAATAAAGATAGCCTTCGAGTAGTGCCAGACCCAAAAAGCCAACTATTTGAAATTAATCATTCAGCAAAACCAGATACAAAAATGGAATCGAATTTTGCGACTGACCCAGCACATAAAAATTGAAGATAACCTTTGAACAGTGCCAGACCCAAAAAACCAACTATGTGAAATTAATCATTCAGTAAAACCCAAATACACCCAGAAATAGAATCAAAATTTGCCACCGACCAAACACATATAGCCTTTTGGATAGTGTCAGACCCAAAAAACCAACTATTTGGAAGTAATCATTCAGAAAAACCCAATACACCCAGAAATGGAATCAAATTTTGCCACCTACCCAGCACATAAAAATTGAAGATAGCCTTTGAATAGTGCCAGACCTAAAAAACCAACTATGTGAAATTAATCATTCAGTAAAACCCATATACACCCAGAAATAGAATCAAAATTTGCCACCGAGCAAACACATATAGCCTTTTGAATAGTGTCAGACCCAAAAAGCCAACTATTTGAAATTAATCATTCAGAAAAACCAAATACACCAAGAAATGGAATCGAAATTTGCCACCGACCCAGCACATAAAAATTGAAGATAAAACCACGAAGATAGCATTTGAATAGTGCCAAACCCAAAAAGCCAACTACTATAAATTAATCATTCAGCAAAACCCAAAAATACACCTAGAAATGGAATCGAAATTTGCCACCGACCCATCACATAACAATATAAGATAAAAACAGAAATCAAACCTTACCCTGTTACTTAGAATAGAATGACATAAAGGGTGCGCAATAGTAACAAGATATACAGCAAATAAATTGAAAAAACGAAGACGAAAATTGGAATTACAGTGTGATTTGAAAGAACAAAGCATGCTAGCTTTCGATTTCAATCAAAATATATATATATAAAAAAAAAAAATCAAAGTACATAAAAAGAAGTGGAAGTGTTGGGTCTCTGACCTGTGGGCATGGTGTTGGGAGGATCGAGAGAGGCGTCGTGCGTTTTGCTGTTTACTTGCAGGGAAGGGCAACGCCAGCGAATCTGCGAGTCTTGCGAGAGCCTGAAAAGGTTTAAATGAAAAACACAGACTCGGTTAAAATAATAATATAATAATTGTAATTTACTATCCGTCTCAAAATAATAATCAGGTTATTTGGTTAGGTTTTTCAAAATATTCTATTTTTTTTATTTTTTATATTTTTTTATTTTTACTAAATTTTTTTAATATTTTAAATTTTTTTTTTACTTTTTAGAAATAGTTAACATAAATATACTTAAAAAGTAAAAAATTTGTGAAAAAATCTTTTAAAAATTCACTAAATATCAAAAATATAAAAAAAAATACGAGAATTCAGTATATTTTTATGTATTTTTAAATTTTTTTAAATATTTTTTCACAATATTTTTTTACTTTTTAGATACATCTAAGTAAGGTGCATCTAAAAAAGTAAAAAAAAATATTAAAAATGTTCACTAAAAATAAAAAAACACGAAAACCAAAAAACTCAATTTTCAAAAAACTTAATCTAAAAAACTCAAATCAAACACACTGAATCCTTTTTGAACAATTCAGCTTTTTTTTGATAGTATAATTATTACATTTTAAAAAAAATTAGCCTTTGTTTAGCTAATGCTGGACTAAAAAAGTACAAAAGACAAAACAAGGTAAGTATAAGTATTTGGGGAAATTCTATTTCCATCCGCATGATTATCTCAGTGCACATTTTTTTCTCAATACTCACACGTATTAATTTATTTATTGATTAATTTTTTCAATCTACACACTGAAAATTACAATTATATCCTTCAATCATAACTATTGTACACACCATTTAACCCTCATTCCACACATCTCTATCCCCTTTACCCATCATTTTTCTTCTTCTTCTCAATAACCTCAATTTCTTTGCTACCAGAGTTCCTGAACTGATTAATGCCTTCAATGGATATGCCAAACAGCTCCTAAACTTCTCTACCATCAAGAATCTTCGTTTGACCATGAGCTCCTTTACCGCTAAGACCGATCTCTGTACTTATAATTTCACCAGAGGGTTTCTGAAATGGTTCAGAATTAAGGTTCAGATTGTCAATTCTGTCGGAGGCTTCATCGGAGATGCCCTGGATTACTTCACCCCCAAAAATTAGAACTTCATTTCCACCAAATTGGGTTTGAATTAACCCATCATAGAGAATCAGGCCGCCATTATTGTCGTTGAATTCACTGAACCAAGCTAGAATCGGGTCATCTCTAACCATTGCACCCTCAATACATCCAAACAAACCGTAATTCTCGCCAGAAAGTTGGTTCGAACCTCGATTTTCACCAGCATTTCCACCAAACAGACCCTAAACCTCCATTTCCATTACCGCCGCCAGGTTGTGTTGCGATTTAGGTAGATCCACCACCGTAGCACTACCTCTCGCCGCCGTCTTCATGAGCCCTAAAAATGTAAGAAGTGACAAGCCATGGAAAAACTATGACCACTAGATAAACATATGTTAGTCTACATGTTTTTCAATTTACAGTGCATTAGAGTTTTTGTACACCTTTTATTTAATTGATTTTTCACAAAATAAAATACAATAAGTTATCTACTGAAGTAACTGTACAAGTAGAAGAGGAGAACGAAGCATAAAGGTTACATACTACAGAGCTGCCGGAAACATTTTCAGATGAAATCACAGTGTATTGAGATTTTTTTTTTTGTTTTAAAAGGATGTGTACAAAGAATTCTGATATAATATTATGGATGTGTTTTGATATCTATTATAGTAATTTTGTTTTATGATACAATTGTCATTCAAATAAAATTTCATTAAATGTGTATATAGAGATGAGTAGATGTGTGGAAATAGATTTTCCCAAGTATTTGGCATGTACTAAAAAAATATATTTTTTTTGGTATATATACACTTATTTGGATCACATCAATTAACATCTCCTTTCTATTTTTTTACCCATTTTCTCTACTTTTCTACACATTTTTTTTATTTATAAAAGTTAAAGTACACTTATTTAGAACATCTCAAACCACCCCTAAATAAGTTAATAAGACAAAATGTCATATATAAACCATAATCATTTCATTTTTCTCTCATAAAAGTCAAAAAAATCAAAAAAATCAAATCAAACAAACTTTTTAATCCCAAACTAAAAAAGTCTCAACTCAAAAAAACCAATGCCAAACGGCGACTTAATGTGTTTGGTTTTAGTTTTTTGAATTTAGTTTTTTGAAAATTAAGTTTTTTGTTTTTTGTATTTTTTTATTTTTAGTGAATCTTTTTAAAATTTCAAGCAATTTTTTTTACTTTGTTAGATGCACCTTACTTAGATATATCTAAATAGTAAAATATTTTAAAAAATTAATAAATACAAACAAATACCAAAAATATACTGAATTTTTTACAACTATTATACTTTTTAAACGTATTTATATTAGGTGTGTCTAAAAAATTTTAAAAATTGCTTAAAATATTAAAAAAATAGTGAAAAAAATACGAAAAATGATAAAGTATAATTTTTTGAAAAGTAAATTCTGAAAACTAGAACCAAATAGAGTGATTAATTTTCCAAAATTACCCTTTGATAGTATATTTTTTTGGAAATATCACTTGTCATAATTGTACTTTTTGCGTTGTTAATAAATTTTAAAAAATGGCAAAATAGGGAATTCATATTATTTTAGTCATTAATTTTTCAAAAAGGAACTAATATTTTGGAATAATGAAAAATAGAATAAGGGATTAATATTTTGAGACGAAGGGAGTAAAACTTAAGCTGATATCATATAGGCCTTGTACGGGTGTAAACTCCGCCTGCCGGCCCGCGATCTAATTGAAGCCCACTCGCAGCCCGTAGCGACCAAGCCTAAGCTCATGACCCTGGGCTTAGGCTGTATTTTTTAGGGGTCGGTGTAGACACCCCATTTTTGACTGCCCTGAAGACTTGGGCGCCACTGATTGTTTACTCGATGGTACAGACTATGCTATGCAAAAGTTCGATTTCTTCGGCAAGAGGAGCTCCAAATCCTAACCTCACACCCCATTTGTGGACCAAAACCATTTTGACCAAAATAATTTTAGACCTTAAAACCCTCTTTTTCAAAATATTTTTGAAACAAGTTTCTACGATGTTCCGATGCTCATATTTCATTAAATGTTACACTTTTCGATAAACTGAGCAAGGACAAAGTGGAAATGCATGAAAAAGAGGTGAACTTTTTGAAAAAATCTTTAAAACATCTTGGTTAGAGGTTTGGAGTTTAAGAAAATTGGAGAAGAGGGAAGAAACCTAGTTGAGGAAGAAGTTGGGCATGAACCGTTAAGAGAGAAAATCGAGCAGCCCTTGCTAAATCAGTCCTATCCACTACTACAAAAATAGTTAAAGATCACACTTTGACAAAAAAAAATATCTCACTTTTATTGAAAGTGTGATAAAAAAAATTAGATTTATATTTTAATCACACTTAATTTGATTGAGTGTGATAATATTTATTTTTTATGTCATTTTTCAATTAAGTGTGATTATATATATTTTAATCACACATTCTAATTAAAGTATGATTACATATATACTATTACTTTTTAATCACACTTTTTAAATAAGTGTGATTATATATATATTTTTTAATCACACATTCCAATTAACGTGTGATTATTTATATATTTTTTAATCACACATTCTAATTAAAGTGTGATTATATATACACTACTACTTTTTAATCATACTTTTTAAATGAGTGTAATTATATATATATATTTTTAATCACACATTCTAATTAAAGTGTGATTATATATACACTATTACTTTTTAATCACACTTTTTAAATAAGTGTAATTATTTATATATATTTTAATTATTCTAATTAAAGTGTGATTATTTATATATTTTTTAATTACACCTTCTAATTAAAGTGTGATTATATATACACTATTACTTTTTAATCACATTTTTTAAATAAGTGTGATTAGATCACACTTTAACAAATGAAAATATCTTACTTTTATTAGAAGTATGATAAAAACAATTAGATTGATATTTTAATCACACTTGATTTGATTAAGTGTGATAATATTTATTTTTTATGTCACTTTTTAATTAAGTGTGATTATATATATACTTTTTAATCACACCTTCTAATTAACATGTGATTGAAGATCCATAAGAAGAATTAAAAATATTTAACTTTTATTAAAAATGTGATTAAAAAAATTAAAATAATTTTTTAATCACACTTAATTTAATGAGTGAGATAATATTTTTTTATCACACATTTTATATGAGCTGTGATTTGTGCCTCGAAAATGGGAGCTCCGAATGCCCCGAATTCCATTTTGGGCATTAGAAGGAAGAAGAAGGAGGAAGGAGGAAGGAGGAAGGAGGAGGAGGAGGAGGAGGAGTGGACTGGAGGGGGTCATACCAGTGGGAGGAGGGGGAGGCGGGGGGTGCGGCGATGGCAGAGGCAACGGAGGCGGGGGGCGCGGCGATGGCAGAGGCGACGGAGGCGGAGGCGCGGCGATCGAACGAGCTCGGAGGCGGCGGTTGGGCTGACGAGCTCTTCCTTCTCCCCCTCTCTTTCTCTCCCTCTTCCTGAGCTCTGCAGATCGAAAATGACGGAAACAAAAGGGAAAAAAAAAAGAAGAAAAGTCTAATGCCCAAAACGACGTTATTTTGGACATTAAAGGCATTCGGGACAAAAATTTTCGAGGCACAAACCTTTATTTCATTTTATATATATTTATACGAAATCTAAATCCTAGCCTAACCTAATCACCCTAACCCCATATATATTATACAAGGGGTTGGTTTGGGATGTTCTAAAAAAGTTTACTTTTTGACTTATTGGCTTATATGGGTTGGGTTTGGGTTGGGTTTGATGTGATATGTTAGAGAGGTGATGTGATTTAAATAAGATGATATGACTTAAATAGGATAGTGACTTTTTGACTTTTTGTACCCTAACCTAACACTCCCTCTTACTCTATCTCTCACTCTCGTCAGTCTCTATCTCTTCCGCCTCCTACATCGTCGCCTCTGGTGGCGCCATTGGCAACCACCAGTGCCGCCGCCTTCACGATGGCGCCGCCTCCACCTCCTCACTCACCGCCTTCTCTCTCTTCTCCTATTCTCTTCACCTATCTTCACCAGTTGTCTACTTCGTCTTCTCCACTCTCGTCGTCAGTTCAAGCTTTGTCGGTACGTCTCCTTTGTCGGTTCGGCGCACAAGAGCACCACCGTCGCAACACCGTCGATCCATTACCCCAAGTATCTCTCTCTCTCTCTCTCTCTCTGTCTCTCTCTCTCTCTCTGTCTCCCTCTCTGTATGTCCCGCCAACTGGGGATTCTTAAGGTACACAAATTCAAATCGAGCATTCCCTCTCATTCCCCTTCTCAAACCCCCTTATCATTTGTTATGTCATGAAGCTTGGTGCCGACTGAGGCTTGTTGAACCTTGTTGATTATTATAATCTGTTTTTGCTAGTGTATATGATATTATATATATATATATATTGGTGTGCAACTAGGTCGATTTAGATTTATCTGGGTTCGGTTTGCTTTGTACCTTTGAATTATCTCTTTCATTTCCTCTGCACTTTGAAATTAGCTTCCTCCATGAATGAGCTTTCTGTAGCTAATGGTCTTGATGATAACCTCTGGTTTGCTTGGTTTAATTTGATCTTCTGAACAACAATTAGGCAAAAAATATGAATTGACACTGAAAATCTATTAGTAGTAGTATGACTTGCTAGTATAGCATTGTAAAACTAGAGTGCATAAAACAAGGCTTATTCATTATTCTTTATCAATTTTCAATGTCATAGGTTTCTCAGGCAGACATGCCTCCAATGTCATAGGTTTTTCAGTTAGAAGAGAGATAGTTTTGACCTGTAAGAAGGACAAATTGAATAAACATGTTTTCTGCCCCAAACCCAAATTTATATCCAATTAGTGATGACTTATGAAACATAGACATGAACTTGGGACATGAAACAACTAGGCAAGGACACACAGGCTGGGTGGATACTAAAATCTACACTACATGGCAACAAGTTGGGGTGTGTATGTGTGTGCATGCTATAACAACAGCCGAGTGTCTAAAATTATTAAAATTACTTTGAAACCATGAGATGGGACTGCTTGTGGAGTATGCTAACTACTTGATGACACAAAATGGGTCAAATCAAACAATGGGGTCAGACAGACTAAAATAGTAATCTGTCAACACAGTAAAAAGATTTTTTATTAACTTACCTTGTCCCAATTCTCTTCAATTTCAATACCTCCACATTCTGAAAGCTAATGGTACAAGTATTTAACACATCAGATGGAAGACCATTTATAATGTCGACTCTTACTTAGCTGTATAGTATGTTGGGAAGAAAAATGGAATAATGTGAAACCGTGACAGACAACAGAAACTTTGGAACATAATTTATTGCTGGGATTGCCAATTAAAAGAGCACCATGTAAGCCAAGTAGTTGTTTAGTTTAAAATCTAACATCTGACTTGTCAGTAGAGTGGACATTTTCTATATTTAGTTGAACAATTTCCATAGTTTTTAAAAATTTCTCCGTTTCATTAAGTTCTAGATTATAAAAGATCTAACCTTTAAATCTTACTTTATTCTCTAGTCCAACCTTTTCCAAGCAACCAAACAACCCTTTCCTTTATATTCATATTTTTCAATTATGTTTTTCACTTTTTCCTTTATATTAATTAGATTACTATAGATGCCAACTACAACTTTAACACCCCTTCCAAAGAGGGTAGAGAAAAATACATTGTGAAATTTTTTGATTTTAAAAAATATTATTGATGCTTAGGTTTGATGTGTAACCTTCTGTATTATTTTATGTTCCCTTTCCAAATACATGCTGAAAAGAAATTGTTTTTTTAAAATGGTTTTCTTGAATCTCCAAATTATAATTCTTTCTGCTTATCAAGCTTATTTTATCTTTTGACTTATCCAACATCCGTTCTACTTACAATGATACTTACACTGTTATTACCATTTATGGGGAACATTTGCAATAATTAATAGAAACTATCATTCTCAAATTTGTGGCTAGAGCATTCAATTATTAATAGTGCATATTTTCACTTACGTGAAAATATGCAAAAATATTAATATTTGGGAATGTCTTTATATAAAATCCAATTCAATAACATTTTCAGAATTGGTCATATTAGTTCATTACTTAAATATGTAAAACATACTTACACAACAATGTCGATTGATTTAGTTATCTTCACTCCTTAGAATGTATGTAATATTATTTTGAAAATTATATGTGGAACTCTTTCTATCAAGTTATTGTCAAAATTCATTCAATGGTACAAACTACTTGGGCTTTAATCATTTAAATAGGCTTTGTCTCTCTAAAACATTTCTCAACAACAAATAATGAGATATAGAATGAGTGACGATACTTTAATCATTTAAATATGACACATTTTTCATAGTTAAAAGTGGTTGTAACAATAATACTGAAATCAGAACTTCACTCTTTTAAAATGCTTCTTCTTCTTCTTCTTTTTTTTTTTTTTTTTTTTTTTTGTTGTAGTTTGGAATTATACGTGTTACCAATGGAATCCTATATGAAAATATCAAATATATGTATCTAGAAGGAGAGTGTATCAAAAAGTTGTACATTTTGTAAAGAATATGCAATCATTTCAAGCTTGACTAATGATAGTGGGTGGGAATTCAATGCAGAGATTGACTTCTTGAAGTTCAAGCCTTGCAGCAGCAGCAGTGACAATATTTGTTCCAACAAAAACAAACAGTGGACACTAAGAAAGCAATTTCTCTTCTCATCCAACATATGGAAAAGGTAAAGTTGGTGATGTGAATCATGACTTTACATTTTTAATCAAATCAATTATGTTTTAATTACCCACAATTTTTTTTTTTTTTTTTCAATTAACATATGATTGTATTTTTTGTTGCACACGGCTTTCCTTATGTATACATCTAAAACTCAGTTCTTTCCCTATACAAGACTTTTAAAAAGTTGAATACTCAGTTGATTTAAACCTTACTACATGCTATATGAACATTTCAGAATAGAGGAGAAAAGGAAGGGCCCCAAAGGCTTATATATTTACAATATCCATACATTTTTCTTAATCTATACTCTCCAAATCTGAAATCCAGTCCCAAGGTATATGCATAACATTTAGTCTGTGCTACCCTTATGGTGATCGTTTACATTCCTTCAACTCATTGTGATGTCAGAT
This sequence comes from Camellia granthamiana, assembly GCA_036172215.1. NCBI lineage: Eukaryota > Viridiplantae > Streptophyta > Magnoliopsida > Ericales > Theaceae > Camellia > Camellia granthamiana. The sequence goes on from CM069917.1 coordinate 12,473,592, forward strand.
TGAACCTTAGGATTGTGATTGGCTTATGATCATTCGCTCCATTGGATCTGCATACTTATATGAATACATATTGGTTTGATTTTCATGTTACTTGATCTTATATGAATACATATTCACTCCATTGGAGTACTTTTGAAGTTGGGCCTTTTCTTTTGTTTTTTTGTACTTCACTTCCGCTAATTTTTTTTCTTCTCCGTTTCATCATCAGATAGACAAAAGGTTGAACCCTTTCTACCCGTGGAAGATAATATTTTGAGTTATGTTTTGATTATTATTATTATTTTAATCACTCTGTTTTTATTCTTGTATTTGTCTACCTAAGGCATGCACTTAATGACTTCACCCATTGCTTTTGATTAGATCTGATACTTGATTTTACAAGTTTTGGGGATTTCTTCAGTTGTTTTATGCACGCAATGGGTTAGGTCAATGTTGTTCCTTATATTTACCATTATTCTGAGTTGCTACTGATCCTTTCATCTAGGATACTGGTGTGGTGTCTACTATTTTGGATAGTTTACTTGGTGGCATCATTCAAGCCAGGTCAGATTTGGAGTTAAAACCTCTATGGTCAAAAAGTAGTTCATAGTCAAAGGTTAGGTTTTGATCGTGGTATACTTTGGAATCAATACACAAACTTCCTTAGAATCATGTATTTTGTCTTCAAGTCACAAACTTTAATTCACAACGAGGGTTGTTATTATTATTTTTTAAATATATAAACAGTAACATTTTAAAGTGGTGTTAGTTATGTAGAAGATCAGTACTTCATACTTGTTGCCATGGTGCATCTTTTCTTCACTTTTCAGGTTAATGTTTCAAGCTTTCATATCTTCCTGGCAATTCCAGTTGGTATTAAACAAAAAAGTAATGTTGATGACATTGTTCAAAAGGTATAACTGTATAACTGTTTATTAATGGTTGGCGTTTAAAATCTATATCAGTTGTTAACTTAAGACATGTCATTTTGTTGACATTATTTGCCTAATTTTAGTGAATTCAGTTTCTTTCAGAGAATTTTACAATTATGTTAGTCCATTATGATGGGAATGTGGATGGATGGCGGGAACTGCTTAGTCATATGATTTTGTCTATGATATATGTTCGGGCCCTAACATAGTTTTTCTATTTTACCTTTGCAGCGCTACCAATATCATCTCTCTAGACCGTGCATTTTCTCACTATCGAGAGAGTAAGTACAGCAGAGTTTTCATACCTTGCATTTCCCATCTTGCGTTTATTAAAATTTCAAGAAATTCCATAATTTTGTTACACTATCATTTACATCCTTGCCACTAAATTCAAACAGTTTGAGATGTTTCTTTCTTCTCTAAATCTTACTCAGTAATTACCACCAATTTTTCATCATGTACCTATCATATCCAATAACTATTACAATAATTTTGTACCTTCATCAAACTATAAATGGCCAATCAGTTTACTCAATCATCAAACTATTCAAAAATTCAGAACACCACTCACACCACTTGTCCTATATATAAAGTATACAAGTTGTTTAGTGTGAATTATTTGCCACACTCTTTGCATTTTTCCAAAATGCCCACAATAATTGATAAGTTTGAAAATTGCAATGTGAGAAAATTAAACTGATTCAATATTTTAAAACTCAACAACCCTTATTTCATATTTTTTATTCGTAAATTACAAATAGTGTGTATATATATGTATGTAAATATGTGCTATTTGTAATCAACTTTTTGGAAGTTAAGTGGAAGATAATGGACTAGCATTGCAATTTAGGGAAGATAAGAAAACTGTTGAAGCATTTCATTAACATGTTATGTGCACGAGACTCGTTTGGACAAATTAAGGAGGGCTACCGAAAACATGCCTTTGGACTTTGCAATTAGTTTTAGATAACACACAATGTGATAAAAAAAAATTTTAAAAAATAAATAATAAATAACTAAACACACGAGTTATAAATGTTTCATAACACAATGTCGATGCACGTGCTCTTTCATGCACGTTTTGAGTTTTGGTTTTGCTAATGCTGTCATTCTTGGTGTGATGTTTCTTAACATAGTATGTTTCTCTTTTTTTGTTTTGTTTTTCATTTGTTGAATTGTGTTTTGTTGGTATAACAAAACAACTTTCCAACACCTTTGATTAAAACAAAAAATAATTAATGAGTGGGAAGTCGTGTATTTTTGTGGCTCAGGAATACTGAGTAAGAGTGAGAGGGAGCAGGGCCAGAGCTCTTTAGTAGGTTGATGATCAGTAGTGTGCATGTTTGGCCTTGTCTTTTGTGTAGTGTGTTTTGTGGCTGGTTGAGGTGTAGTGCTGGTGGGCGTATATTCTGGCTTGTTTTTTTGTTTCACCTTTTATGTTCAAAGTCATTTCACATGGAAGCAAGCATGAGTATAGAATCACTGCGACCACTTTTCTTGTAATTCTCGTTTATTGTTGTTTTTGATACGCAGAATCAAATGAATAGAATGATGTCTCACGGAAAATTTTCAATAAATTTGTTGATTCTATATATATTTGGTTTTATGACTTTAAAATATCTGGCCATACATTGAAGATTTTCATTTTGAATTTATTGATTCTATGTATATGTCATATTTATATATGGTAACACAAACATTTTATACTAGTAACAATCAAAGTCGTTATTCCTTTTCTATTGATGCAGGGGATGAAGAGTCAGTGTGTTGAGAAAATGTCCGATTTTGTCTTTTGTAAGACAAGAACAGTCTCTACAAAAATAGTAAGTTTATTCATATGTTTCTAGCGGTTTCTGAATTAATTTTTGTTTTCATTTTTCAGGTTAGAAATTCTTGGAGAGATACAAAATATGGTCAAAGAATTCAAGAACTTAGTTTTTTAAGTTTTTTCATTTTTTAATATATGTAAGTATGGTTTAAAACTTTTTATTTAATTCCTTTGCATATACTTTTGAACATATTTAATTTTCATTTACGAAATATATGACGTTATTCTATTCAATATGTGGTTGTGATTCAAAGTATAGTATATAGTGTCTATTACATTCTTGAAATACGCGTATAAAAATAATTTTGATTATTCTTCAAATATGTTGATTTTTTTTTTAATTATAGGTTTTATTAGTTATTAATCATACTTAAAAGATGTGATCTAAATATTTTTAATCACACTTAAAAGGTGTGATCTAAATGTTTTAAGTCACACTTAAAAACTGTAATTTAAATATTTTTAATCACACTTAAAATGTGTGATCTAAATGTTTTAATCACACTTAAAAGATGTGATCTAAATGTTTTTAATCATACTTAAAAGTGTGATCTAAATGTTTTTAATTACACTTAAAAATTGTGATATAAATATTTTTAATCACACTTAAAAGATGTGATTTAAATATTTTTAATCACAATTTAAAGATGTGATGAAAGCATTTTTTAATGACACTTAAAAAGTGTGATTAAAAATGACTATTTTTAATCACTCCCAAAGACCACACTTTAATAAAACTTAAAAGGTGTGATTAAAAAACATACATCACACAAAAAAAGTGTGATCTTTATCTGTATTTGTAGTAGTGATCCTTTTGTACACTTGGATTTCAGCTATAAGGCCACCATCGTTGGAAAGTGGACTTCCAGGGCTTCATTTTGCACTCAAGAATCTCCTCAAGCCGAGTTTGGATGAGGGAGATATGGCTGGTTGAAGTTAGGCATCAATCCGATTGAGCATATCTTTTTGCACAGTTGGAATTTTTATGTGAGGCTGCCACCATTGGTAAGAAGACTTCCGAGGCTTCAGTTTTAGGCATAAGAATGACCTGTAAAGGAGTCCAGACAAAGGAGATATGCTCATTTGAAGTTGGACCTGGAGAGTAGATTTTTGCTGTCGACCACTAGTTGTGCTGGTCGGCCACTTAAGGTGGCTTGTCGGCTACTAAAAGTGGCCGTCGGCCACTGGTGTCCAAAACTCAAATATTTTGCAGATACTTCCCCTCTAGCTGTTCCATACTGCTCCAGATATTTCTGAATTAATATTTTCGACCAAGGCTCTCTTTTTTCTATATATAGAGGCCATATCTCTTATATTTTAAGGTTAGCAAATTTTGGGAGCCTCTCTCTAAAAATCCTCTCTCTCTACAATTCTCTCTCTCTTGCCTTTTTGTGCATACAAGTAGAGATATACTTCTCTTTTGCCTAGACATCCTTGATCAAAGTTGCTTATCTTTGGGTTGAGATTTCTTGGGACCTTCTTTGAGCTTTAGAAGGTGATTTTACCTTGATTTGGTGCCTCATTTAGGCCCAAAGTGTGTTTGGCTTCAAGAGGTATAAGACTCACCTTTAAAACTTGTTTTGCATAACTTGTTTTACCATCTTTTTATACTGTTTTTGGCCTGGTTTTCAACTACAAAAACCTCTGTTTTTAAGGTTTAAAAATGGTGGTTTAAGGCCTTTTTGAGTTAGGGGGTGGTCCATCATTCTTGTCTCTTTGCTTGTTAAGCTTTTGTGCCATTTCTTATCACCCTTAAATCAACTTTTTTGGGACTTTTTACCACTGAAATTCAGAGGTTTTTTAGTGACAAAAATCTCATTTTAAAGTCCAAAATGGGAGGGGTTAGCCTCCCCTCCTTGTGTCTTGTTTACATGCCTAGAAAGTTTAACACGTGAGCATGTTTTTCTAGCATTTTGTACCTTAATCTCAGCATGTTTTTGCCACTGTTTTGACTGGTTTTAGCCGTATTTTGAGCTGGTTTGGTCCTTTGAGGCTTGTATTGTGTGGTTGTAGTGCAATCTCCTTCATTAGCTTAATGTTTTAGACTTTTAAACATGAATTGCATGAGTTGTTTGCATGTTTTAGTGTCATTTTGCACTCCATTTCAGCACTGAAATATCTGCAACCTCCCTCATTTCTTCACTTTTTCATTTGCTTTGAGGGTTAGTTAACCTTCGGGTTGTGTTTAAGCTTGAGATTGAGGCTCGTATATAATGGTTTCAATCCTGTTTTGAGGGTTTCTACTAATCAATGGCATGACCTCTCTCTTGCCTTAAATCATCCCTTGGTTGACACCTCTTCCATTAGAGGACACTCACTTTCGGACTTAACCGGTTAAAAAATGGATTGGTAAACAAAAATGAACTAAGTAAAAGAGGCAAGATTAAGCATCTTTGTGTTGCATTGCATGTGTTCGGATCGGACGTTAATTCGAACACGAGAAAAATGGGACGTTTCATACTCAAAGTGATGAAACGTGCCACTTTTCTTGGTCACCGTCACCCTTGATCATGCATGATAGGGTGGTGGTTATTTTGGTTTTGTTTGTGCATTCATTAAGCTTGTACAAGCTTGGTTCTCTAGCCATCATGCATTGAAAATACTTAGTTAATGGTTCGAAGGCCAAGTGTTACCCTCATTTGAGTTTGTGTGATGATAAGGAGGGCAACAGTACACACATTCCTTGAAAATGCATTGTTTTACCTCTGTTTGCTCTCTGTTGCAGCAAAAGGAGAAGTCCAGGGATGGGGTGGCCGACCGGCTAGTTTTAGTGGCCGACCGGCTAGTTTTAGTGGCCGACGGCCACTTGGAGTGGCCGACTGGCCAGTTGTAGTAGTCGACAGCCACTTTTTGTAGCCGACCAGCCTCCAGTGAATTTTGGCACAAATGTGCTCTTGAGTTGGAGCAGAGGCATTCTGGGAGTTAGTACAATTTTCAGTGATCAAATGGGTGCAAACAGAGGCATCTGATGGCAAGACAATGGCATTTTTGGGTGGATCAACCGAGTATGCATGCGTCCCTCGCCCTTGAGGCCATTTAGTCGCTTTTGTTAACTTAGAATAAGTTAGCTATTTCATTCATACAAGTGTTGTAATTAATTAGCTTAATTCGTTTTGTAATATTTAGCTAGCTTAAAATAGTTAGTTAATTTATTTCAATTGTTGTAATAATTAGCTTAGAATAGTTAATTAGTTTTGGTTTGTGATAGTTAACTTAATTAGCAAAGCTAGTTAACTTAATCATTCGGACCCTCCTTCGCGAGGGCATGATGTTATAATAAGTGTGTGTGCATATCTTCTAACCCTACGTCTTTCTTCCTTTTATTTATCCGCTTTCGATGGTTAGATTAGGAACATTTTCAATTAACATGTTTGCATCATTCATTTGTCTTGCATGCACCGAGGTTCGGCGTATCATTCAAACTGCATTGCAAATTCAATGCTTTCTTGAATACGTGTTTTAAAGTATGCTATCTAAGTGTTGCAAATACCATGATTAGGTAGCCGAGCCTATTTTATTGCATTATTGCATATGTTGCATTAGGCATCTTGTATAGTTAAGATCATGCATTTTTCTAACTAGTTTTTGTTTTGGCTTGGAGTACTCGGTAAGTTTTACGCTTTAGCATGCTTGCATGAGTGCGATTGTCATGTTGCTATGATGGCATACTTGCCATGAGGCTATTTGCTTAAATGATTAACTGCATGAATGCCTGTGGATGAAGGCTTGTTGTTTGAATTGGAACAATTCAACGAGTGTGAGTTTTAAAGTCCACTTTGCGGAGTGGCAAATCATGTTTTAAGCCCATTTGAGGTGGCAAATCCGCGTTTTAACCCCCTTGAGGGTGGCAAATTCAAACCATTTTCAAAAGCAAACATGAGTTGAAATGTTTCAATTTTTGCGATTTTAAAATATACTTGCTTGTATCTGTCACATAGTAAAGTTAGCTAATAATCGGAATAAGAACACATAATATTTATAAAAGAATATATCATGATTAGTAGAAGCCGATCTTTGATCGGGCAAGCGGGGGTGCTCATTTCAGGACCTTCCCCTCTCGTACCCAAGTTCCCGAGCCGAGGCAACTTTGGTGATGACGGACGCGTGGCCTTTGGCACGAGTCAGGGTTTCCTAAATTTCTCAAATAAAAAATATTTAGGTGGTGACTCTGTAATCTGGCAAAACAGTCCAATTTTGGCATTATTTGATTTAAAATATGATTTTCCAAAAACGATTTGTCGGATTAGACTCTTTGGTATTTATCAGTCTCACATTGCACTTGTGAGACTAGATTCAGAACCACAAGTAGAGTCTGAACTATGAGGCCTTTCTTTTCGAACCCTTTCCGAAGAGGCGAGGACGCGAAAAAAAGGTAAGCCCACAGTTTCTGCCGACTCTGTTGGGGATTTAGAGAAGTTGACTCAAACTCATGATATGTTATTTTATCTACACTCATGTGTTTCTTTGCATTGCATTTGCATCGGTGTGCTTAAGTCATAGTGTTTGCCATCTGCTATTCCTGAGCGGTTTGCCGGAGGCTTGCTTGGAAAAGCTTGCCAAAAGGTTGACCGGTTGCGGGTTCTACCACAATGGGAACACAAGCCTTGGATCTGGACTACCATTGTACCGTTTGATCCTCCTTTCACTTCTCGGTGTTAGGTGTGAGAGGTATATTAGATAGTCTTGCTGAGGTACCCTTTTTGAGCAATCGGCCTAGTTGCATATCGGAAACCATAGAGACTGTTCCAAACTAGGACAGGTTGCTTACCCAAATGCAGGATTGTGTGAAGCCACTTGTTGTGCATAGTGAAACTCTAGCTCCTGACGAAACTAGGACAAGGTAACCTTATTCCCTCATAGGGGTGTTTTGGCTCTCACTTAACTAGTATGTGCTTTACAGTGAAACTATACAGGGATGTGCATATTAGTTGCCAAGTTGGTATCTGTTTTGGGACAGAATTTGGTAGAGAGTATAGTCATTCAACTGTGTTCATATCTGTTCTAGTGAAACCAGGCTGAGATGTTGTTTGTTTTCTCTTTTGCAAGGTAGTCTTGGAACCATAGCTTTAGAAGGCTCCAATATCCCCCGGGTACTTTGGACTTGTATCGATAGACTTTGTCAGGTCGGAATTGGTTCAGAAGCAACCTGTGTTTACCTCACCCCCATCGGTTACAAGACGAAGGAGGTTCAGGCAGAATTCACCAGTGCAGTTTCTACAGCAGTCACCCCTCAATTCACTCGGGTCTAGTCTGGTCTGGGAACAGTTGTCTGCATTCAGTTCAGCATGAGATCAATCACCCATTTCCATGGCTCAGTATCCCTTAGCCAGTGTGGAAGAATAGATACAACACCTGCAACAGACAATCGAGGCACTGCATCAGGACGCAGTCCGTCAGGCTGAAGTCACGGTTTGTTAGGCCGAAGTAATAACCCGGCTATAACAACAACAGCCACAACCGGCCGCGGCTTCTGCATCTCATACACCTCCTACAGGTAACTCGACACCCGGAGCCACTGCCCATACTACTAATGTCCAAGAGACTCAGGGCAATCCGACGAAGCCAATCCTAGAACAGGCCTTTAAAGCTCCTGTCTATCAAACTGAAGCTCTGTTTGAATTTGAGGTTGACCCAACTGCACTTAAGGTCAATAAACTGGAGAAGTTATTCAAACGAGCACAAGGAGTGAACTCCATCCCGGATTTAGAGGACGGGTATACTGAATCTGCAGTTACCTTACCGAAGTGGTTTAAAATGCCATATATCGACCGCTTCGATGGCTCTAGAGACCCAATAGTGCATCTCCGCCTGTTTTCTGATATCCTGAGGCCAATGGGTTTGACCCCAGCCTAGAAGTTGTCTCTTTTCGGCCGAACCATGTCTGGGATAGCCATAATCAGGTATGCTAAATTGGAGGACTCTGTGAAACAGAACTGGGAAGAGATGGCTGAGGCCTTTATTGCTCAATACTCCTACAACACACAGATCAAGGTCATAACTCGTGATCTCGAAACCACTCGCCAAGAGCTAAAGGAGGGTTTCTTAGTGTTCGTGACGAGATGGAGAGTGAAGGCCTCGATGATGACTACAAGGCCTTCCAACAAATATCAGATTAGGATGATTGTTTGGAATCTGCATGGCAAGTTGCTGCAGAAGATGATCGTTCTACCTTTGTTTACCTTTCCAGACTTTCATGAAATGGGGGTTCAAATCGAGGATGCTATCAGACAAGGGATCTTTGTGGAAGATAATGAGCCTTTGAAGAAGAACGTTGTTCGCAGTTCCAATGCTACTACTAATGGTAGCACAACTGTGAAATGCTCAGAAGTAGACACTGTCACCACTCCCCTCAATGGCCAAAAACCAACCACTTCAATTTGGCCTTAAGCCCAAAATTTCCATCCTCTTTACATGAGTCTCTCTCAAGCTTTGAAAATGCTGCGAGAAGAAGGTTTTCTAGAGCTCCTAGAACCTCAACCCCTTCCAAATCCTCTTCCACCAAGATATGACCCAGTTAAATACTGTGTCTATCATCAACAACACAGTCATGATACAAACTGTTGCATCCGCCTCTGTCATAAGATTCAAGATCTTATTGGCGAAGAGACCATAGCTCCACTAAAAGGACCTCGGGCTAGTACTGGCCCGTCACCTCTACATCTCAATCTAATCCATACACTCCCATCCACCTACAACCCTAGTATATGTATCACCCTAGCTCATTTACCTAAGCCTGAGGTGTTCATTCCAGAAAGCACAGAATTATGCATGATGGATGCACTCGAACCCTAATCATCTCAAACCCCTGAACCCACTACTTTTGAGCTGATGAGTATGATTGAAGATCTTCAGAGAACTGTGGCAGATCTAGTCTTTGGGATATTGGCTCCGTCATCGACCACATCACATGCCAGAAATTTCGCACCAAAAGGCTCTCCAATCTTGGGACGAGCTGCATTTGAAGAAGGCTAATCTCTTGGCAAAGTAGAGGCAAATGGCAAGAACAAGGTTGGGGTAGGTATTGGTCTCTACGAACACCTTCAGTGGGTTGTTGAGGCTTTGAAAGCCAAAGGACTGAACAAACAGCAAGTGCTTGCAGTTGTTGCAAAGACTGTGGATGACACTTTTGCTACTCACGGTGAGAGCATTCTGAATCAAGGGGCAAGCCGAGAAAAGGGATGTCGTGCCAGAAACGTTCCTTTCAGCTCCAATCCTACACTCGGAAGAGATCATCAAACTCAGTTAGCACCTGCCAATCCCTTTGCTAGTACATCCAACACAACTCCACAAATCTCGAAGCACCAACCCCGAGGCCAGAGGGTCTTCGCCTCGCTTTACATGATCTTGTCCAAAGCTCTCAAAATCCTTATAGGACAAGGCCATCTCAAACCCTTTGAGCCTCGGCCTCTCCCGGATCCCCTTCCAGCCAAGCATAATCTGGCTAAGTATTGTGCTTTCCATCAACAAACTGGCCATGACACTGATAGTTGCTTTTGTTTTCACCATGAAATATAAGATTTGATTGGTAAAGGGGTCATCGTCACACCAGGTCTTGCAAAGTCTATCGGTACTAGATTGATGAACTTGGGGGATAATGTAATTATGTGATCGGAGGATGAACCACCTGCTGATGGTGCTCATTTTAATCCTGATGTACTGGATGACACGCACTATTTTGAGTAATTTGTGAATGTTGTTTATTGTGCTTTTTGACTTAGGTATTAAGTCAGTTCTATTGTATTGTATTGAGTCTATCTTGTTGTATCGAGTCAATCCTGTTGTGTTAGAGTCGGGTGATTTCGGGTGTGTTACCTCGGATATCACTATCTTGTTTTGTGTTTATCTTTTACACTCTTTCTTTTGAGTTTGTTTCTGCCATAAAGCCAGTTGTGCCGGCAAATCTGAATGAAATGACAGTGCTTTTCACCTACTTTTCTGTGCCTCGAAATCATTGTATTGACCTAAGTTTTTCAAAATTTTTCTAATGCTATAATGAAAACAAAGAGGAAGGAATTCCTCGAGATTTGCAAAAATTTGATCGGTTAAGAGAAAGAGAGGCATGCTAGGCCCTTAATGAATGAGATCGTGTTTGTTAATATGAATACTGAGAAGGATCCTGACTTGATTCAGATTGGTTCTACATTGTCTTCAGAGGAGCCTGAGCAACTAGTCGCTTTATTAAAAAATTTCAAAAAATGTTTTGCGTGGTTCTGCGAAGACATGCATGGAATTGATCTTGAGATTATGCAGCATAGGATCACTCTCGGCCTCGAGACTCGACCCTTTTTGCTTTTAAACCTTGAACTTTGATTCAGAATGTTCAAACGATCAATCACAATATAAGGCTTGTATGGCCAGATCAGAAACAACCCTTGAACTAGGGGCAAGAAGGTCAGATGTCATCAAAGGAAGCTTGCAAAGCTAGATTAGAAGTAGCCCTTGAACTAGGGGCAAAAATGTCAGATGTGCTCAAAGATTCAAAAGATGGGTCATTCCGCAAACCAAGATTGGAAAGAAAGCTAAATCCCAGCATGGAGAGAAGAATAAAGTTTTGTTGAAGGACAACCGAGTTCCTATCCATAACACTAGGGGCAAATTCAGACCTGATCGGATGGACTCCTACATCATCAGCGAACAACAGCCGTTCTCCTGGATTCAGATGGCTTAGAGATCCTATGACCAATCAACATGGACAAAGTTAAACTTTTTACCTTTAAGAGGCTCGCTGGGCCGAAAACCCAGAAGAGCGACCCAGGCAAAAGTTCGAGCAAGAAAAAAAAGAGAAGAAGAGAACAAAAATGAAAAAAATAAAAAGAAAAGAAAAGAAAAAAAGAAAAGAAAAGAAAAACAGAGCTCCCAAGGTTGAAAATCCAAATGGGCAGCCTTGGCAAAAGTTAGAGCGCAAAAGGAGAGTGTTAACACCCAAGTGAACCTTAACCCGGAACTACGTACGGCCTGATTCCCATCTTTGGGATACGTAGGCAACTTCATCCTGAAGTTCGACCCCAACCATTTTTAACCTACTGGTTTCATCCATGTTGATTGGCTTATCTTTGTTCAACTTGGCTATCCTATCCATGTCAAATTGGCTCATCTTCATTCAAAATCGGTTGTCCTATTCCGTTAGAAGATTCAGCTACAAGACAATTCAAGTTCAGATCTAAGGTTGTGCATCTCAAGAGTAGATTCTATGTTGGTCGAGCAGTGGCCATTTGCAAAAACAATTTTTGAGACTTTTTAATGAGGTTGACTAAGTCTCTAAAAAATTATTCAATTTTTCCAAAACTGGACCTTTTCTCGGACCTAAAAAAGGAAAATTTTTAGTGCTCACGATCTGACTTACATGATTTCAAGTCAGAAAATCGAATAAGCATGTTAATCTAACTTTTATATTGGTTAAAAATGTTTTAGTAGAAAGCCAAAAACAAAAAATGGTCAAAATGATGAACTAAAGGCACAGTCGAGTCAGGTTTTCTGTCTTTTCCTCCTTGTCAACATACTTGCTGGAAAGGGCACCGTATTTGCCGGAAAGGGTACCGCACTCGCCAGAAAGGGCACAACTGAAGCTAACAATAGAGGCCAAAAGACTTTCTCATCCTCCAAACAGTGAGGTATCAAGCCAAGTGCGAAACACAAGCTGGAATGGAGCAGGATATTCCACTCTCTCATCTGGACAGGTCTGATCACATCCAAACTAGCCAAGGGCATTGTCAACTGATGTCAGTTGCAGATCTGCTGCACATGCAGTCGCATCACAACCCCTCTGTGGGAAAGCTCACTAGTTGTGAGCGAAAGAAGGAGAATTTAGTAGAATACTAAGGGCAAGAGCCCACATCTTCTTGCTTATCCATCAACCACCCAAGGGAGGGATAATAAAAAAATAAGAGAGATTAAAGAATAGAGAGATGTGCGCTGAGAGAAAAAAGTGAGGAAAAGGCTTTTCAGAGGAAAAGAGATTGAGTGCCAAAGTGATGTGAGAATCACAAATAAGAAAGGGTGGGAAACAATACCCGGAGAAACAGGCTCCTCGTAAACTGAGAAGTCTCTCGCCATTGGAACACATTTGAGTGTTGTGTTGGTTGTTTTTGTTTGTCTCGATTCTTGTTTGAGTCGTTTCGAGTGTCAATAAATGTGTTTAGGTTGTTTTACCTTCGTCTTCTCTTTGTTGAGTCGTTTTGACTGTGGTTAGTCGTAGGCTCAATACCTGGTTAAGAACTCATTTCTCAATTTCAATGTCAAAAATAAATTGTTTTGTGCTTAGAGTGCTGTGTTGTTCTCCACATATGTGCAAAACAAGATTTGTTCTTTCATAAAACTGCAGGGTTCAACCCAGGTCATGTGAGAACAATAAAACAAGGACCTATCTGAAGCTACATGGGTTCCAGACTGCAAAGCAAAGAAAAGAGAAAAAATTTGGAGCATCGTAATGTGTTTCAACTTCAGAAAATTTCGAGATTGCATTCTGGATGTACCTCCTCAGGTCTTGTCAATGCTTCGAAGTATGAGTGTACCTCTACCTCAAACTCAAGCTCAGGCCTACTTCAAGCCAGAATGACGATCATAAGTGCTCTCCCTGAGTACCATTCCCTGCCAGAGGCACCTTGGCTGTGTTTGCAATGAGTTTTTAGGAAACTAACTGTGACGGTGGAAACTAGAGTTCGAATGGTGATGCCTAGAACATAAAGGTTTGGAATTTCCAAGACTAAAGTCTGGTTTAAATACCCAGGGGTGTATCCTCAGCGTGAAATCTGTATGGCAACCCCATAGATTGAGATAGCATGTGTGCTCCTCAATTCTAGATACTGAACCAACCTAGTCTGTCACCCCGTTGGAGAATAGGGAAAGTTGTGAATATGATCGAGAAGAAAAACGGTATCCGTGGCTTCTACATGCAGATGTCACTTCTTGTCAGCATTTCGGGACCGTTGAACTGTGAGTTGAAAGTAAGAGTTCAAAGAACACAAGGGGGAGATCCCTGTCAGAGTAGAGTGGTTCATCGCCACTCATCCCATGAGGTGCTTTTTTAAAAAAGCGCCGCTTTGTTTGTTTATTACATTCCCTAAGCATAATGTACTACATTTCTTGTAATATGTATCATATCATCACACTTATTGCATTTATTTGCATCTTGTGTTATCTTGTATCATTTATCCTTTTACGCCGAGCAGCGTTTAGGATCATTGTCCCCCGGGGCTTTCTTAGGTTGCGTGGAACGCGTCCCTGAGTGGTTGTTTTTGGACCTTTTCTCACGATTTCAGCGTGGTTAAAGTGTTCCTTTCCTCACATGATTTCAGCGTGTTTGGAATCTTTCTCAGGTTGCGTAGAACGTGCCGCTGAGTGGTTGTTTTCGGACCTCTTCTCACGATTTCAGCATGGTTAGAGTGTTCCTTTCCTCACACGATTTCAGCGTGTTTGGAATTTATCTTAGGTTGCGTGGAACGCGCCCCCTGAGTGGTTATTTTTGGACCTCTTCTCACGATTTCAGCGTGGTTAGAGTGTTCATTTCCTCACACAATTTTAGTGTGTTTGGAATTTATCTGAGGTTGCGTGGAACGCGCCCTTGAGTGGTTGTTTTTGGACCTTTTCTCATGATTTCAGTGTGGTTAGAGTGTTCCTTTCCTCACACGATTTTAGCGTGTTTGGAATTTATCTAAGGTTGCGTAGAACACGTCCATGAGTAGTTGTTTTTAGACCTCTTCTCACGATTTCAACGTGGTTAGAGTGTTCATTTCCTCACACGATTTCGGTGTGTTTGGATTTGTTCTTTCTCTTCTCACGATTCCAGCGTGGTTGGAGTATGTCACCATTTGCATCTACTACACTATCTGTTACATCTATTGTATCATATCTGTTTTATCGCCTGCATCCTTTCCATGTTAAGCTTAGTTTGGCATGTGCTCATACATTTCCTTCGTTAAAGCATGGTTCTGTGATAATGTGTACGCGTCTATTCCACTAAGAGAATTGTGGTCTGAGGGTTTCGGCACCTTTTCTGTGTTAGACGTGGTCTGTTTTGTGTCCATACCTTTTTTCGGTAAAATGTGGTTCGGCTTACGCCTTATTCACTACATCCATTGCATTGTACTTTATCTTGTTGCATTCATCATTTAGGATCACGATCCTTCCTCAGCAGATCATTTCTCACTTATATCATACCACCCAATTACTTGTATTCTTTCTGTGCAACACACAGTTCTGCATGTGCACACGCCTATTCCACTAAGAGAATTGTGGTTTGAGGGTTCTGGCACCTTTTCTATGTTAAACGTAGTTTGATTTTGCATCTTCATCCCTTTATAATATTTGTGTGGTTTTGCACTGCTTGTGGTTTGATGATTCAAATACATTGTATATCATGTGCATTATTTCATTACATTGTTTCGTTATATTGTGTATCATTTTGCATTCTGTCCTTGAACTACGCTGGTTTGATTCATTGCAAAGGGATATGTAGGCAATCCTCGGGTTCAACCAACTGCGTTGGCATTTTGTTTATTTGTCTAAGTCTTCGGCCTTGTCAAAAATGGGTCGTCTTTGGCCTTTGACATTCACTCACGTCATTTCATAACTTCTGAGTTCTGTCAAAGAGGGGCAACTATAGACACCCCATTTTTGACTGCCCTTAAGACTTGTGCGCCACTGCTTGTTTACTCGATGGTGCAGGCTATGCTATGCAAAAGTTCGATTTCTTCGGCAAGAGGAGCTCCAAATCCTAACCTCACACCTGTAGACACCCCATTTTTGACCGTCCTCAAGACTTGGATGTCATTGTTTGAACACTCGATGATCATCCATGCCTGTGTTCGTTTTGAGTTCCCGGAGGCCTCGGTCGCGCGCCTTGCCTCAAGATCTCTCAACTTGTTTGTTTTATGCTTGGTTGTAGACCAAACACTTGTGTTTTTACTTTTGAGGGAAGAGGGTGGCTTGTTTGCCATCCCCTCAACCCATTGGCCAGGGCTTGAAGCCATCGGCCTTGTTTTCTTGCCATCGGCCAAAAATGTTGGCCGATCGGCACATTATTTGGTCAGCCGGCACTTATGTTGGTCAATCGGCCATGTTTTCTGGCTGAATCCTGTTCATTTGCTTTATACAGATATTTTATGCCAGTTCTCACAGCTGGCATGCACAATTCCCCCCTCCATATGTATGGAGGGATTTGCCCCTTGACTTAGCTTCTCCTAGAAGCTTTGGATTTGGATTTCTATAAGAAGGGAGCTCCTCCTCCCTTCTCAGAGGTTCTGAAAAATAGGGTTAGAAAAGTTGTATCTATCTATCTTTATATCTCTCTCTTTCTTGATTTGTGTGTGTATTTGTGTCTTAAAGTGTGATTTTGTCTTACTTTTGCACTAGAGCACCTAGCAATACACCATCCTCTTGTTGCTGAGGCACTAGGGAGTTAGTTTCAGAGTTCTTGGAGTGGTTTAAGCTTGGAAAAGTTGCTGGAGCTTTGTTCTTGAAGGTGTTCTTCAAGGGTGAGCATTCTTGCTTTCAATACCCCTTTCTTGCTTAAGCTTTTGGCCCTATTTGCTTATTGTTTTAAGCTTAACTCTAAACTACAATAAGTTTTGATTTTTGATACTTTAGATCTTTGTTTAAGATCACTTTTTGGTTTGGGGTTGTTTCCCCCTTCTTAGGCCTTGTTTTAGGCCATCCCTTTTAGCCCTTGTTCTTGGCTTTGCATGACCTTCCTACCACTGAAATCCAGAGGATTTTCAGTGGTGGGAAGGTGTTTTGGAGTCCTAAATAGGAGAGGGTCATCCCCTCTCCTTATTGTCTTGAATGCTAGTATAAATGGCTTATATTGGTAGCATGTTTGCTTAGCTTGTTTTAGCTCCATTTCAGCAAGTATTTGGTATTATTTTGCTATGATATACCTCTGTTTCAAGTTGGTTTAATGGCCTCTAACATGTTCCATATACTTGTCTTGCAATCCCCTCATTTGCCTTAATTTGCATCATGTTGTAACATGTCATTCTAGCATGATTTTGGCTCAACTTCAAGAAGCTTTTAGCCTTGTTTTAACATGCTAAAGTTCTGTTTTGCATTGTCTTGATCATATATGCCATGCTTTGTATAGCTACCATGCAATTTAGCTTGTTAGCTTTGAGTGTCCAAGTCACTAGCATGCTTTACTTGCGCCATTTCAGTGATTTGGCATCACTTGTTATGTTATTTCAATCCATATAGTATGCTTATATACTTGCACTTATCACTCCTTTAATGCTTTAAAGAGTTGATGTTTTATGCCTCATGAATGGGTCATTGCGTATGCCATCATGTTTAGGTCTTTGGGATGCCATCTAATTGGGTTTTTTGGTCTTGTTTTACCATACCATAACTCTGTTTTTCATTGCTTAAGTTATGCCATGTTTGGTTTTGATAGGTGTAGTGTAACACCTCTTTTGTAGCCTTGCATGCCTCATGCTTTTGGCCCTTTATTCTAGCTTATTTTGGCTTTGGTCCTTGCATGTTTTAGGCTCATTTTGACATGATCTAGGACTGTTTTGGATTATACTTGCCATTTGTTTCATGTTTTGCATAGCCATGGTTTGAGCTTCTTGGCTAGCCTTAAGTTTTAGGCTTTCTTGTATGCCTTGCTTGGCTTGTTTGTGTGATTTGGCATCATGCCTAGCATCATTTCAGAGCTTGTAGTATTGTCATACTTGCATGCTTTGTCCCCTTTTAAGTGTTCTTGAAAGTTGCTCTCCTATGCTTAGGTGATAGGCTAATTGGCATGCATGTTTGTATGTACCTTTGTCTTCATTTCCATAGCATTTTGGCCACTGATTTGGGCATGGCCAAGGTCCTCCCATTTTGGTTTAAGTCCATCTTCACATGTTGCTGCATGTTTGTCTTGCATGTTGTTGCATGCTTGCTTCATTTTGCATGTTGTTGCATGCCATGCATGTTTACATGTTTAGGTTGTATGCCTATTGCATATTAGATGCATTGCATGATCTTGTTGCATACTTGTTGCATGCTTGAGTTGTTTGCATCATGCTTGCATGTTTGCATTGCATTATGTGTGCATCCCTTGCCTCTTGATCAAGCATGATAGAGGTTGAGGCCCCTTGTGTGTTTTTGTGCATTTCATTCCATATTGAATTGCACACTTGGCCTCTTTGGCCATCATGCATCGAAATGTGTGATTGGTGGTCCGAGGATCGATGACTATACTCCCTTGAGCTCATGACATGATAGGGAGGGTGGTGGTGCAAACATTGTCTTGTAAATGCATTGCCATGCTCTGTTTGTCCTCTGTTGCAGCAACAGGAGCAGTCTGCAGGAAGAAATGGTCGACCAACCATATTCAGTGCCGATCGGCTAACTATTCCTAGCCGAGAGCCTTATTAGTGGTCGATGACACCATTCCTTTGGCTGATGGCCTTATTTTTTGGTCGATGACCTCCCACAGTGTACATGAGGTGGTTTAACAGTGTCACAGAAGTTGGCACAGTTTTCAGAGGTACAAAGTAGTGCAAACAGAGGCAACATGAGGCATGGCGATGGATTTCCGAACGAAGCCGACCGAGCATGCATTTGTCCCTCTTCCCGAGGTTGCTTTATTGTTTTCATAGCTTAATTAATTTGCTTAATTAGTTAAGAGTTTTGTAATAATTAATTAGCTTATTAGTTAGTTAATTAGTTGATTTGTATTATTCTTTTGGTCCCTCCGTCGAGAGGGCGCAATTATGTAATAAGCGTGCGTGTGTGTGATGCATGTCTTCCAACCCCCACTTCTTTCTCCCTTTTACTTAACCACTTACGATGGTTAGTTCTAGGGCATGTTTCAATTAGCATCCGTATGCTATGCATATTTGCACCATTCATCTGTATTGCATGCACCGGGCTCAGCGCATCATACTAACTGCATTGTGTTTCAATTCCAAGTTGAATACATGTATCGAATTGTCGCATCTCATATGCCATTTTAGATTAGTCGGGCCTATTCTAGTTGCATTTTGCATGTGTTGCATTAGCCATCTTAACATGAATTAGGATCATGCATGATTTCTAACTAGTTTCTTGTTTTGGCTCGGAGTATACTGTGAGTGTTTATGCTTTAGCATCTTGCATGAGTGTGAGTTTTGCCATGACAACATGCCTGCCATGAGGCTAATTGCTTATGTGATATAACTGCCTGAATGCCTGTAGGTGAAGGTTGGATTACTTGAATTGGGACAATTCATCAAATCCGCATTTTAGCCTACTTGCGAGTAGCAAACTTCAGACCATTTCCAAACAAACGGATATGCGATGCTTTGTTCAAAATTAGGCGATCTAGTCTATACTTGTGTGTTGTGCGCATCACATAGTAATTCTAGCTAATTAACCGGAATAAGAACGCATGTGTTTTCAAAAACAAGATATCATGCTTAGTACAGGCCGATCTTTGATCGGGCGAGCGGGGGTGCTCATAGATGACCTTCCCCAATCGTACCCAAGTTCCCGAGCCGAGGCAACTTTGGTGATGACGGACACGTGGCCTTAGGCAACGAGTCAAGGTGTCCTAAATTCTCCCAAAATAAAATATTTAGGTGGCGACTCTGTATCTGGCAAAGCAGTCCATGTTTGTCACTTCTTTGGTGATTTATTAATCTCACATCGCACATTGTGAGATCAGATTAAGAACCGTGACATTTGAGTCCGAATTGTAGTAGCAAAGCCCGAGGGCGCGTCTGCAACACCCCATTTTTGGACCAAAACCATTTTGACCAAAATGATTTTAGACCTTAAAACCCTCTCTTTCAAAATATTTTTGAAACAAGTTTCTACGATGTTCCGAGGCTCGCATTTCGTTAAATGTTGCATTTTTCGGTAAACCGAGCAAGGATAAAGTGGAAATGCATGAAAGAGAGGTGAATTTTTTGAAAAAATCTTTAAAACATCTTGGTTAGAGGTTTGGAGTTGAAGAAAATTGGAGGAGAAGGAAGAAACCTAGTTGAGGAAGAAGTTGGGCATGAACCGTTAAGAGAGAAAGTCGAGCAGCCCTCGCTAAATCAGTCTTATCCTTTTGTACACTTGGATTTCAGCTATGGGGCCACCACCGTTGGAAAGTGGACTTCCAGGGCTTCATTTTGCACTCAAGAATCTCCTCAAGCCGAGTCTGGATGAGGGAGATATAGCTAGTTGAAGTTAGGTATCAATCCGATTGAGCTGGAAATGAGTAGTCTTTACTAAAATGAGCATATCTTTTTGCACACTTGGAATTTTGATGTGAGGCTGCCACCATTGGAAATAAGACTTCCAAGCTTCAATTTAGGCACAAGAATGACCTGCAAAGGAGTCCAGACGAAGCATATATGCCCATTTGAAGTTGGACATGGAGAGCAGATTTTTGCTGTCGGCCACTAGTTGTGCTGGTCGGCCACTGATGTCCAAAACTCAGATATTTTGCAGATATTTCCCCTCCAGTTGTTCCACATTGTTCTAGATATTTCTGAATTGATATTTTTGACCAAGGCACTTTTTTTTTTTCTTCTATATATAGAGGCCATATCTCTCATATTGCAAGGTTAGCAAATTTTGGGAGCCTCTCTTTGTAAAAATCCTCTCTCTAGATTTCTCTCTCTCTTGCCCTTTTATGCATACAAGTAAAGATACACTTCTCCTTTGTCTAGACATCCTTGATCAAAGTTGCTTATCTTTGGGCTGAGATTCCTTGAAACCTTCTTTGAGCTTTAGAAGGTGATTTTAGCTTGATTTAGTGCCTTATTTGTGCCTAAAGTGTGCTTGGCTTCAAGAGGTACAAGACTCACCTTTAAAATTGTTTTACATAACTTGTTTTACCATCTTTTTGTACTGTTTTTGGCCTGGTTTTCAGCTACAAAAACCTCTATTTTTAAGGTTTAAAAATGGTGGTTTAAGGCCTTTTTGAGTTAGGGGGTGGTCCACCATTCTTGTCTCTTTGCTTGTTTAGCTTTTGTGCCATTTCTCATCACCCTTAAATCAACTTTTTTGGGCATTTTTACCACTGAAATTCAAAGGTTTTTCAGTGATAAAAACCTCATTTTGAAGTCCAAAATGGGAGGGGTTAGCCTCCCTTCCTTGTGTCTTGTTTGTATGCTGTAGACACCTCATTTTTGATCGACCTCAAGACTTTGATGTCATCGTTTGTGCACTCAGTGATTGCGCATGTTTGTGTACGTTATGAGTTTCTGGGGTTTTCGGCTGAACGCCTTGTCTCAGGACCTCTTAACTCTCTTCTTCTTGGTTTGTTTTTGGACCATGTCTTGGTGCCTTTGCCTGGAGGGAGAGAGAGGCCTGTAGGCCGCTTTTTGTACCTGTAGGCTACTTTTCCCTCTTGAAGGCCACTTGCAGTGGCCGGTAGGCTAGTTTCCAGAGCTTTCAGCTGAGTGCCTTGTCTCGGGGCCTCTTAGCTCTCTTCTTTTTGGTTTGTTTTTGGACCATACCTTGTTACCCCTTGCCTGGAGGGAGGGGAGGGCCTGTCGGCCACTTTTTGTAGCTGTAGGCTACTTTTTCCTCTTGTAGGCCACTTGAAGTAGCCTATAGGCTAGTGGAAGTGGCCGGTCGGCCACTTGAAGTGGCCTATAGCCTTTTTTACTATTTTTGCAGATATTTTTGGTACCAGCTGTGCCAACTGTTGGTCACTGAGTGCATCCTCCCTACATATGTAGGGAGGGATTCAAGCAAGCTTTAGCTTGCATTTCCTATTTAAGGGGAGGTGCCTCCCCCTTCTCAAGGGTTCAAAACTTTTAGAAGCAAATTTTGACTCTCTCTCTGGAATTCTCTCCCTCTCTCTCTCTCTCTCTATTATGCTCTATAGTGCTTGAAAGTGAGTTTTCTTCACATTTTTGCACACAACCTCTTAGCCAAACACTCCTACCTTGTTGCTGAGGTGCTTGAGGGTCTTGTGGGAGCTTCAAAAGTTGGTTTTCGCTCAGAAGTTGTTGGTTTTGTTGCTGTGCTTCAAGGGTAAGCCTTTTCCCATTTTAAGCTTGTTTTTGTATACTCTTTTAGCCACTTTTGCATGCTGTTTTAGGCTTGGTTGTTAACTACAAAAACCTTTGTTTTTAAGTGTTAAAAATGGTTGTTTAAAGCCTTGTTTGAATTAGGGGTGGTCTACCCCCTTTTGTGGCTTATTTTGCTTTGCTTTGTGCTATCTCTTAAGGCCTTTGAGATCACCTTTTCTTGGCCTTTTAACCACTGAATTCCAAAGGAATTTCAGTGGTGGAAAGTGGGTTTTGGGACCCAAAATAGGTCGGGGTAGTCCCCCCCTTTGTATCTTGTTTGCATGTGATGATGGCTTATCAAATGAGCATGTGTTTCTACTTCTTTGTGGCTTTTTTCAAGAACTTTTTTGTGACTTTTTAGATCTATCATAACTCTGTTTTTGACTTGTTTGATCATTGGTTGCTTGCTCTTTGTACTTGTAGTGCAATCCCACTCAGTAGCCTTGCATGCTTAGTGTTTTGGCCTATTGTTCTAGCTTGTTTTGGCTCTATTTCAGCATGCTTTTGGCCTTGATTTAGCATGGTTAAACTCTGTTCCAAGTGGTCTTGGTCATGTATGGCTTGCCTTGTAGGGCTATAGTGTAATTGGCTTCACTAGTCTTGAGTTTTGAGGCCCTTAGCATGCTATATTTGTGATGTGTGCGTGATATGACATCATTTGGTAGGTAATTTCAGAGCTTATATCTTTGCCATACTTCCACTTAAATCACTCTTTCAATGCATTTGAAAAGTTGAGCATTATGCCTTGTTTGTGAGCCAATACATGAGCTTATTTTTCTTGCCATCTATGCTACAAGTCTAGCATGTTTTTGCCACTATTTTGACCTTCCTTAGATCTTTTTTGAATGGTTAGGGTTATTTGAGCATTGCTTAGTATGGTTGTAGTGTAAAAGGCCTTGACTAGCTTTGAGTTTTGGGGCCTTTAACATGTTGTGCATGTGATGTTTGCATGGTATGGCACCATTTAGCATGTAATTTCAGTGCATGTAGTGTAGTCACACTCTCATATACTTCACTTCTTCATTGCTTTTGAGGGTTGTGTATCATGCCTTGCTTATAGGCCAACATGTGTACATGTTCTTCTAGCATTTTGAACTTCCATTTCAACATGATTAAGCCACTGTTTTGGCATGTTTAACGTCTTTCCGGGGTTGGTTTAGTCATTTAAGCTTGGTATTGCATGCCTCTTGTGAAATGCTCTTTACTAGCTTTGATGTTTTTGGCCTTCAATATGTTATGCTTGCATTGTTTGCATGCCTTAAGGTCTTTAGCATCCCATTTCAGTGATGAAATGTATACCATTGCATGCCATCTTTCATTTGTTGTGTCACCTTTGAAAGTGGACTTAAGCCCTTTGTTGGTTTGAGCACGAAATTGAGGCATTCATGCCTAATAGTTTTAGCCTTCTCTTGAGGGTTTCTACTAACTAACGGCATGATGCTTCTTTCATGCTCAAGAAGCTTGTGGCTTGGGCCCTCTTTCCAATTAGAGGACTTCTCACTTTTGGACTTAACCAGTTAAAGGATTAATCGGTAATCTAAAACGAATAAACAAAATGAATCAAAGTAAAACATGCTGAGATAACATGTTTGCGACGCATTGCATGTGTTTGGATCGGACGTTAATCCAAACATGAGAAATGAGGGACGTTTCATACTCAAAGTGATGAAACGTGCCTCATTTCTCGGTCGCCGACACTCTTGATCGTGCATGATAGGGTGGAGGGTCATCGAGTCTATTTGTGCATTCATTGACTTGTACAAACTTGGCTTCTCGGCCATCGTGCATTGCGATGCTCGGTTGGTGGCTCGAGAGTCGAGTACCGCACTCCTTTGAGCTTGAGAAATGATAAGGAGTGTGGTTGTACACACATACCCTGCAAATGCCTTGCTTTGCCCTTGTTGTACTTTGTTTGCAGCAAAATTGAAGTGTGCAGGAGCAAGTGGCCGACCGGCCAGTGCAAGTGGCCTACTGGCCACTTTAAGTGGCCTACAGCTTCCTTTGGTGGCCGACAACTCTTAGGCTCTGAGGTGGTCCAAAGTTGTTCTGGTTCTGGAGCAGAAACAACCTGGAGATTGGTTTGGTGTTCAGGATCAAGGCGAATGCAAACAGAGGCAACCGGTGGCAAGGCGATGGATTTTCGAGAGGAAGCCGATCGAGCATGCATGCATCCCTTGCCCTCAAGGCCTTTTAACTGTTTTGCTTAGATGGTTAATTTGTTGGTTCTGTACTTAAATAGTTAATGTGCTTAGCTAATCGGTTTGTGTTGTAATAATTAGTTAACTAAGAATAGTTAATTAGTTTTGTTTAGTTTGATTAGCTTAGCTTAGCTTAGATTAGCTTAGCTTATTCATTCGGACCCTCCGTCGAGAGGGCGTATTGTTGTAATAAGTGCGCGCGTGTGTGTGAATGTCTTCCAACCCTACGTCTTTCTCCCTTTTACTTATCCGCTTTCGGTGGTTAGATTAGGGCATATTTCAATTAGCATACTTTATGTTTTGCATGCGTGCATCATTCATTTGTCTTGCATGCACCGGGCTCGGCGCATCATTCAAACTGCATCGTATTCCAATTCCTATTTGAATACATGTATCAAGTGTTGCATTCATATGCCATCTTTGGTAGCCGAGCCTATCTCATTGCATTTTGCATGTGTTGCATTAGGCATTGTTAACATAGTTAGGATCATGCATATTTCTAACTAGTTTCCTGTTTTGACTCGGAGTACACTGTAAGTGTTTATGCTTTAGCATCCTTGCATGAGTGTAAGTGATTGCCATGTTAGCATGCTTGCCATGAGGCCATGTGCTTAAGTGTTTAATTGCATGAATGCCTGTGGATGAAGGCTTGATTACTTGAATTGGAACAATTCATCAAAATGTAAGTTTTAAGCCCACTTGGAGTGGCAAATCATCATGTTTTCAAGCCCACTTGAGGGTGGCAAATCCGCATTTCTAAGCCCACTTGAGAGTGGCAAATTCAAACCATTTTTGAAAACAAACATTGAATTGTTTTGTTTCAATTTAGGCGATCTAGTCTATACTTGTATGCTGTGTGCATCACATAGTAAGTTAGCTAATAAATCAGAATAAGAACACGTGTTTTCAAAAATAACATATCATGTTAGTAGAGGTCGATCTTTGATCGGGCGAGCGGGGGTGCTCATTTCAGGACCTTCCCCTCTCGTACCTAAGTTCCCGAGCCGAGGCAACTTTGGTGATGATGGACACGTGGCCTTAGGCACGAGTCAGGGTTTCCTAAATTTCCCAAAACAAAATATTTAAGTGGCAACTCTGAAATCTGGCAAAGCAGTCCATGTTTGGTGCTTTTGATTAAAATCGATTTTCCAAAACGATTTGCCAGATTTGGACTATTTGGTGATTTATCAGTCTTACATTGCACTTTGTAAGATTAGATTCAGAATCGTGACAGGAGTCCGAACTGTAGTAGCTAGAACCCAAATCCGCGCCCTCTCCGAAAAGGGGGGCGTGCGGAGGAAGTTCGGGCAGTCTACACATGCCTAGAAAGCTTAACATGTGAGTATGTTTTTCTAGCATTTTGTACCTTAATCTTAGCATGTTTTTGCCACTTTTTTGACTGGTTTTAGCTCTGTTTTGAGCTGGTTTGGTCCTTTGAGGCTTGTATTGTGTGGTTGTAGTGCAATCTCCTTCACTAGCTTAATGTTTTAGGCTTTTAAACATGAATTGCATGAGTTGCTTGCATGTTTTAGTGTCATTTTGCACTCCATTTCAGCACTGAAATATCTGCAACCTCCCTCATTTCTTCACTTTTTCATTTACTTTGAGGGTTGGTTAACCTTTGGGTTGTGTTTAAGCTTGAGATCAAGGCTCGTGCTTAATGGTTTCAATCATCTTTTGAGGGTTTCTACTAATCAACGGCATGACCTTTCTCTTGCCTTAAATCATCCCTTGGTTGACACCTCTTCCATTAGATGACACTCACTTTCGGACTTAACCGGTTAAAGAATGGATTTGTAATCTAAAATGAGTAAACAAAAATGAACTAAGTAAAAGAGGCAAGATTAAGCATCTTTGTGTTGCATTGCATGTGTTCAGATCGGACGTTAATCCAAACACGAGAAAAATGGGACGTTTCATACTCAAAGTGATGAAACGTGCCACTTTTCTTGGTCACCGTCACCCTTGATCATGCATGATAGGGTGGTGGTTATTTTGGTTTTGTTTGTGCATTCATTAAGCTTGTACAAGCTTGGTTCTCTAGCCATCATGCATTGAAAATGCTTAGTTGATGGTTCGAAGGCCAAGAGTTACCCTCCTTTGAGTTTGTGTGATGATAAGGAGGGCAACAGTACACACATTCCTTAAAAATACATTGCTTTGCCTCTGTTTGCTCTCTGTTGCAGCAAAAAGAAAAGTCCAGGGATGGGGTGGCCGACCGGCTAGTTTTAGTGGCCGAGGGCCACTTGGAGTGGCCGACCGGCCAGTTGTAGTAGCCGACAGCCACTTTTTGTAGCCGACAGGCCACCAGTGAATTTTTGCACAAATGTGCTCCTAAGTTAGAGCAGAGGCATTCTGGGAGTTAGCACAATTTTCAGTGATCAAACGGGTGCAAACAGAGGCATCCGATGGCAAGGCAATGGCCTTTTTGGGTGGATCAACCGAGCATGCATGCGTCCCTTGCCCTCGAGGCCATTTTGTCGCTTTTGTTAACTTAGAATAAGTTAGCTATTTCATTCATACAAGTGTTGTAATTAATTAGCTTAATTCGTTTTGTAATATTTAGCTAGCTTAGAATAGTTAGTTAATTTATTTTAATTGTTGTAATAATTAGCTTAGAATAATTAATTAGTTTTTGTTTGTGATAGTTAGCTTAATTGGCGAAGCTAGTTAGCTTAATCATTCGGACCCTCCTTCGCGAGGGCATGATATTGTAATAAGTGTGCACGTGTGTGTGCATGTCTTCCAATCCCACGTCTTTCTCCCTTTTATTTATCCGCTTTCGATGGTTAGATTAGGGACATTTTCAATTAGCATACCTTATGCTTGCATGTTTGCATCATTCATTTGTCTTGCATGCACCGAGACTCGGCGCATCATTCAAACTGCATTGCAAATTCAATACTTTCTTGAATACGTGTTTCAAAGCATGTTATCAAAGTGTTGCAAATACCATGATTAGGTAGCCGAGCCTATTTTATTGCATGTGTTGCATTAGGCATCTTATATAGTTAGGATCATGCATTTTTCTAACTAGTTTTTGTTTTGGCTTGGAGTTCTCGGTAAGTTTTATACTTTAACATGCTTGCATGAGTGCGATTGCCATGTTGCTATGATAGCATGCTAGCCATGAGACTATTTGCTTAAATGATTAATTGCATGAATGCTTGTAGATGAAGGCTTATTTTTTGAATTGGAATAATTGAACGAGTGTGAGTTTTAAAGCCCACTTTGCGGAGTGGCAAATCATGTTTTAAGCCCATTTGAGGTGGCAAATCCGCGTTTTAGCCCCCTTGAGGGTGACAAATTCAAACCATTTTTAAAAGCAAAAATGAGTTGAAATGTTCCAATTCTTGCGATTTTAGTCTGTACTTGCTTGTGTGCGTCACATAGTAAAGTTAGCTAATAACCGGAACAAGAACACATAATGTTTATAAAAGAACATATCATGATTAGTAGAGGCTGATCTTTGATCGGGTGAGCAGGGGTGCTCATTTCAGGACCTTCCCCTCTCGTACCCAAGTTCCCGAGCCGAGGCAACTTTGGTGATGATGGACGCGTGGCCTTTGGCACGAGTTAGGGTTTCCTAAATTTTCCAAATGAAAAATATTTAGGTGGCGACTCTGTAATCTGGAAAAGCAGTCCAATTTTGGCATTGTTTGATTTAAAATCTGATTTTTCAAAAACGATTTGCCGGATTGGACTCTTTGGTATTTATCAGTTTCACATTGCATTTGTGAGACTAGATTCAAAACCACAAGTAGAGTTCCAACTGTTAGGCCTTTCTTTTCGAACCCTTTCTGAAAAAGCGAGGGCACGAGAAAAAGGCGAGCCCACACCTACTCGATCCAGTCGAGGCCCAATGTCATTTTCAAGCTATTTAAAGCGTTGTTTGGGATGATTTAAATAGGTGTATTTTTTGATTTTTTATGAAAATATGTATAGAAAAATAGAGAGATAATGTGACCTAAAAAAGATAAGAAGATAAACAAGTGCACTTTTTCAGTGTAAAATATATATATTTAAAAGGGTAAATTATAAACACACCCCTTGAGGTTTACTTAAATTACAAATTACCCCTTGTGATTTTAGAAATTACATTATGCCCTCTAAAATTTCTAATTTCATAACAAATATGTCCTTTTATTAATAAATCATCAAGTTAATTAACAATTTTTAATAATGTTAAAATTTTATTTTAATTAATAATTCAGATAATTTTATTATTGTATAGGTGAATAGTTAGAAATTTTACTTTTTCAATTAATTCTGTTAAATAAAAAATTCTGACAATGAGGTATTTGTAATTTTGCAAACCACATGAGGCAATTTATATTTTAAGCAAACCTCAGAGAGTGTATTTATAATTTACCCTATTTAAAAATAAATGGTCGGGCCTGCCTCAAACCCAGGCCCAAGCTTGGCTTGAGGCTCGACCTGTCAACCTGTCCGAGGCATGATTACTCCCTAGGCCTAAGCTTGAGCTTGGGCATGGGTCAAGATTTTGCATGAATAGTCGGTCCGTTTGCACCCAATTTTTTTAGAGAGCTCGCTAGGCCCAACGGCGAGCCAGACTATTTTTATACTCCTAAGGTCATTTTTGTTTGAAAATGATTGATGAGTATTCATGTTTGTTTAGTCACGAGATTAAAAGTCGACTATCTGATAGAATCCTACGTTTGGTTGAGATATTATAAAGAAAGATAAATGCTCAAAAGACTGTTTTGTACTTTTGAATTGTTTACTAAGTAATAACAATATTAAATCTTACTTATATATTTTATTTTATTTTTTTTGCCTAGAACTTCTAACAAATAAATAAATAGAACATCAATAAAAATAAAATTTATTTTGAAATTTTATTTTATTTTTTAGTTGAGATTTTTAAATTTTATTTTATTTTATTTTACTAAATACAATACATAACATTAAAAAGAAAATATAAACTAATTTTACAAAAATAACAATACAAATTCAAGTGGACCATATCACAAGGAAATATTTTATGATTAAAAAAAAAATAGTTTGGCAAAAATAAATTATACTTTTTATTTTTAGAAATCATTTTTATTTCTTTATTCTCTTCGCAAAACTAATTTTTAATTTTTTAGGAAAAAAATTCTGAAAACAAAACCAGGCATGGATTAAATACTTGAAAGGCAAAATTGTCTTTTTACTAGCTAATCCAGATGAGACTAATACAACACTTTTGTATCCCACCCCCAACATTCTACATATGGAGGACTAATAGTTCAGTCTAATGTCTGGCCTATAATTTTTCAACCAAACAACGTATTAGGTGAAATATTGGACACTGAGTCCACTCTGTCACGACCCAAACCTGCCCCTATAGGTTTAGCATCGTAACCGTCCAGTAATCCAAGGATTACCGAAGGCCTCTGAGATAAATTAACATAATATTAGGGGCTAGCGGGAGCATATAATAAATATACAACGTCCATTGAGCTGTGCAGACTTATATGAGACAGAAAAATTTTAAACTTTTTATATACATGTATACACATCATCCTTACGTCATTATATATATATACAGATTAGACAAAAAGGGACTTGGCCTTATTTACAAAATACACAAAGATTTGTTTAACCAAACAAGAAAACAAAACTTAAACTTTAAATCACATAGCCATAGCCACTTGACATATCCGGAACCTCCACAGGAGGCACATAGGTTGGCTGACAAAAATAGATTCCAGGCAGACGCCTCTAAGCCTGGTCACGCGCTTGATCACCTACATACATAAATAATATAGTGAGCTAGAGCCTAGTGAATAATAACAGAGTAAAGGGTTTTAATGAATGATGTCCATACCAGATTCAGAAATCACAATTCAGATTCATAAACAGAGTCATATTTATATTCACGTTCGTATTCTTGTTCAAATCATATACAGAAATCAGAGTTCATGCTTAATCATATGTGGTACATCCATTAGGGCTAACAGAATAGATATAGAATAGATGCAGAACATATGGTGGTTATAAATAACCAGTTCTATAAAGGAACCTCCGGATCCGGGTAACAGAGAATATACGTGCTGAGCTCCATGATGGAGCCTCTGGTACGGGTAACAGATGACAGACATAATAAGTTCCATAATGGAACCTTCGATACCGGGTAACAACTAACAAATATCACATGATGCTAAAGATGCCACGAATACATTGTTAGAAATTGGACAATCATTCATTGTACAGAATATATCATTTCAAAAAATAGATCTTAATTCATCATACAGAAAATAAATAAAGTTGAATATAGCTTTACTAAGTTATTACTCATAGCTAGCTGCAGAAGCAGATCAGACAGATTAGACAGATCAGACAAATTAGGCAGACAATAGCGCGTGACCTACACAAGTACATAATATATACATATTGAAATACAATATCAATTCCTTGATCAAACTTGACTTTTCTTGTTTTTTTCTGTCTAAGTAGTCCGAAGTTCTACTATGCTTATTCTTTCTTATTTAAATGATTCGGGTTCTCATTTCACATATCCTTTCATTACTAAATCATTCTTTTCTGAATAAACCAATTTCTTACCTGGCTTCTTAATCAAGTACTACTAAGTAAATAATTTATTCTTTTAATCAACTAATTAATGTTGATTGTTAGCTTATTAATCTTTATTAAGTCATAAATCATGTCTAGAATGCTTTAGGAAGAGATGTGAATAAAAATATGAACTAAATGCAACTTTCAAGATATGCTGAGAATAGTTGCTCGTTCGAGCGGTCTGTAAAAGACCATAAAAAGTACTGGAAGCCTTCAATGTGCGCTCCAGCGGCAATTAGTCTGCTCGAGCGGTCTGTAAAATTCTAAAATTTCGAACTTCTCAAAAATGGCTTCCAAATGCATTTTCAATTTTTTTTTTTTTTTAATTTTTTAAATCCATGCATATCTTGATCAAAACCATGAAAATACCTTAGAAAATATAAACACTTATTTATTCATAAATTATTTGCTCAAAATCTTGAAACATAATAATTAATTTATTTAAATCAAAACTTTACTTAATTTCAAAATTAAAACCCATGAACTCATGGTTTTCTAAACTTCTTTTTCAAAATCAACTGTACAATTAGAATATCAAAATTGTAGAATTTGTTCATGCATGTAGGAATTAGACTCAAACTCATGTAAGATATTCAAAAGCAAATCCAAAATAATTAGCTTCCATAATCATGAACATGCATGTAACTCATTTTATGTTCAAAACCCAATTTCTTCCTAATTCCATGAATTTAATCTCAAATCCTTCTCAATCTCAAGTACTATAGGATGATTCTACAAAATCAAACCAAAAATAATTAATTTCTAAATTAACTCTCATAAACTTAATCTTAGCTCCAATTCATCATTTTCTTGTCAATTTCTTTCTAATCCCATAAAATTGATTCTAACTCTTTTCTATTTTCCATCAAAACATGAAATTAAAATTATAAACTTCTTAGAAAGCCATTTGCATGTATGAAACATTTATCAAAATCCAACCAATACCACGTTATTAAGCTCAAACCATAATTAAAATCTTGAATTGCTCTAATCTAGATTTTTATTAATTTTCCTCATATCAAATCCAAATTCAAACTCATAAACATGAATTAAAATCTCAAAATTTTGAAATTCCATGATGCATGTTAAGATAGAATTCAAATTACTTGGAGAGTGCAGAAATTAAACTCAAATAATGACATTCCTAAGTTATTTCTTTGATTCTTCAACTGAATGTAATTTCTTCTTTCTTTTCTTAATTTCTTTCTATTTATATGATATTGAACCCAATTGCTTCTTGATTTTGGTTATTACATAATTAATCTACAAGAATCAAGCTTAAAATTCTTACCTATAGTCTTCAATTTGGTGAAAGCTTCTTCAATCCTTCACTTTCTTAGCTTTTCTTTCTTTGGCTCTCTACTTCATCTTCAATTCTTGGCACAAAAGTGGGTTTCTCTCTCTATACTCTTGAGATCTCCAACTCACATTCTCTTGCTTCCTCTCTTTTCCCTGTTTGTGTTTCTCTTGAGCTTCATCATGCTATACACTCTCACGCACACACCTCACTTCTTTGTTATCAACATAGCACACGTGCACTCTGCTTTGATTTCCAACACATCACTCACATACACACACATACATAGATTTCTCAATCCACCCACACCCATTTACACCCCCAAATCTAATTTAGTCCACAATTCAATTTATGACTAGGATTAATTTAACTAATCATCACCTAATCTTAATAAATTTTAATTAACACAAAATTAGTTAATTATAACTAATCTCAAATTCCACATAATTTAATTAGTCTAATTGACTTCCATTAGAGCCTAATTAAATATATTTAAATTTATCAATCTGAATCAGATTTTTAATCAACTTCTAAAAGGCTCCAAATATCAAATTAAATTTATTTCCATCCTCAATTTTGGTTTCTTGAATCATTAAGGTCTTCAATTTCAAATTTAACTTCAAAATTATGGGGAAGTGGTTTGGAAATACTCTTTTGATCCACTGGGACGCTCGAGATCCTCAGCTGACAACCTGAAAAGAAATAAACACTCCGGTCGGGGGTGCCGGAATTAGCACTCCGACGGTTAAGTTAGTGTATACTCTCTTAGTTACTTGTATTTTAAGTTAAGCACAATAATTCTCACATACCTCTCTCTGGATGATATTCTTCTATTTATATCTTTTCTTTCTTGGGCTTCAGGGCTGGGCCCACCTTCAATTCGTCGTATAACTATTTACTTAGCTCCTTTTGTTGCAAGCCGCTCTTCACTCGGCCCCTTACTCAACTGGTTATTTGGCCGAATAGGGTACCTCTGGATTTGTGTATAAGATGGGGCTAAATGTGATATATGAATTTTGACTCTCCAGGTCCAACTATTCGGCCTCCTTACGTCTCTCGATATTCGGTCCCCACAATTGCCCCCCAAACACTCCACTAACGACAGTTAGCTGGTGTGTTTGGTTTCGAACTCGAAAAGTCAGAGTCGAAATTCGGCGGTTAACCTCATTCCAACGCGGATGTCAGAGCACACGCCTTTCGGTCATCGTTTCAACTTCCCGCCCCTTTGTACGCTTCCATTTATTGTGATTTAAAATTTTGTCGTCTTTTGAAATACATACACATTGTTGGATGCTTGAAGTTTTTGGACTGCCCTCCGACTCACCTCTGCAACTTCCTTTATCCTTCATTGTCCTCTCTGTCTCTTGTAAGTTCTCTTCCTCTCTGCTTTGAATCCCTTTTCCTGGTTTGTTTTTAGTTTAGCATACTCCTATAGGCTGATGAAAATGGCAAAGCATTTGAAAGACCTCCTCTCTGCGGATCGAGTCTCTGGCTTTCGACGCCATTTTTCTATCCCTGATGACGTTTGTCTGTCACTTGTGACAGACGGCACCCTTAATATGGAGAGAGCTGATGAAAGCACAATCGTCTTCCCTCTCTTATCAATTGCAGAGGGCGGAGTCAGTTTCCCGCTTCACCCACTCCTTCGGGCTGTCCTTCGCCATTGGGGTCTAATCCCTTCCCAACCCAATGTCAACTTTTTTAGAATCGTAATGGGGATTATAGAGTTAAACCGTCGCCTTAGGATTAACCTTGGCATACCTACTATTCGGCACTGTTATGCCTTGGCCAAGTCTTCTGGTCGGCATGGACCCTATTTCCTTAGGGCCAAGGACACCAACCATCAATTAGTGACTATGCTTGCCAACTCTGGCAAGCGAGTCAATGATGTCATGGTTGTTGTCCGAGGTAACTGGGAATTCGGTGAAGGCGAGGACTACCTAGATCCTATTCCTAGACGGAGGGGCGAACCAGGTGGCCATATAGCTCCTTGTGTTTATTTTTCTTATATTCATAAGGCTTTATTTTTGCGGTCTCATGGTTTTGCTTGCGCAGGAAACGATTTGAAGAAAGTTTTGATTTCAACCGACGACATCGTTCTTACGGAAATTAAAGTCGCGCTCAAATACTTCGGCCGTCCAAGCCTTCAGAAACAAGGGAGGGCGGCCCACATTCTCCTTCGATATGAGCCGACATATACGACGTTTTCGGTGGCAGAAAACATCCTGATTCCAAGGGGTGAAGAGTTTCTTATGGCTCTTGTTTTAACCAACTTCAAAAACTTGCGGCAAGTTGGTTTCGACGGATCCGACTCGGAGCGGGCGGAAGTAGTTGAGGAGGTCGCCGAAAAGTCAGACCAGTCCGAAGCCAAAGTAGACGAGGCTTTGAAGTTGGCCTTTGAAGAAGCTGGTCTCAATTCAGCCAACCCTTCGTCCACTTCGGGTCGAGGGGACCTTCCATTCGACGACATTTTTACTGGTTTAGAAGACCTTCCCGGCGCGTACCCCGAAGACATGGCCGGGTTGTCACTCACACAACTCGCCAAAAAGAAAAATACGGAAAGAATGGCCGCGCGGCGGAGAGCAGAGGCCATTCGATCTGAAGTGCCACCTATCGCCAAAGCTGAGCCCTCTATGCCTGTTATCGAGGAGGAGATGGCTCAAACCCGAAATGTCGAATCGGAGACGGTTGTGCAGGCGAATCAGGAGGCTGAGCGAAGGGTGGAGAAACGTCCTGTTGAGGTCGAGGCCGGCTCTGAAGAAAACCCTGCTGACAAACGACCGCGCTTAGAGGAGTCGGATGTGGTTGTGCCCTTTGTCGTTCAACCAAAGATAAAAAACATGTCGATCTCCTCTGACGCGTCAGCTATGAAAGACCCAGCCGTGGCGTTGAGTATAGCTTTGTCGCTCTCATTGCCGGCTGACAAGGCGGCTTTCCGGGCGGAGCCGGATCTGTTGGCAATAGCATTAGCCGCTCAATCGGCTCTTCTGGTGTATACTTTGATCTTGTCTCTCCCTTTTATGCATATATTGTTTTGGTTTTAATTTTCTGTTTTGCAGACGGTCGGAAGGATAGCCGAGATAGGCCGTCGCCAGCATGTCGCCATCGAACGAATTGGTCGTTTACAATCAGAAGTTGAAGGCCAGAGGAGCAAGGCCGAGTTCGAAGCAGCGAGGGCGAAGATAGAAGGCGCGAGGGCCGAGGCCGAGATGAAAAGGGTAAGGAATGTAGACCAGCTCAGATTGGCCACTGAGGAGAGGGCAAATGTAAGCGAAAATGTGCTCAAGTTAGCCCGAGAGGCGATTGCCAAACTGGAGGCTGACTTGGAAGAATCAAAGAAGGCGAAGGAAGTAGCCGACTCCGAGGCTTCCAAGGCGTACGAGGCTGGGCAAAGCGCTGCCCTCGCAAGTTATGTGGAAGAAGTCCCCAAATTTGAAAATCGGGGATTCAAACACGGCTGGCTCAAAGCCCTTGCTGCTGCTAATGTGACATTGGCTATGCCGATTCCATATGAGCAAGTGGACGTTGAGCCACTGGAGTCTCACTCCGAGGATTGATTAGGGTGACATTTTAGTTGTTTTTATTTAAGGATTTTGAATGTAGTGTTGCAGTTTTTCGTTTAGTGGTTTTTATGTGTAAAATGACTACAGTTTTTAAGTTTTTGCTAGGCATTTCCATGTGAACTTGTAGCTTTTTGTTTAGTAGTTTTCACATGTAAAATGGCTACAATTTGTGCCCAATTTACTAATGAAAATTTCCTTTGTACTTTGCTATTATTTGTACTTAATTTTGCTATTGATGAATGGTATTGCTTTTCGCTACTTTGGATAAAACATTCGTGTACACTTGCCGATTAGATAACTAGGCAATTTAGTAATTTATCCTCGTCGAATAGCCGATCAGATTAATAAATCTACCCTTGCCCCAACCAATGTATGAACTCCGAAAGCCGAATATCATTAGTTCATGGAGTGGCTGCGGCATAGATCGATCGGCATTGGGCTTAGATATTTGGACGATCAGATTAATAAATCTGCTTTTGCCCCAGCCAATGTATGAACTCCGAAAGTCGAATATCATTAGTTCATGGAGTGGCTGCGGCACAGATTGATCGGCATCGGGCTTAGATATTTGGCTGATCAGATTAATAAATCTGCCCTTGCCCCAGCCAATGTATGAATCCCGAAAGCCGAATATCATTAGTTCATGGAGTGGCTGTGGCGCACGTCGATCGGCATCCTTTTGGAGTTTAGCATTAATGAAATTGCCTCGGGGGCGCTGTATGCGTTAGGAATAAATGGGGTAGGTTCTTTGCGCCCGTAATTCCACTTATTGTGTTCATACTCAATTTAAACCAATTTGTTGCGGAAGGTTAGATAAGTGCGAATGTCAAATAGACTGTTTTTCAACAGCAGAGGAGAAGGGCGGACATTGGCTGAACTTGACACTGAAATGAATCACAGTAGCGAGCCCACACGCACCGGAAGTAGGACGTCCAGGGAACGGGAAAAACGTCAGCCCCCAAGTCGTCGAAGCAAATCATCCCGAAGGGAAAAACAGCAACGGGGCAGCTCCCCTTGACTGCGACCGAGAAATGAGTCCGATGCGACGCCGCGACCGTTGAGTTTTGCAGTTTTTGTAGGGAATAAACCGATGACGGAGGCGGATTCTATTGTTAACGACCCAGGTGTAGCAGTCGAGTTCGCTCGACAGATTTTTCCACCGGAAGTCCAGCAGTTGATGGTTGGTCGACAGGATTTCGAAGTGTTTCGAGAGGGCATCCATGGAGTAGTTAGAGGGCTGTATACCGCCTATGAAGTCGGCATGCGTCTGCGCGCTGCGCGGTGGGAGATAGAGAAGAAGGACGAACAAATTTGAAACTTGGAGGCTCGTACGGAGAAGGCTGAGCGTGAGCTAAGGAAGGCCCAAACTGCCGAGCTGCGTGCGGTCGGTCAATCTAACCCGGTCGTGGAGGAAAGAGTGACCCAACGGCTGATAAGTCATGCGATTGCCGATCGAGATACGGCAAGCATGTTGGCAGTAGAGACTGCAAGGTCCGTGGGTTATGAAAAAGGCTTCCACGATGGCCGGAAAGTCGGGATAGAGAAGATCAAGGAGAAACTCGCAGAGGAGATATGCCGATGTGAGAATTTGGGCTTTAGGCACGGGTGGATTAAGGCTCTCCAAGCCGCAGAGGCACTCCAAGAAGCAGGAGTTGAATCGGCGTTGCCATTATACCAACGTTATCACTTTCGTTTTGGTGCTTTCGAAATTGGGAAGAGTGATGAAGAGGGTGACGCTGAATAGAATTGAACATATTGTAAACGCTCCAACACAGATTGGGCGTCAACTATGTATCTATTGGTTAACTTAATAAAATACTCTGTTTTAAATGTTTGCGTGTTTCAACTTGTTTATACGATTTAAATGTTTGCATTTCATTTTGAATGTTTACATGCTTAATTAAGCATTTCATTTTGAATGTTTGCATGCTTTAATTTGTTTATATGGTTTGCGCTAGCTCAACTTAATTAAGCATTTCATTTTGAATGTTTATATGCTTTAATTTGTGTATACGGTTTTTGCCAGCTCAACTTAACGAAGCATTTCATTTTGAATGTTTGTATGCTTTAATTTTCGTCATGAATGGCGCTCCGAATCTGGAGTCTTGTTCGGCCCAAACGTGTTATGCACGGATGGGGCTCTGAATTCGGAGGCTTTTTGTCTTGGCCAATCGTGATATCCACGAAGGGCGCTCCGAATCCGGAGTCTTATTCGGCCCAAACGTGCCATGCGCGGATGGGGCTCCCAATCCGGAGACTTGGCTTGGCCAATCGTAACATGAAGGGCGCTCCGAATCCAGAGGCTTAATCGGCCCAAAAGTGTCATGCGCCAATGGGGCTTCGAATTTGGAGACTTGGCTTGGCCAATCGTGATATCCACGAAGGGCGCTCTGAATCCGGAGACTTAATCGGTCCAAACGTGTTATACACGGATGGGGCTCCGAATCCGGAGACTTGGCTTGGCCAATCGTGACACGAAGGGCACTCTGAATCCCGAAGCTTAATCGGCCCAAAAGTGTCACGCACTAATGGGGCTCCGAATCGAAGACTTGGCTTGGCCAATCGTGATATCCACGAACGGCGCTCCAAATCTGGAGACTTAATCGGCCCAAACGTGTCATGCACGGATGGGGCTCCGAATCTGGAGACTTGGCTTGGCTAATCGTGACACGAAGGGCGCTTCGAATCCGGAGGCTTAATCGGCCCAAAAGTGTCATGCACCATTGGGGCTCCGAATCCGGAGACTTGACTTGGCCAATCGTGATATCCACAAAGGGCGCTTCGAATCCGGAGACTTAATTGGCCCAAAAGTGTCATGCACCAATGGGGCTCTGAATCCGGAGACTTGGCTTGGCCAATCGTGATACACGAAAGGCGCTTCGAATCCGGAGGCTTAATCGGCCCAAAAGTGTCATGCACCAATGGGGCTTCGAATATGGAGACTTGGCTTGGCCAATCGTGATATCCACGAAGGGTGCTTCGAATCCAGAGACTTAATCGGCCCAAAAGTGTCATGCACCAATGGGGCTCTGAATCCGGAGACTTGGCTTGGCCAATCGTGATACACGAAGGGCGCTCCGAATCCGGAGACTTAATCGGCCCAAAAGTGTCATGCACCTATGGAGCTCCGAATCCGGAGACTTGGCTTGGCCAATCGTGATATCCACAAAGGGCGCTCCAAATCTGGAGACTTAATCGGCCCAAAAGTGTCATGCACCAACGGGGCTTCGAATCCGGAGACTTAATCGGCCCAAAAGTGTCATGCACTAATGGGGCTCCGAATTCGGAGACTTGGCTTGGCCAATTGTGATACACGAAGGGCGCTTCGAATCCGGAGACTTAATTGGCCCAAAAGTGTCATGCATCAATGGGGCTCCGAATTCGGAGACTTGGCTTGGCCAATCGTGATACACAAAGGGCGCTTCGAATCCGGAGGCTTGATCGGCCCAAAAGTGTCATGCACCAATGGGGCTCCGAATCTGGAGACTTGGCTTGGCCAATCGTGATATCCACGAAGGGCGCTCCGAATCCGGAGACTTAATTGGCCCAAAAGTGTCATGCACCAATGGGGCTTCGAATCCGGAGACTTGGCTTGGCCAATTGTGATACACGAAGGGCGCTTCGAATCCGGAGGCTTAATCGGCCCAAAAGTGTCATGTACCAATGGGGCTCTGAATCCGGAGACTTGGCTTGGCCAATCGTGATATCCACGAAGGGCGCTCCGAATCCGGAGACTTAATCGGCCCAAAAGTGTCATGCACCAATAGGGCTCTGAATTCGGAGACTTGGCTTGGCCAATCGTGATACACGAAGGGCGCTCCGAATCCAGAGGCTTTATCGGCCCAAAAGTGTCATGCACCAATGGGGCTTCGAATTCGGAGACTTTTGAACTGAATTGCGCAATAAGAAAACAGGAAACTTTACATTGCAAAAGTGAAAGATGTACATGGTGAACCATTCAAAACAAGTATCATGCCCCATAAGTTGGGTCAATGATAGAATTTATGTAAATGCGTGGAATTCCAAGGTGGTAGACTTCTCCCAGACATGTCTTTGAACCGATATGCCCTTACTCTCGCGACTGAGTCGATCTGATAAGGGCCGTCCCAGTTAGGACCCAATTTTCCGTCGGCCAGATTCTTGGCAGCTGGAAGCACCTTCTTCAGGACCAACTCTTCTGGCGTGTAGCAGCGCAGTTGAACACGCTGATTATATGACTTAGCAAGTTGCTGCTGGTACTGTGCCATGGATGCAAGGGCACGGTCTCTCCGTTCTTCAATCAGAATCAAATCCAAGGCCAACATCATGTCATTTCGGCCCAAATCAAAAACTCTTGATTTCAAGGTTGGGAGGCCGATCTCCAAGGGGATGATTGCCTGCGTTCCGAAGCACAAAGTGAACGGCGTCTTCCCAGTGGACCGCTTCGGAGTAATGCAATGAGCCCATAACACACTTGGCAACTCTTCTACCCATCTTCCTTTAGCTTTCTCTAGCCTCTTCTTGATGCCGTCTAAAATAAATTTGTTGGAGGCTTTAGTTTGGCCATTACTCTGTGGATAAGCCGGGGAGGAATAATAGGGCCGAATACCATACTTGCTGCACAGTTCCCTGTAGACACCGTAATCAAACTGGGTGCTGTTGTCTGAAATAAGTGCTCTTGGAATGCCGAATCGTGTTATGATATTTCTCCATACAAAACGCTTTACGTCGATATCTCGGATGAGCGTTAGTGCCTCCGCTTCTACCCATTTTGTGAAATAATCTGTCACGACAATAAAAAATCACTTGTTACCCGGGGCACGAGGCAGTGGTCCGATGATGTCAAGTCCCCATTGGGCGAACGGCCAAGGACTGGTTATAGAGTTTAACTCTTCAGCGGGCAGGTGGGTTAAAGGAGAGAACTTCTCGCACTGTTCACACCTTTTCACGTAATATTCGGCATTGGCTCTCATTGTCGGCCAGTAATATCCCTGTGTCACAGCTCGATGAGCCAAAGAGTGCCCGCCAGAATGGGCGCCACAACTGCCTTCATGTATTTCGGTCAGAAGTTCTTCGACTTTGTCCAGATGAACGCATTCCAGGTATGGACCAGAAAGGGATTTTTTATAAAGCTTTCCTTGAGGATCCAAGTAGTATCGCAGGGCTTTGTTTCGCAGCTTGTGCGCTTCTTTCTTATCTGCTGGGAGCTGTTCAGAAGACAGGAATGCAGTAGTAGAGTCCATCCAACTCGGTCCTGACTCTATGACATTGACCTGGACTTCCTCAGAAGGGCCAATGCTCGGCTCTGGGATGAAACCTACTTCAATGGTCCATTTAATCTCTGAGTTGATGGCGGAGGCTAGGCAAGCCAGGGCATCTGCATGTGTGTTCTGATCACGGGTTATTTGGTTCAATTCATGATGATCAAATTTTGCCAGCAAGGAATTTGCCGTTTTCATATAAGTTGCCATACGGTTGTTTTTGGCCGCATACTCCCCCTTTAGCTGATTGATCACCAGTTTTGAATCGCAAAATACAAACAAACGCTGGGCACCCAAAAGGTGTGCATTCCGTAAACCGGATAGCAGGGCTTCGTATTCGGCTTCATTATTCGATGCTTTAAAGCCGAGTTTGACGACCTTCTCAATTATTGCACCGTCTGGAGCCATGATTACTACTCCGGCTCCACTGCCCTATTGGTTGGATGATCCGTCACAGTACAACTGCCAAATGTCCCCAACGTAAATTCTCCAATTCGGCTTGGGTTGAATTTTTTCAGACTTGAAGTCGGCAAGACCCCCCGTGAATTCGGCCACAAAATCAGCAAGTACTTGCCCCTTGATTGAGGTTCTAGGCAGGAATTGAATATCGTACTGGCCGAGTTTGAGAGCCTACTTTGAAACTGTGACAACCCTCACCTATGATTAGTGCTAATCTATGATTAAGCATGATAAGTGATTGATCGGACTGAAATTCTGAACTGATTGCATGAGTGTATTGTTTAAACGCATTTCTATCTGTTTGATTACTTAATTGATCTGTTCATGTTTTAATGTCGAGTTGCAAATTGAAGGCCTTATCGGCGGCCGAATCTGAAATTGATTAGTGTTTTATGCTAATTAGAATTTATGTGATTTTATAGTAGATTTAAGTTAATTTTGATTTGGAATGATTAAATTAGATTAAATAATGCTAGTTTAGTGGAATATAGGTTATTACAAAATTGCCACTTAGTGGGCCGCCATTACAAACTTGTTTGGCACCTTCATACATCATTCTTCAGCCATGTTCTTAGAGACCCAAACCATATAAGAGAGGAAGAGTAGGAGAACAAGATTGATTCATCTAGAATTGGCTTGGAGGACTAGAAGAAATTGAAGGAATTGCATAATTTGACCTCTACACTTAGAATTCAAGACTTAAGCTAAGGAATCGATCCTCTCAATTGTGAAACTGAAGTTGTGTCTTGCATGATTCATGGAAATTTGGAGATTAATGTCAAGAATTAATTTAAGAGTTGAATTGGGTAGTAATTCATGCATGCATGTTCATATTATGACATTTCGAAGTTGTTTTTCATGAAATCTTACATGCAAGTTCATGTTTTGATTGTAGTCCATGAATTCATCATGTTTTTCCATCAAATTGCCAATTTAATCTTGATTTGAGGTGTTGGAATTTAAAGGAGGTCATGCATGTTATGTTTTTGTTTTGTTCTTGAAATTTGGGTTGAAATTGTGTTCAATTGGCTTACCTTTGGGCTTGATTTTACAAATTGATCTTTAAAGACATGTTATATTGTTGGTTTTCAAGTGTTTTCCAGAAAATTGGCCCAAAAGGTTGAGTTTTGAGGTGTTGAATGCTTGGTTTGAGCTTGGGAGGCAAATCTGGAAATTCCAGATTTTGGCTTCCACGCTCGAGCGAAGTATTCCATGCTCGAGCGAGCCCCTGTGTATTCAGAGGTCCGCTCGAGCGACAGAATGTTGGCTTGAGCGTGAATTGCAAGCTCTCAGGTTTTTGGTGCATGCAGATGCACGCTCGAACGAGAGAACCTACGCTCGAACGAGAGAACCTACGCTCGAGCGAGGACTGTGTCTCACGCTCGAGCGAGCGTCGAGCGGGGATTTTCAACATCCAGCACTTTTTGCATTTTTATAGATCGCTCGAGTGAGGAAGTCCACGCTCGAGCGACCCCATTGTTTTGACCAGCTCGCTCGAGCGAAGAAAGCCACGCTCGAGCGAGACCCCTGTTTTCTGACAATTTTGAAAAGTGTTTCAAAGTACATCTTTGCATCCTCATTTCATCCTAGGCATTCCTAGGCCTAGTTTAAGGCATCTTAATGAGGTTATTGATGTAGAACCACACCGAGTCAAGATAGGGACTAAGTTGTTGATTCCCAAGTGTGTAACTTAGTGTGTGTTCGTTCTGTAACTGTGTAGGGTTGGCATCCGAAGACGCTCATTAGCTGCCTATAGCCCAGTGCTCTGTGAGTAACAATGTTGTAAAGATATGTTCAATCATGAATATTTTCTGAATGATCTACTGTACTGCTTTCTGAAATGATATTTCTTACTGAATGAATGTTTGTCCTATTTGTGCACTGAATTCGTGACATTCATAGCAATCTACTGTTACTGTACTGTTACTGCTACTGTTACAGAGATCTCTGTCGATTCCCATGTTTGGAACCATTACTGCTTACTGTTATGATGGCCATCAACTGACTGTTCGGTCTGTTAAGACCTACTGTACTGTTTTGCTATTGGATGCACCACATATGACCATTATGGTTTCTAAATGACTATTTTAAATACTGAAAGGACATTCATTCTTAACCCTTTTACGCATATGTTATTCACTGGGCTTTAGCTTACTGTTTATATTTATATGTAGGTGTCCAGGCACCGGACCGGAGCTAAGAGCGTCGGGTTAACTCCTTTTTTGTCAAGCCAACCATTGTACCTCACCTCGAGGTTCCAAGTCTGACCGAGCTAAGGCTGTTTTAGGGTGTCGCAGTTTCACCCTTTCGTCTCTGTTTTGTAATACTGTTTAAAACTTGTACTGTACTATGCTAATTAGGGATTTGGTCCCTAACCTGAATGTTTGTACATATGGTGTATATATGTCTTGCTTATTAATGTGAACATGTTCGGAAAAGTCTTTTTGCATACAAACTGTCACAGCTCATTGGACATCTTTTATTACTGTTTTGGCTTCCGCCAGCCCCTGTACCCCGCATTACTGTCTTTTTTGTTAAGCAGGCCTTTGGTAATCGCGGATTACTGGCCGGTTGCGATGCTTAAACCCATAGGGGCGGGTTTGGGTCATGACAGAAACGCGCCCTGATGCTTCTGCACTACGTAGTACTGACCGGAGGGGGTAATCTGTTAGTACCCCGATGCTATGCCCCTGGAAGTAATGCATCAGTTTTCTTGCTGCCATGACGAGGGCTAGGATTAGTTTTTCCAACGGAAGGTAACGTGTTTCGGCGTCAAC
This sequence comes from Camellia granthamiana, assembly GCA_036172215.1. Lineage (NCBI taxonomy): Eukaryota > Viridiplantae > Streptophyta > Magnoliopsida > Ericales > Theaceae > Camellia > Camellia granthamiana. The sequence goes on from CM069917.1 coordinate 12,517,421, forward strand.
TATTGCCTTGCTCACATAATACACAGGTCGCTGCTCCCCAAGCTCTTCCTTTAACAGTATGGCACTGACGGCCCGGTCGGAGACGGCCAGATATAAAATAAGCGGGTCACCTAGCGATGGTGTTGTCAATAGTGGAACTGATCAGAGATAAGTCTTCAGACCGTTAAAAGTGGCTTCGCACTTAAAGGTCCATTCAAAAGCTTTACCCTGCCGTAGAGTATGAAAGAATTGTTGGCAGCGGTCTGTGGAACGACTGATGAACCTGTTGAGTGCGGCGGCCATCCCCATCAACTTCTAAACTTCCTTGACCGATCGAGGGGAGCCGAGTTCTAGAATTGCTGTGATTTGCCTGGGGTTGGCTTCGATTCCTCGGTGGTTGACAATGTAACCCAAGAATTTGCCAGAGCCGAGCGTTCAGCTTCATTTTGTATTTGCGTAAAATGCCGAATGTCTCTTCCAGATTGGCTAGATGAGTTTGCTCTTCTTTGAACTTGACCACCATATCGTCAATGTACACTTCCATAGTGTGGCCGAGTTGCTCCTTGAACATGGCTGTGACTAGTCTTTGGTAAGTTGCACCTGCATTCTTCAGCTCAAAAGGCATAACCTTATAGCAATAGGTTCCTTTTGGAGTAAGGAATGCAGTTTTGTCTTGGTCCTCCGGATGCATGGCAATTTGATGGTAGCCTCTGTAAGCATCGAGGAAGCTCATACGCTGATGACGTGTCGTCGTATCTACAAGTTGGTCTATTCTGGGGAGGGGAAAACAATCCTTGGGGCAGGCTTTGTTTAGGTCCGTGAAATCAACGCAGACTCGCCAAGTCCCATTTTTCTTCTTCACAACCATAGTATTTGAGAGCCATGTAGGGTAGGTCACTTCCCTGATTGCCCCGGTGTCCAGCAACCGGTCAACCTTTTCAACAACGGCGGCAGTGTGCTCTGTGGCTGACCGCCGGCTTTTCTGAATAATCGGCTTGCATTTAGGGTCAACGTTTAAACGGTGCTGCGAAACAGACGGATCTACACCTGGCATCTCATATGGTGTCCATGCAAATACATCAAGGTTGCCGAGCAGGAAGGAAATTAGCTGCTGCCTGTTATAGACGTCCCCGAACGTCCCGGGAGGGAATCCCGTTTTGTTCATTGGGGCTTACTACAGTTCGGACCCAAATGTCACGGTTCTGAATCTAATCCCGCAAAGTGCAATGCGAGACTGATGAATCACCAAAGAGTCCAAATCCGGCAAATCGTTTTGAAAAACAGATTTTTAGAAAGAAGTGCCAAACATGGACTGCTTCGCCAGATACAGAGTCGCCACCTAAATATTTTGTTTTGGGGAAATTTAGAAAACCCTGACTCGTTGCCTAAGGCCACGTGTCCGTCATCACCAAAGTTGCCTCGGCTCGGGAACTAGGGTACGATTGGGGAAGGTCACTTCGTGAGCACCTCCGCTCGCCCGATCAAAGATCGGCCTCTACTAACCATGATATCGAGTTTTGAAAACATTATATGCTCTTATTTCGGTTTAGCCTAGAATTACTATGTGATGCGCACAGCATACAAGTATAGACTGGATTGCCTAAGTTGGAACAAAACATCGCATATCCGTTTGTTTTGAAAATGGATTGAAGTTTGCTACTCGCAAGTAGGCTAAAACACGGGTTTCGACGAATTATTCCAATTCAAACAACCCAACCTCCACCCACAGGCAATCAGGCAGTTATATCACATAAGCACATAGCCTCATGGTAAGCATGCTATCATGGAAGTCACTCACACACATGCAAGGATGCTAAAGCATAAAAACTTACCTAGTACTCCAAGCCAAAACTGAAGCTAGTTAGTAATTAAATGTATGATCCTAATTATGCTGAAATGCCTAATGCAACACATACATGAATGCAACTAAGATAGGCTCGGCTATTCTAAGATGGCAGGTGAAGTGCAACAGATAACATGTATTCAACTCGAAATTGAAATACAATGTAGTTAGTATGATGCGCCGAGCCCGGTGCATGCAAGACAGAAGGAATGCAAACATGCGAGCATAAGTATGCTAATTGAAACGTGCCCTAAACTAACTATCATAAGCTGGTAAATAAAAGGGAGAAAGACGTGGGGTTGGAAGACATACATCACACACACGCACACTTATTACAAAATTCGCCTTCTCGATGGAGGGTCCGAATAAATAATACAAATTGAATAAATAATTAACTACCCTAGCTAATTAAATATTACAAAACCATAATCAATTAATAAATTAATTACAAAAGGAGGTGGCCGCAGCCCCGCCTCGGAATGCTTGAATGATTCATGCTCGATCGCCTCGCTCGGAAATCCGTTGCCACGCCACTGTTGCCTCTGTTTGCACTGTTCTGCACCTCTGAGGATTGTGAAAATACTTGTGATGCTTCTAGAACACTCCCATAGCACTGTGGGATGTCACCGGCCATAATGCAAGTCCACCGGCCACTGGAATACAGTTATTGACCAAAAGTGGGACCACCGGCTAGACTTTGGTAGCTGGCCGGCACTAAAAGTGGCTGACCAGCCATTTCTTCCTGCAGAGCACTGGTTTTGCTGCAGCAGAGGACAGACAGTGCATGGCAAAGCATTTTCAAGACAATGTGTGCATAGCCACTCTCCCTATCATGTAATGAACTCAAGGGAGTATGGCCCTCGGTCCTCGGGCCACCAATCACACATTTCGATGCATGATGGCCAAAGGTACCAAGTTTGCAAATCAATGTAAATGAATGCAACAAAACAAATGAATGCTACACACTCTATCATGTTGAGATCAAGAGTGTCGGCGACCGAGGATTGAAACGTATTTCATCACTTTAAGTACGAACACACCTCATTCCTTATGTTTGGATTGACACCCCAAACCAAACATAATGCGATGCATGTATGCGATATGGCTCAAATATGCAATATGGCTCAAATATGCAAAATGAGGCTAAGTTAGCAAAGCATGCCAAATGCGATGCAACCTACATATGCAAATGTACAATGTGCTAAGCATGCAAGATGCGATGCAATGCGATCTAACATGCAAGCTAAGCTAATGTAACAAGAACATGCAAACGTGATATAATGCAAGCATATAACGAGATGCAACATGATGCAACATACCAAACATGCAACTATGTACAAGGATGGACTTAAACCGAAATGGAAGGACCTCAGCCAATCCCAAAACAGTGGCCAAAATACCAAAAATAAGGCACCAAAATGCGAGATAAACATGCACACACGTGGTCCATCAATTAGGCCACAATGTGCAACCTTCAAACATGAGCGAGATGTGATAAATATGAGGATATGGCATTACAATAAACTCTGAAATCACATGACAAATGATGCCAAATCAACTACACAATGCAAACATGGCATGTTAATGGAGTTAAAGCTCAAAGCTAGCTACGAGACTTGAACCATGACCATGTCAACCAAGCCCCAAATGGTCAAAGCGACTCAAAACAGTCCCGATGCAGACCAAAATGAAGCTAAAACTCATATGGAACAAAGCCAAAACATGCTGTGAAGGAGGGCACAAAACAAGACGTATACAAGGCCTAAAAGGGCAAATGCACTACACCTCTTATAACCGAACATGACATGACTTAGGCAAATAAAATCAGAGTTATAATATACCAAAACAAACCCCAAAACCCAATGAGAAGGTCTTCCAAAGACCAAATCATGGAGGCACATGCAATGGTCCAAATAAGGAGCATGAAACAACAACTCTCCAAAGTATAGAATAGGTGATAAATGCAAGTGTGTGGCCATGAAACATGGATTGAAATATGATGACAAGTGATGCCAAATCACTGAAATAGCTCAAATGAAGCATGCTAACGACTCACACACCCGAAGCCAACAAGCTAGAATGCAAAGAGGCTATATAAAGCATGGCAAGCATGACCAAATTGACACCAAACAGAACTTAAATACGTTAAAACATGACTAAAAACTTCACAAAGCTAAGTCAAAGCATGCAAGCATGGTGGTCTAAATGCATGAGGCATTTCTAAGCAAAATAGAGGAATGCAAGGCAAGTGTATGGTGCATGCAAGGGGTCAACAAACCAACCTAAAACAGAGGTAAACCATGACCAAATAGCACTAAATACCCACTGAGATGGAGCCAAAATCGACTAAGCATGCATGCTACCCTTATGAGCAAAAAACACAAGCATATGAGACACAAAGGGAGAGGGGTGTCCCTCTCCTATACAAGACCTCAAAACCACTTCACCACCACTGAAAATCCTCTGGATTTCAGTGGTGAGAAGGCCAATGCACGAAAGTTCCAAAGCTCAACAAAGAAGGCACAAAAAGAGGCCAAACAAGGCCTAAGAGGGGGAGGACGACCCCCAACACCAAAATGACCTTAAACAAACATCTTAAGCATGAAAATACAGAACTTTTATCAGATATACACTAAGCTCAAAACAGCATGCAAGATAGGCTAAAAGCTAGTGCAAAAATGGGGAATATAAAGCAATAGTGCTCACCCTTGAAGAACACTTCAAGACAGCAACTCCAGCCCCCTCCTTCTGATCAAAACCAATTCAAAACTCCAAGAACAACCTCTCAACACCTCAATAACCAAGGTATAGTGTAACACTAAGTGCTTTAGTGCAAAAATAAGAACAAAACACACTTTTGAACACTATTCCACACACAAATGTAGAGAGAGAGAGGAAGATATAGAGAGGGAGTGATATATGTGATATATATCTCTGATTTGCTCAACCCCTCTAAAGGAGAAGGGAGGCTCTCTTTTATAGAATCAAAACAAGGGCCTAAGCTTCTTGGAGAAGCTAAGACAAAGGGGTCAAGCTTCCTCAAGAAGCTAGAACAAAGGTTCAAGCTTCTTGAGGAAGCTAGAGCAAAGGGTTCAAGCTTCCCCAAGAAGCTAAAGCAAAAGGGTGCAAAGGGTGCAAATCCTCCATACACGTGTATGGAGGATAGGTCTGTGTGCTCCAGCTGGCACAGTTGGCATGCACAATGCCTAAAAAAGGCAAAAAATAAGTTCCGGTCAGAAAATATGGCCAATTGACCAAACAAATGGCTGGCCGACCAAAAATAATGCCGACCGGCCATCACCAATGGCCGGTAGCAACAAAACACCTCAAGCCAAGGCCGGTGAGGTGTGTGGATGACCAACAAGCCATTCCCTGCCCTCAGAAGCAAAAACAAACAAGTGTTCGGTCCAACCAAGCACAAAACAGACAAGTCGAGAGGTCTTGAGGTAAGGCGCGCGGCCGAGACCTCCGAGAACTCAAAACGAACACGAACATGGATCATCACCGAGTGTTCAAACGGTGACGTCCAAGTCTTGAGGACGGGCAAAAATGGGGTGTCTACATCTGTCGGCTTCATTCAGGGAGGCGTCGACCATGAAGAACCCGTGGAGGTCTCCATCAATTTCAACTCGATCCAGGGCTTCCGTGGCCTTTTCACTTGGGAGCCGCCTAATATCGTTGAGGCTCTCTCGATCTGGCACTTCAATAGAATTCACTTGCAACTCTTTTGGTGTCTTTCCAGTAAGGAGATAACATGCTTGTACCGATTTCTGGGAGCCATGGATTTGCTCAATGCCGCGTTCTGTCAGGAAGCGGAGCAGTTGATGATAGGTGCTTGGCACGGCCTGCATAGTATGCAACCAAGTTCGCCCCATGATGAGATTATACGGCGAAGGCAGCTTGACGACCAAGAATTCCACATCCACTGTTCGAGAGCCCGCTCGAACTGGTAGTGTGATTTTGCCCAATGGGTATTCTGGATTAGCGTTGAAGCCGAATAATGGATAAGGAGCTGGAGAAAGATTCGATTCGGAGAAGCCGAGTTTGGTGAATGTCTTGTAATACATAACTTCTGATGTGCTCCCCGAATCAATGAGTATGCGCTCAACGGTGAATCGGTTTACGCGTAACTCGATTACCAAGGGATCGATGTGAGGAAGTGTCACTCCGGCCAAATCTGAATCATCAAAAGCAATGCTCGCAGCTTCATGGGGCCCTTTGGCTGGAGTGAGTTGATTTTGAGGGTCGGGATTCGACTGAATCGTATGCACCGTGGATGTCATTGGCAGGCTGTATATCATGTGGATCACGCGGAGTGGAGGTGAATCCTGCCGTAAGGCTATTGCTTTGGTTAAGTTGCCTTTTCGGACGTACTGTTGTAGTAGACCATCTTGTACCAATTCCTCCAGGTGATCCTTCAATGCATAACAACTCTTAGTATCATGGCCGTGGTCCTTGTGATACTCGCACCGCCTATCCTGTCTTCTCGTGTTGGGAGGTCCCACCATTTTGGACGGCCATTTGAAGAATGAAAGGTGTTGGACTTTGGACATAACCGCGCTGATCGGCTTTAAGAACTCCATATATTTCTTGTCTGCGCGCCTTGTGCGCCTGCTATCTACTTGAAGTTGTTCATTAGCTTGGTGGGAGCATTGGTCGTTTGATCGGCGAGAATCCCGTCTCTTGTCTCGTTTAGCCCGATGCTGTGGTTCAGAGCTCTGAGGTGGTGCAGAATTTACTGGCTGGGTGATTTGAGAAGTGGCCGTCTTGTTGGCCATGTTTTCAGCTTTAACCCGCAAGGCGTCATCTTCCACTTTGCAGTATTCCTTGACTTTCTTCATTAATGACTAGACTGTTTTGGGGGGTCTTCTAGTCACGGAACTGCGGAGAGCACTATCAGGGTGCAAACCCATTTTAAAGGCGGTAATGGCCATGGAGTCGTTGCAAGTATCATCGACAAGATTAAAGCATTCCCAATAGCGCGCTGAATATGCTCGTAAGGTTTCTCCCGGCTGGGTCTGCATTACCCAGAGAGAGTCGGCTTGCTTCAGCTGGACCTTGTTGGTGATGAACTTGCCCTGAAGGATTTCTGTAGTTGATGGAAACTCTTAATCGACGCCGGCTCTAACTTATAATACCATCTGACGGCCAATGGCCCCAAACTACTTGGAAATATTCTGCACATGAGAGCCTCGTCGTCTGCATGTAGCGTCATGGCTTGCTTAAAATGACGGATATGATTAGTGAGGTCCGATTTCTCGTCGTACAGGGTGAACAACGGGGCTTTGAACTTCTTGGGTAGTACTGCTTTTGCGATCTGTCGCACGAAAGGATCATGCTGGTCTTCTTCGTCCGAACCATTTCGTCTTTGCTTATGCCTTAGATGTGGACTCTCTTCAGAGGAACTGGTAGTTTCGAGTCGTCCCTTCTTTTTGGGCTCTGGGGATAATGAGTCAGAGTTGCTGTCACTATATTGCCTCCGAACTCCGGGTCTTCGACCACCCGCTCTCAGAGGTCATCCCAGATCTTGGCGTGTATTGGATTTTGCTACTTCCAAGGCCAAGTCCTGATGGAGGTGCTTGTTCTCAGCGATCATGTTTTCCAGCCTTTGTTCGTTTTGCTTCGCTTGTTTCATGATCGCTTGCATTGTCTCATGTGCTGAAGTCGAGGGCGAGTTCTGGGCAAGTGAGTCGAAGTTCAAGGCACGTCTTGCGGCAATAGTCTCCGGTCCAAGCATGTTTGTTGGGGTGAGGTCGTCTCTTTGTGTGGTTTCGTCAGTGACTATCGGAGGGTCTTCCGTTACGCCCGCTATGGATATAGTTGAGTATTCCCACAGATGGCGCCAATTGTGGAGTAGTGGTTTGGAAATACTCTTTTGATCCACTGGGACGCTTGAGATCCTCAGCTGACAACCTGAAAAGAAATAAACACTCTGGTCGGGGTGCCAGAATTAGCACTCCGACGGTTAAGTCAGTGTATACTCTCTTAGTTACTTGTATTTTAAGTTAAGCACAATAATTCTCACATATCTCTCTCTGGATGATATTCTTCTATTTATATCTTTTCTTTCTTGGGCTTCAGGGCTGGGCCTACCTTCAATTCGTCGTATAACTATTTACTCAGCTCCTTTTGTTGCAAGCCGCTCTTCACTCGGCCCCTTACTCAACTGGTTATTTGGCCGAATAGGGTACCTCTGGATTTGTGTATAAGACGGGGCCGAATGCGATATATGAATTTTGACTCTCCAGGTCCAACTATTCGGCCTCTTTACGTCTCCCGATATTCGGCCCCCACAAAAATCTTCACCAATAAATTACATACTCAATCAATATCTTATTTGAATGCCTTATAAGGAAATTTAATTCATAATAACCATAATTCCCAATTTTTATAACTTAATTAACTCCAATTCAGATCTAATTAATCAAATCTTAATTTTATAAATCTGAATCGAATATTTAATTAAATTTCCATACGGTCCGATATTCGAAATTAAAATAATTCAATTCACCAATTATACTTTCTTGAGGCATGTAGGTTTTCAACTTCTAATTCCAAAATAAATCCTCTATAGAATTATATATGAAGCAGTCTCCATAGTTTTCATAAATCTCAGATTAAATTGAAATAATTGACAATTAAAATTCAAATCTCCTTGATTAATTAAGTGTTAATTACTATACATGATAGGGTTGTCACACAATCCCTCAAAACAAACACCCTCGTAATAGACAGTTTTGATGGTGTGAGCGGATGGATGCTGTAGACCGCTCAAACTTCGCTCTGCGTGTGAGGGCGCGAATTGTAGTTCTAGCTACTACAGTTCGGACTCTTGTTATGGTTCTGAATCTAATCTCACAAAGTGCAATGTAAGACTGATAAATCGCCAAAGAATCAAAATCTGGCAAATCGTTTTGGAAAATCGATTTTAATCAAAAAGCACCAAACATAGATTGCTTTGCCAGATTTCAGAGTCGCCACCTAAATATTTTATTTTTGGAAAATTTAGGAAACCCTGACTCGTGCCTAAGGCCACGTGTCCATCATCACCAAAGTTGCCTCGGCTCGGGAACTTAGGTACGAGAGGGGAAGGTCCTAAAATGAGCACCCCCGCTCGCCCGATCAAAGATCGGCCTTTACTAACATGATATGTTGTTTTTATAAACACATGTGTTCTTATTCCGGTTATTAATCTATCATTACTACGTGATGCGCATAGCATACAAGTATAGACTCAACCACGCGGATTGGAACAAAACAACTCATGTTTGTTTTTTAAAGTGGTTTGAAAGTACTACTCGCAAGTAGGCTAAAAAGTGGATTTGCCACCCTCAAGTGGGCTTAGAAAAACATGATTTTGCCACTTCAAGTGGGCTTAAAAACTCACAATCATCGAGTTGTTCCAATTCAGGCAATCAAACCTTCATCCACAGGCATTCATACAGTTATAGCAGTTAAGCAAATAGCCTCATGACAAGCATGCTGTTATGACAGTCACTTACACACATGCAAGGATGCTAAAGCATAAACACTCACAGTATACTCCAAGCCAAAAAAGAAGCTAGTTAGTAATCAGTGCGTAATCCTAGCTATGTTAAGAATGCCTAATGCAACACATGCAAAAACGCAACTAAAATAGGCTTGGCTATCTAGAATGGCATATGAATGCAACACTTGATAACATGCTTTGAAACACGTATTCAAGAAAGTGTATTGAAATACAATGCAGTTTGAATGATGCGCCGAGCTCGGTGCATGCAAGATGAATGAATGATGCACGCATGCAAACATAAGGATGCTAATTGAAACATGCCCTAAACTAACCATCAAAAGCTAATAAGTAAAAGGGAGAAAGAAATGGGGTTGGAAGACATGCATCACACACACGCACACTTATTACAAAGGGATGATAAATGCAAGAATATGGCAGAGGTATATGGCCTGAAATATCATACTAAATGATGCCATGCCATGCACAAAGCTCAAATATGACATGCTAGAAGTCCCAAAGCTTAAGGCTAACAAGGCCAATTACACTAGAGCTATACAAAGCAAGCCATACATGACCAAGACCACTTGGAACTGAGTTTAAGCATGCTAAATCATTATCAAAAATGTGCTAGAATAGAGCCAATACATGCTAAAACAATAGGCTACAATATCAAGCATGCAAGGCTAGCTAGCAAGGATTACACTACAAGTGTATAAAGCATGCAAGAGGTGAGCAAGACAGCCCAAAACAGAGTTATGACAGGTCTGGAAAGTCATAAAAATGAGCCTAAACAAACCCTCCAAGAAGTAGAAACACATGCTCTTTTGGAGGGCCAACAACACATGCTAACAAGACAAGAGGAGATGGGACCACCCCCTCTTATTTTGAGCCTCAAAACAAGTTTTCTACCACTGAAGTTCCTCTAGAATTTAGTGGTTCTAAGGCCAAAAAGAAGTTGTTTGAAAAGTTTGAAAGTTAGCTCACAAGGCCTTACAAGCCAATGAGCAAAAGGGAGGACAACTCCCTAGCCAACCAAGGCACAAACCAACACTTTTAGGACTGAAAAATAGAGGTTTTTGTAGTTCAACACCACCCCAAAAACAGCCCCAAAGTAGTGTGAAAAGATGGCCAAGCAAGCATGCAAAATAAGCTAAAAGGGAGAGAGTTCTTACCCTTGATGCACGGCTGCAAAACCAGCCCAAAATCTGAGCCAAAACCACATTTTGGAGCTCAAACAAAGTCCCAAAGAATCTCAGCTCAATGGTGGTCAAGTTTGGTTAAGGGTGCTTAGGCAAAGGAGAGGTGTATCTAAGTTTTCATGCACAAAAAGGCAAGAGAGAGTGAACTTTAGAGAGAGAGACAGAGATTAAGCTCTGAAAATTGTAGAGAGAGAGAGGGATTTTAGTGTGAGAAGCTCTCAAAACTTTCTAACCCTTCAAGATGTTCTCCCTTTTCAATATATGAGATATAGCATTCATATATAGCAAAAGGAAAGCTTTAGGTCAAAAATATCTGAATTGGGACGGCTGGAGCAAGCTGGAAACAGCTGGAGGAGAAATATCTTCAAAAAAAATGAATTTGGGTCACTCTTGGCCGACCGGCCATCTTTTGTGCCGATCTGCTACTTGTGATGGCCGATCTACTACTTTTTTGGCCGATTGGCCACAAAAGTCTGCTTTTCAGGCCCAACTTCAAATGGGCATAACTCCTTCATCTGGACTTCTTTGCAGGTCATTCTTGTGTCCAAATTGAAGCCCTGGAAGTAAGCTTTCCTATGGTGCAGCCTTGCATCAAAATTTCAACTGTGCAAAAAGTTATGCCTGTTTTGGTAAAGCCGCTCAGTTTCGGTCCAACTGGATTGATGCCCTACTTCAACCAACCATATCTCCCCCATCCGGACTTGGCTTTAGGAGATTCTTGAGTATAAAATGAATCCCCGGAAGTCTTCTTTCCAACGGTGGTAGCCTCATAGCTGAAATCCAAGTGTGCAAACAGATAGGCCTGATTTAGCGAGGACCGCTCGACTCTCTCTTAGCGATTCATGCCCATCTTCTTCTCCAACTTGCTCTCTTCTCTCCTCTCCTCTTTTCTTCAACTCCAAACCCCCAAACAAGATATTTTGGAAGATTTTTCAAAGATTTCACATCTCTTTCATTCATTTCCACTTTGTCCTCGCTCGGTTTATCGAAAAGCACAACATTTAACGAAATGCGAGCCTCGGAACATTGTAAGAACTTTATTTCAAAAATATTTTGAAAGAGAGGGTTTTAAGGTTTAAAACCATTCAAAATAACTTTGGTCCAAAATGGGGGGAAGGTTGGGATTTGACTCTCCTCTTGCCGAAGAAATCGAACCTTTGCACTGCACAACTTCCATCACCAAGTAAACTATCAGTAGCGCCCAAGTCTTAAGGGCGGTCAAAAATGAGGTGTCTACAGATGCGTAGGTTTTTTTTTTCAATCCATCTAAGTTTGGATAAATAGCTGATGGAAGGTCAACCGACCAAATCCAATGCGCCAAGCTCTTAAGAAAATGATGTTATGCTTTTATACTTTATTTGTTCACAAATATATATATATATATTATAAATGGAAGTTGGACTTTATTTTTCAATTTTCGTCAAAAATTGGGATCAAAATAGTAAATAATTACTGGAAAATAGTTTAGAAAAGAATTCAGAATGATAAAGTTCAAACTATCAAACCGATCCTCATTCACTTGCTAACTCGTACAGCTTGCTCAATCTGCATCTGTTAACTAAGTGGACAAATATAGATAGATTTTTTTCAATTCACCTAAATTCGACCGGATGACCAATACTTGATCTGCAGGCACCCCTCGTGCTTGTAATTTTTTTTGTTTGTGGTGAGTTTGTATATATTGTTTTTAGACATAACTTATTAAGTACTAATAAAGTTGAATAAAAATAATTATTTGGGAGATGAGTACTTGTGCCTTTTATTTTTTAATTATCAACTTTTATTTCATAGTAAATTACACCGAATAGGGCCACAACTGTTGTTTTGTAAGATTAAATTAAAAATTATAACATAAAACTTAAAACATTTAGAATTTTAAATTAAATGCTAAATGTTCTAATTAGGAACAGAAAAATATTTAGGGCTTGTTTGGGGTGTCCTAAAAAAGTGCACTTTTTGTCTTTTTGGACTAAAAAAGTTGAGAAAAAAATATGGAGGTTTGGGTTAACTTTTTGACTTTTTATCGAAAAATGTGTATTAAAAAATTGTATAAAAAAAGTATGCAAGAGATGATTAGAGAGGGGTGGGCCCCAGCCGTACAACCGGCTGGAGTGAATTGGAGTTGGAAATTATTGGCTAATTTTTGTACAAAGCACTGGACGGTTTTGTTTGGCCTGTGGGGGTCATCACGGGTCCCATTTTAATAATCTGAACCGTTCAATGTGTGTAACTCGTCGAACACTATGTACCTATAAAAAATCACATTAATCGGATATCGATAGTTATCTGATCAGATTTATTTATTTTTCAATCATTAATTATAATACCATCCATTTGTTGTATATAACTGATTTGATCATATAGTTATCGATATCCGATCAATATGATTTTTCACAGACATATAGCACTCGACGAGTTCTACACATTTAACGGTTCAGATTATCAAAACGGGACCCGTGATAGCCCCCACAGGCCAAACAGTGGTGTGTGTACAAATCACACCCAATCATTAATCCCTGTCCACTGCCGCAGCACAGAAGCTGCACAGACATCACTTCGGTCGGCTCAAATATGTAGAAAATTAGTTTTTTAATTATTTTTTTTGGGAGTGAATAGTGATATCTTTTTGGATTTTGGAATAACTTTTTGACTTTTTGGCTTATATAGGATAAGCCAAACCAGCCCTTAATATATATTTAAATTTAATTATTGAACTTGATCAAATCATTTAACACATACATAATAAGTAAAAATTTAAAATTTAAAATTTAAAATTATTGCCTTTTTATAAAATTCTGGTAGGTTTGTTGTTACATGGGTTAATAATGGTAGAATTTGATAGTGGTAACAGTTAATATGGTTGTCAGTTAAGACGGTTGTGTGCTTGTGGTAGTAGGGTGGGTGGTTGCGACCACAATGCGAGTATCGATATTAAATTGGTGGTGCTTCACCCTAACCCATCCCAAATATACAATTAACGTGAAAAGTGATGGAAACAAATTATTTTCTCCCAAACCCGATTTTATTTCTTAAATGACGAATTACATTGATGGACTCTATAGTTTGGGGGCTGTGTCACTGTACTTCTTGGTTTTTCAATTGTAACACATTTGATTCTGAATTTTAAATCTTATTCCAAATAAGGACAATTGAAAATATCATTACTTAATTTTAAGGGTAAAATAGTCAATTTGATAAAATATAAACTAATTTGATAAAAATAAATGTCAAAAAAATATTTTTGAATTTTTAAAAATTATTTCTACCCACCAAAGATAAAATTATGTAAAATTGATAAATTTTTTAGATATTTATTTATTTATTTTACAAAATTAATTTTTATTATCTGTTTGGATGATGATTATATAATATGTGGTTGTTAGGATTTTAATGTGTAATCGGTACATTTAATATATGAAATGTTTTTAGTTTTGGATTTTTAGATTTGTTTAATAATGATATCAAAATTGACGTCATATTTGACTTTTGAAAAAATAGAAACTAATTTAATGAAAATAAAAACGACCATCCATTACATGATCATCATCCAAACACATAATACAAATTAATTTGATAAATAAATAAATAAATAAATGTCTAAAAGATTTATTAATTTTACATAATTTTATCTGTAGCGGGTAAAAATAATTTTTAAAAATTCAAAAATACTTTTTGACATTTATTTTTCAAATTAGTTTATATTTTATCAAATTAACGATTTTGCTCTTGAAATTAAGCAATGGTATCTTCAATTGTCCTTATTTGGAATAAGATTCAAAATTTAGTGTCAAATGTGTCATAATTAAAAAGTAGGGGACCAAAATGATACAACTCCCAAACTATAGGGACCGTTAGTATAATTCACTATTTCTTAAACATATTCATGTATAAATATATAATTATTTTTTTTTCAAAATATAACAATATTAAAACAAAAAATATTACCCTTAACATTTATTTTCGCATATTCATTTACCATGTTGCATCTTATAAACTCTCACTACTTATATCTATATAAAGGAAAAAAGTTTCTAACCCACAACTCTGGTGAGAGTTCTAATATCTCAATATTAATTTCTTAATTTTCTGATTTAAAAAAAAAAACCCACACATGCCACCATTTAATTTGACTTATCATATTACCCTACTGTCAGCCTACCATTTAATTTGACTCCTTATATTACCCAACTGCCAGCCTACTAACCTAAACCCTATTGCCACAATTTAATTGCAACCTTTCACTTCCGCAGGTCCCAGCCTTCTTTGCTGCATCTTTCGCTTCCGCAGGTCCTAGAGTTGGATAGAATTTGGAAAAAAATGTTGACACCTTCACAGTTATAATCTTCATTCCAACACAATCTTCAAAGTCAGTAAGTGATTTTTTCATTTATTTTTCAATACAGTCAGTGTATTTTTAAACTGATTGGGAATGATTGTATTTATTAGGGTTCATATACAGTATCCAGTATTGATGGTGATTAGATTGTATTTTGTGATTGTATTTTTATTTTTCAATACAATGATTGTATTTTTAATCTGTGTTTTTTGGGGAAAAAAAATTGGATTATATTCATTAGGTTCACATAAACTACTCATTATTGATGATGATTAGATTGTATTTTGTAACGCCCTCAAAATAATACACAAACCCATCATTTAATAGTTTTATATTCATGATAGAGAATCACATTTCCATACATACATCAGAGTTAATATTACAAAAGGGTATCTCATATAAGTTCCAAATGTTTACAAAAATAATAGAATGTCTTACGGGCTTACATCTTTCTAAGTATAACTTGTGTATAACAAAATAAGAGTCCTAACTCTTTACACATAAGGCCCTTGGCCTGAATTTACATTTAAACAACAAAACAAAATAACAGAAAACGGGGCCTTCAACTCCTAAACCTCTCAAGCTAAGACCATGGAGGTGGCATGTCCCCTGTCCCTGAAAATGGTGTACCAAGAAGCGTGAGCCAAAGCCCAGTAGAGATATGCTAAACCAACTATGAAAAATAATTAAAACATTAGCATCTGATAAATGTTCAACACATGTACACCGATGTACACCATTTTTATGATCCATCAACATTGATATTCATCTTTCAACCCAGTTTCATTTCTATTTCCAATTCACTTTATTGACATAGTTTATTTATCCAAGTAATTCAAATGAGACTACAACTCATGAAAACGACACTTCAGTTCATCAACAATTTAAAATGAGACTACAACTCATATTATTAACACTTCAATCATCAACGTCATTCAAACGTATTTAAGATTTCGGGACTTTCACCCTAGACAGTTCGGCCAACTTAGTTAACAATGGAGTCCATCCCCTATCTCCTCCCGAACCGTGGAGTACATCCCCTATCTCCTCCCAAACCATGGAGTACATTCCCTTTCTCCTCCCAAACAAAATACATATGCAATGTATTTAAATACTTTATCATATACAATGATCAATTAAAGCACATATTCAATGTGTTAATCCAACCGCCATATTCAATGACGTAATTCAATTGATTAGTTTCAATTAATCTAATCATCATGCAGTTCTACAACAATCATGGCTATCCTCCACCGATAGCCCAAAACAGTTATTTCTAAACAGATAATTAAATTTATCAAAAAGATAAATTAACACATTCTCCATAGGTAAGCGATTTTCAATCCAACTATACCAATTAATTACATTTTCCCCTACTTTCATCTTTTCTAACTCAATTATATATTCCCAAAGTCAATTTCATTATTTTGACAAATAATTCATTTAAACCCAATTAAGGCATTTTTCCCTCTTTCTCAAATAACACTTCTAAGGCTCAACTTCATCAATTGTACACCAATAACCCCCATTTCAAAACCTCATATTCACAATAGAGTCCAAAACCAAGAAGCCCCTCTTCTATAATCTTAAATCAAACCCTAACTTTCCAAAATCTCTACATTTATACAAATGCCCAACATTTATGTTAAAACTCATAAAAAGGAGTAGATTATCCCTACCTCAAAGTTAGGAGTCCAAAGGAGAAGATGAAGAAACTTGAAAGTGCTCCAAATCCAAGATTTTTCGGATCAAAACGTAGCCCAAACCAAACTCTAACTTTTATACAAAGGGACTAGGGTAGAGAACCACTAGAACAAGGTGTATTTGTAGAGAGAGAGGCTGTCGGATCTAGGGTTTGAGAAGAAAATGAGATGAAAAAGTGATGTATAAACCCGCTGTTGCGAACTGATATATACAGGGCTCGCTCGAGCGAGGGAGTGGTCGCTTGAGCGACCAGACACAAACGGACCTTGCTTGAGCGCAAGAAGCGTTGCTTGAGCGAAAAAAGAGAAGCTTCAGGTCTGCAACCTAGACGCACGCTCGAGCGCAAGAGTTCTCGCTCGAGCAAAGGAACACAAAACATAGAGCTCGCTCACTCGAGCGACAAAAGCCTCGCTCGAGCGAAGAATACCAACCTTCAGGTTTTTCCAAGACGCAGACGTACGCTCGAGCGCAAGAATGCTTGCTCGAGCGAAGGAACTAAAACCCAAAGCTCGCTCGAGCGACAAAAGCCTCGCTCGAGCGAAGAAACCAAAATCTGGATAGCAACCAATTATTTCAACTCACAACTAACCTGTCCCAAGTCCAACCAACACATCCCACAACTCAAATACAAGGAATTAAAGGATGAAAACAAGAATAAGACAATAATAACACTTATGGGACCGAGTCCAGAACATAATAAATAATGGAGGAAAACCAGGATCGTTAGAACCTTCCCCCCTTAAAGAATTTCACCCCCGAAATTACATATATAAGTTTCAAAATTGTGATCTATTCAATTCTCAACATGATTACAATATAACGTTTACCAACATGATCCACTACCGATCATTCCATCTCTTCTCAAGAGAACAACTTTACAAATATAGCTCAACATGCATTATCAACATGCATTCTTTTGAATTTCAACAAATCCCAATACACATATTCCACAATTTCATAACATATTCAATGTTAAAAACATATTTTCATGTCTACAACACATTCAACATATACAATGTTAAATTAAACTCATTTCTTTGAAATACATACAACAATTTCAATACTTCCATAATCCGAAACATATACAATGTTCTTAGAGTTTATCAACAAAACAAAATTCACAACACATGCTCAAACATTAACAAACAAGTCCGGATATTTCTCTCGGACCTCCAATTCACGTTCCCAAGTGGCTTCCTCGACCCCGTGATATTTCCACAATACCTTAACCAAGGGAAACGTCTTGCCTCGCAATACTTGTTCCCGTCTATCCAAGACCCTCACCGGTCTCTCCTCATACGAGGCATCCTCATCTACCTCTAAGTCGGTCCAATTCAATACATGTGACGGATCCGGCTCATATTTTCGAGGCGTACTAACATTGAAACATGTCATGCACTCCAGACAACTGCGGAGGTAATGCCAAACGATATGCAACCTTCCCACTCCGCTCAAGGATCTCAAAAGGGCCAATAAACCGAGGGGACAACTTTCCACTCTTCCTAAACTTCATCAAACCCCGCCTAGGTGATATTTTCAGAAAGACATGATCACCCACCTCAAATGACAAAGGTCTCCTCCTATAGTTGGCATAACTCTTTTGGCGATTCTAGGCTGTAACTAGCCTCTTACGGATAAGTGCTACTTTCTCCGTCGTTTCTCACACCAACTCCGTGCCTAACAAAGGTGCATCACCCACCTCGGCCCAACAAACTGGAGATCTACACGGTCGGACATACAAGGCCTCAAACGGTGACATACCAATACTCGATTGAAAACTGTTGTTGTAGGTGAAGTCCACCAAGGGTAAATGTCTCTCCCACGGCCCTTTAAAGTCAAGGACACAGCCTCGAAGCATATCCTCAGGTATCTGAATAGTACGCTCAGATTGCCCGTCAGTAGGGGTGTGCATAATACCGCCGAAACCGCCGAAACCGCCAAAATCGCACCAAGCCGCACCGCCAAAGCAAATTCGTTATTATTTGCCAATCGAACCGCCGGTTTTTGGTAAGAAAAATGGCAAATTCTAGTGACACTTTTATCAATCCGCCGGTTTCTATTTTTCTTCCAAACCACATCGACCCACACCGCTATTAAATCATGTTTTATAAGATTCTAAAAATTCTTTTTTACTTAAGTTTGCTTGTTGTTCTATACCTTAGAATATAGTATTACATTACTGCTCGAGGGGAATTCAAGATGTCAGTAATCCAAAATAAAGTTGGATTCCAATTCACTTTTCAATCTTTTTTTTTTTTTTTTTTTTTTTCTGGCCATGTTGCAAACTTGCATCAGCTCACTTTTCAATCTAAATACTTTTCAACAGTAAACATTTTCAATATATTGTAAACCCTGAATGATATTAATTTTATGTATTGTATTTGATCATTGTAGCTTCCACAGATGCTTGTAATAAACTGATGGCATAGTCGTTGATATTATCATGTTGTTGTTACACTTGCTGCATCAGAAGAAAGTTTCGCAAGATGCTTAACATCACGGTATTTCTCGTCTTTTTTTTACTTTTTGATTTAAGTTTTATAATTTGAATTATATTTTTTATAAACCGCCAATCCGCCCAAACCGCCAAGGCAAATCCGCCATTATTTGCCAACCGAACCGCCGGTTTTTGATAAGGAAAATGACAAATTCTAGTGACACTTTTATCAATCCGCTACCCGCCATACGGTTTCTATCTTTCTCTCAAACCGCACCGACCTGCACCGCGCACACCCCTACCCGTCAGTCGGAGGATGGTAAGTCGTGCTAAAAGTCAATCTAGTGCCTAAGGCACTCTGCAAACTCTGCCACAACCTAGCTGTAAAACGCGAATCTCTATTTGAGACGATCGACACTGGGACCCCGTGCAACCTCACTATGTCCCGAATATACAAGTTGGAAAGATGATCTACCAAATCTCTTAAGCGCATAGGAATAAAGTGCACCGACTTAGTCAACCGGTCTACTACCACCCAAATGGCATCACTACCCCGTTGAGTCCTCGGAAGACCCACAACAAAATCCATCGTGACATGCTCCCATTTCCACTCGGCTATAGGCAAGGGTTGTAACAAACCCGCTGGCCTCTGATGCTCGGCCTTCACTTGCTGGCAAGTAAGGCACTTAGATACAAAAATTGCCACATCCTTTTTCATACCCCTCTACCAAAACTGACGACTCAGATCATGATACATCTTTGTGCCTCCCGGATACACCGCAAGGCGTGAGTGGTGAAACTCTCGAAGTACTTCCTCTCGGCAAGACTCTGGCACAAACAAGTGGTCTCGGTACCTCACACTCAGGTCGGGATACATAGACAGACCCTTCTCAACCTTCCCACTTCTCCCGGAGGGATTCTACCTCAAAGTCACCCCCCTGTGCCTCTAACACTCGGTTTACAAGTGTAGGTTGTGCAACTACAGAAAATAAGGCCGCAGACTCGACAGGCTCGTCCAGAAGCAAGTCGAACTCTCCAAGAGCACCCAACATCTCCCATTCTCGGATAGCAATACAAGCTACATCACTAATGGATTTCCTACTTAGGGCATCGGCCACAACATTGGCGTTTCTCGGGTGATAATGCAACTCAAAATCATAATCTTCTATGAACTCCATCCACCTCCTTTGCCTCAAATTCAAGTCCTTCTGTGTAAACAGATACTTCAGACTCTTATGATCCGAGAACACCTCGAATCTCTCACCATAAAGGTAGTGCCTCCAAATCTTTAAGGCAAATATCACAGTCGCCAACTCTAGGTCATGTATAGGATAGTTCTTCTCATGTGTTTTCAATTGATGTGAACCATAGGCCACTACTTTCCCCTCTTGCATCAACACACAACCCAAACCCTCTCGTGAGGCATCACAATATACTGCATAACCCAAACCCCTCTCCGGAATTATCAAGACTGGAGCAGTGGTAAGTCTAACTTTAAGCTCTTGGAACGACTTTTCACAAGTCTCACTCCATACAAATTTGACCCATTTCCGCGTCAATCCAGTCATAGGCGGAGCTAGCCTGGAGAAATCCTTCACAAACCGACGGTAATACATAGCCAATCCCAGAAAACTACGGATCCCAAAGACATTCTTAGGTTGTGCCCAATCCTGTACTGCCTCTATCTTAGATGAATCTACTGTCACCCCTTCCCCGGATACCACATGGCCTAAGAACTTAACCTCTTTCAGCCAAAACTCACACTTCCCAAACTTAGCATACAACTTATGGGCTCTAAGCAACTCAAGCACCACTCGTAAGTGTTCCTCGTGCTCCTCCTCAGAAGGTGAATAAATCAGAATGTCGTCCATGAAAACGACCACAAAGTGATCTAAGAACTCTCGGAAGATCCGGTTCATCAAGTCCATAAACACAGTCGGTGCATTAGTGAGCTCAAAAGGCATCACCAGAAACTCATAATGGCCATACCGCGTATGGAATGCCATCTTCGGGATATCTTCCTCCCTCACCCTCAACTGATGGTAACCCGATCTCAAGTCTATCTTAGAGAAACAGCGGGATCCTTTCAACTGGTCAAACAAATCATCTATACGAGGCATAGGGTACTTGTTCTTAACCGTAGCCCGATTTAACTTTCGGTAGTCAATACAAGTCTCAAAGCCCCATCTTTCTTTTTAGCAAAGAGGGCCGGTGCTCCCCAATGCGAAGTACTAGGGCGAATAAAACCCTTATCTAGTAATTCCTGGAGTTGAATCTTCAACTCACTCAACTCAGCTGAGGCAAAACGGTACGGTGCCATAGAAATCGGTGCCGTGCCAGGTACTAAGTCAATAGAGAACTCGATCTCTCAATGGGGTGGTAAACTAACTAGGTCCTCGGGAAAGACGTCCGAGTACTCACAGACCACTCTTGGCAACTCAGTCCGAGTCTCATCACACTCACTACTCATAAAGCTAGCGAGAAGACAACTAAGCTCATTTTGCCCTTACGGATCATACACCAGTGGTAAGATTCTATCAACTAAATCTCCCAAGAAATGGAAACAGTCACCGCTCAAGGTACATACAGTAACCCTCTGGCGATATCAATCTATAACAGCCCAGTATGACGATAGCCAGTCCATACCCAAAATCACATCAAAACCCGACATATCCATTACTACAAAAGAAAATGGAAGCCGGCGATCGGCGACCTCTATATCACAACCTTTACACCCTTGTTTCAAAATCAATTCACCCCCAACAGGTGATACAACATAAATAGGAGATGCTAACTACGTCAACTCCAACCCCAAAACAGATGCAAATGTAGCAGATATAAAGGAATAGGATGCACCCGTATCAATCAACACATTAGCAACCGAGTTACAAAACAAGAAGGTACCTCTCACAATAGACGGAGCCAGTATAAGATCCTGCGCTGTAATAGCATACACGCACCCCATAGGCCTCTGATCTACCTGCTCACCTCTCGGAGCATAAGACTGCTGCACAGATTGAGCCGAAGAGGCTCCCTGATTGGCCCTTGAGGCCTGAACTGACTGAGCTGGCTGATAACCCTGTGTCTGCCTCGAACCAGATGCACCAAATGTGCCACTCAACTGTGGGCAAAACCTTTTCAAGTGCCCCGCCTGCCCACACTGATAACAAGTGAGCGGTTAGCCTCTGTACTGACTCTGGCTCTGAGGACGAACCAAAGACGATGCTGCACGCTGCCCTCATCCCCTCTGCGGGCAAGCTGGAGACTTGTGGCCCAACTGACCACATTTGTAACAAGTGAAGTCTCCCTGTCTGCCTCTCCCAGAACCTGAACTCGGTACTGGAAAGGTAGATCTAGAATATGTTCCCTGGGACTGCTGAGGGTTAGAACCCCTCTGCCTCTTATCGTCCCCCTGACCTTCCTGACTCTTCCTGGAGCCCCTCATCCTCTCCTCCTTTGCATGCATAATGGTCTCAAGATGGGCTGCAGCCTGCACAAGGCGCCTATACTCTCTAATCATGGACCCGGTCACTCGAAACATGAGTTCGGTCCTCAATTTCTTCTTAAACTCCAAGCATCTACGCTCTTCGGTCGCCAACAACTCTGGTGCAAACCTTGATAAGCTGGTAAAGGTGGCCTCAAACTCTACCACTGGTGTATTCAGCTGCTTGAGCCGACAGAACTGGTCTCTCAACTTCTTCTTAACAGTGGGAGGCAAGAACTTCTCCTGAAAGGCATCAACGAAAGCCTCCCAAGTCCCTTCAATATGCCCTCGTACAAACTTCCACCACTGACCCGCGTCTCCCTTCAACTGGAAGGACGCCAAGGTCACCCGCAAACCTCCGTCTTCGATGCCAAGCATCTCAAACGTCTTCGTCATCTGCTCTAGCCACTCGTCAGCCTTCAGTGGCTTTTTTGGATTACCCAAAAACTCGTCCGGATTCGATCGGAAAAACTCTCGTTTTTGAAAAGACGGCCCTACCTCAACTACATGGGCCTGGACTTGATTCTCAGCCCTGAGAATGTCCATAGATTCCCTCAATGCTCCTGCCATCTCGCGGGCTAAGGCGCCCATGGCCTGCTGACCTACTGCCTTGGCCACATTGGCCTAACCAACACCCTCCTCCTGCGTCTGAATATCATCCGGTATAGGCAGCTCCTACCTCCTAGGCCTACCACGCCTACCACTACGTCCTCGTCCTGACATCCTAATAAAGGTAACAAAGACATTAGCACATTCACAAACGTACCGAAGCTATTTCACTCACGTCCTAATACAATGGACAACTGTAATTCACTCCATATAAGCACATAATCACATAAGCACTTACGAATTTCATTTCCGAATAATGACCGTCCCGTGGCATTACTAGAGTTCCAGTTAGAAACAGCAGTGATCAAGTGCCTTTCCAACAGGACTCCCAGAAACCTATAGACCCGATCAACATCCTAGAAACTAAATCCCATACCCACATAGTCACATAAGCATGTTATCATATAAGCACATAACATCACACATAAGTCTCTAACAAGCGAGACAAACCCATTGTGGTACTAAACACTCCCCACGTACCCAAAGTATTCAAACCCGATACGCTCTGATACCAAGTTGAAACGCCCTCAAAATAATACACAAACCCATCATTTAATAGTTTTATATTCATGATAGAGAATCACATTTCCATAGATACATCAGAGTTAATATTACAAAAGGGTATCTCATATAAGTTCCAAATGTTTACAAAAATAATAGAATGCCTTACGGGCTTACATCTTTCCAAGTATAACTTGGGTATAACAAAAGAAGAGTTCTAACTCTTTACACATAAGGCCTTTGGCCTGAATTTACATTTAAACAGCAAAACAAAATAACAGAAAATAGAGCCTTTAACTCCTAAACCTCCTAAGCTAAGACCTTGGAGGTGGCATGTCCCCTGTACCTGAAAATGGTATACCAAGAAGGGTGAGCCAAAGCCTAGTAGAGATATGCTAAACCAAATATGAAAAATAACTAAAACATTAATATCTGATAAATGTTCAACACATGTATACCGATATACACCATTTTTATGATCCATTAACATTGATATTCATCTTTCAACTCAGTTTCATTTCTATTTCCAATTCATTTTATTGACATAGTTTATTTATCCAAGTAATTCAAATGAGACTATAACTCATGAAAACAACACTTCAGTTCATCAACAATTTAAAATGAGACTACAACTCATATTATTAACACTTCAACCATCAACATAATTCAAACGTATTTAAGATTTCGAGACTTTCACCCTGGACACTCCGGCCAACTTAGTTATCAATGGAGTATATCCCCTATCTCCTCCCAAACCATGGAGTACATCCCCTTTCTTCTTCCAAACAAAATACATATGCAATGTATTTAAACACTTTATCATATATAATGATCAATTAAAGCACATATTCAATGTGTTAATCCAACCGCCATATTCAATGATGTAATTCAATTGATTAGTTTCAATTTATCTAATCATCATGTAGTTCTACAACAACCATGGCTATCCTCCACCGATAGCCCAAAATAGTTATTTCTAAACAGATAATTAAATTTATCAAACAGATAAATTAACACATTCTCCATAGGTAAACGATTTTCAATCCAACTATACCAATTAATTACATTTTCCCCCAATTTCATCTTTTCCAACTCAATTATATATTCCCAAAGTCAATTTCATTATTTTGACAAATAATTCATTTAAACCCAATTAGTGCATTTTCCCCTTTTTCTCAAATAACACTTCTAAGGCTCAACTTCATCAATTGTACACCAATAACCCCCATTTCAAAACCTCATATTCACAATAGAGTCCAAAACCAAGAAACCCCTCTTCTATAATCTTAAATCAAACCCTAACTTTCCAAAATCTCTACATTTATACAAATGCCCAACATTTATGTTAAAACTCATAAAAAGGAGTAGATTATCCCTACCTCAAAGTTAGGAGTCCAAAGGAGAAGATGAAGAAACTTGAAAGTGCTCCAAATCCAAGATTTTTCGGATCAAAACGTAGCCCAAACCAAACTCTAACTTTTATACAAAGGGACTAGGGTAGAGAACCACTAGAACAAGGTGTATTTGTAGAAAGAGAGTGTATGTAGAGAGAGAGGCTGCCGGATCTAGGGTTTGAGAAGAAAAGGAGATGAAAAAGTGATGTATAAACCCGCTGTTATGAACTGATATATACAGGGCTCGCTCGAGCGAGGGAGTGGTCGCTCGAGTGACCAGATACAAATGGACCTTGCTCGAGCGCAAAAAGAGAAGCTTCAGGTCTGCAACCTAGACGCATGCTCGAGCGCAAGAGTTCTCGCTCAAGCGAAGGAACACAAAACATAGAGCTCCCTCACTCGAGCGACAAAAGCCTCGCTCGACTCGCTCGAGTGAAGAATACCAACCTTCAGGTTTTTCCAAGACACAAACGCACGCTCGAGCGCAAGAATGCCTGCTCGAGTGAAGAGACACACCACACAAATCTCGCTCGAGCAAAGGAACCCTAGCTCGAGCGAATGAACTAAAACCCAATGCTCGCTCGAGCGACAAAAGCCTCGCTCGAGTGAAGAAACCAAAATCTGGACAGCAACCAATTATTTCAACTCACAACCAACCTGTCCCAAGTCCAACAAACACATCCCACAACTCAAATACAAGGAATTAAAGGATGGAAACAAGAATAAGACAACAACACTTACGAGACCGAGTCTGGAACATAATAAATAATGGAGGAAAACCGGGATCGCTATATATTTTGTCTACCAAAAAAAAATTTGTAATTAGATTTTTTAACTCACTGTGTTCTTTGAAAAAAAAAATTATTAAACTATATTGCCAACAATTAATTGCAACCTTTCACCTCCGTAGGTCCCAGCCTTCTTTATTGCAGTCTTTCACTTCCGCATGTCCCAGAGTTGAATAGAATTTGGGAACAAAGATTGACACCTTCACAGTTACAATCTTCATTCCAACACAATTTTCAAAATATGTAAATAATTTTTTCATTTATTTTTCAATACGGTCATTGTATTTTTAAACCGATTGGAATGATTGTATTCATTAGGTTCACATAAAGTACCCATTATTGATGATGATTATATTGTATTTTTATTTTTCAATACAATGATTGTATTTTTAATCTGTGTTTTTTGAAGAAAAAAAAAATTAGATTATATTCATTAGATTCACATAAACTACTCACAATTGATGATGATTATATTGTATTTTGTCTAGTAAAAAAAATTTGTAATTAGATTTTTCAACTCATTGTATTCTTTGAAAAAAAAAAATATTAAACCGTATTGTCACCATTTAATCGTAACATTTCACTTCCGCAGATCACAACCTTTGTTTATTGCAGCCTTTCACTTCCGCAGGTCTCAGAGTTGGACAGAATTTGGGAAAAAAGGTTGCCACCTTCACAGTTACAATCTCCATTCCAACCTAACCTTCGAAGTTTGTGAGTAATTTTTTCATTTATTTTTCAATACAGCCATTGTATTTTTAAACTGATTGAGAATGATTGTATTCCTTAGGTTCACATAAAGTACCTACTATTGATGATGATTAGATTGTATTATGTGATTGTGATTTGACTTACTTTATTTTTCAATACGGTGATTGTATTTTTAATTTGTGTTTTTTGAAAAAAAAATTGGATTGTATTCATTAAGTTCACATAAAGTACTCACTATTGATGATAATTAAATTGTATTTTGTCTAGCAAAAAACAAAATTTGTAATTGGATTTTTTTAACTCACTGTATTTTTTGAAAAAAACAAATATTGTGCTTTTTAACTATCAATTAACTTAATTTGTGATTGGGTTTTTAACTCACTATGTTTTTTGATAAAAATAAATAAAATAAATGTGTTTTTTAATTAGCAATTGATTTCATTGCTTTTTATTATTATTATGTGCAAAAATGCGATTGTGTTTTTTTACACTACGTTTCGATCACAAGGTGATTTTATTTTTTAAATGATTGTATTTTTTTACACTCAATTTCGATCACATGATGAGAAAAACAAATTGTTTGGGTTGTGACAATCTCTATATATATATTTTTTTGATGATTAGATTGTATGTTGTCATGCAAAAAAAATAAAAAAATAAAAAATTGTAATTGGGTCTTTAACTCATTGTGTTTTTTGAACAAAAAAATGATTGTATTTTTTAACTATCAATTGACTTAATTTGTGATTGAGTTTTTATACACTCCATTTCGATCACATGATAAGAAAAAAAATTCTGTGGATTGTGATAATTATGTGTTTTTTAAAAACTTATTCTATGACATCCTAAATATTTAATTAATATCACAACCAATCATAATAATATTAATACTAGTGGGAGTGATAGTAAAATAAAATAATTTAATTTATTATACAATTAACTAGGGTTAATGTAAGATGAAGGCAAAATAATAATAATAATAATAATAATAATAATAATAATAATAAAATAACTAAGCTATACGTGCTATGTAAATTAAATTGCTGTTGTGATTATCAAATATATGATGAAGAGAATTATTTGGGGGCTAAATTAATCACTAATTAGTGTGAGAAGATTGGCATGTATAGATTTAGTTAAACAAATCAAGCAATAATTAATTACGAAGATTTGTTTTTAATTGAAAGGATTTGCAAATATTGCTAAGAAGATGAAAGTTGAGCCATCTGTACGTCTAGGTCTAGAGGGGGAGGTGATTCATCACTTAGGGTCATTAGTAAAGGGTGAGTCATCACCCAACCATGCGTATATAAATAGGAGGGGGGTTGTGAAGTTGGGGCCAGCTAAAAAAAAGAAAAAAGAAAAAGAAAAGGGCGTCAGCAAAAAAGAGAGCGAGGGAAAGGCCGAAAAACCAACAGACATAGAAAGGAAATAGTAAGACTCAATATTAAGGTGAGTTATATTATACCTTGAGTCACCATAATATATTTTACATTTGTTTTGAACTACCATGATTTGTTTTATACAAGTTATATTTTATAACTTATATTTATATTTCAATTATGTTAATTATTTTCTGAATTCTATTTACTTAAATTGAAACCCATAGATATGTTTGTTTAAATTTTAGAAAGTATTTGACAATGATTTTGTAAACAATTATTTTCTGTAAGTACCACCACAAGAGTCCTATGGCTTGGGGGACTTAAATAACCATTGACCTCTATTTTGACTGTCACTCCAGTGACCTCTGTTTTGTACTGTGGTTATGGTTATTTATTTACGTAATTTCTGTATTTTAGTTTCTGCCATGTAAGTAATTGGTTGCCATGTAAGTAATTTGTTTATTCAAATTACGTTATGTACATGTTTTAGCTTAACTAACCATCCATGGTTATTTTTGTGTTCCCTATACTCTTGACATAATATTCTCACTCTACTGTGTGCTTATAGCTGTTACTCTTTCAGGTGATGAGATGTAAGGAAGACCCATAACCTCGTGTAGTGGAACCCGCACAAGAATTTGATGCTGATCCATTATTTTATTTTTTTTCTTCTTCTTCTTTCTTTTCTTCCTTTTGTTTTTTTCCTAATGGCCGGTCATTGAGTAATAAAATGATAAAAGCCCTGTAGACGTATTTTCTCTTATTAAAATAGTAGAATGAAGTAAATTTTATGTTTAGTTATTTTTATTTGCCTCCCTCTGTGCCATTTAATTTGCTACGATTAGAATAAATTAGTAAGTTGTGATTCTAAACCTAAGCCCCCTGAGGTTGGGTTGTGACAAAGGTGGTATCAGAGCAACGGTTAGACATATTAAAGAAATAAATATTTACCTGCGACGTTAGTCATTTTCTGTAAAATCTCATGTTTATTCTGGTGATGTAGGAATGTTCGAGATTAACCTTGATGAGGCATTTTGGGAGGAGCTTGGGGCCATTAATTTGGAAGATATTTTAGCAAAGCACCCCCCCTCCTCACTTGAAGGATGGGAAGACTCAGATGATATAATTAGGAGACTACACCCAGGCCTTGCCCAATTGATGGGTCGGCCAATATATATACAGACCGATCCTACTGATGTCCTATACTTACTATGGAGGTAGAGCCGTGCCTATATGCGCGGACGCTTTTTCGGAGCCACCTGTGTTGTCGGCATTGCCCTAGGATATGATCGCCCACACTATATCATTGGCCCTTTGACCCTAGATTTTGTTGCAAGAAGGGGAAATGTGTACCTTGATGACTACATTTTTACCCTGTCCCTAACTCGTTGGAAATTATTAATATTCAAAATGTTGATTTTAGTAATGACCTATCATACATTGAGCAACCGAGATGGATAGTCGATCGAGCAGTTTAGGGCTACATACAGTCTATCCCGGTTTACACAGTCCAGGCAGCATGGATGTGTTTTGGTGTGGTACATTTAGGATGAGAATTTAAGCTTTTTATGCAATACTACTTCCCGTGGTTGTTTGACCCGTTTGACCCACCACTCTAGATTTAGTAGAAGAAAACCTTTTTTGTACGCTAACTATGATGTGTTCTAATTCTTTCTTTCTTTCTTTTTTTTTTTTTTTTTTGTTGTTGTTGTTGTTGTTGTTGTTGTTGTACCACAGGGATGAGACACAAACATATTTTGACTTTTGAACAAGGATGTAACATTAATTCTAAAAATAGTAAAGTTGGTATTTTATATATATTGCGCTATATATGCTTATGTATATGCTATATTATGGATGTAATGCCTCGTTTATTACTTTGTAGAATGGCTAATAATAGTAACGGAAGCGAGTCATTAGTCAGTGGCACTGAATCGATGGAAAGAATCATGAAAAGAGCGGTTACTAACTTTTTGCAAGCCTTATAGACCAACATCAACAATGGGATGCTGGAACGGCGAAAAGAGCCAGTTACCATAAAACAGTTCCAGGATCTGAAACCCACCACATTTACCGACGGTTTAGACCCAATGGTAGCGGACGTTTGGGTTAAAGACATGGAAAAGATTTTTCGCACCATACCCTACACTGAAAGACAGAAGGTAACTTTCGCTACTTTCAAAGATAATGTGTAGGAATGGTGGCTTTTCACCCTAGAGAAAGAAGAAATTGTGGCTTGGGCAAGATTCTTGGAAGTATTTTATGCAAAATACTTTCCAAATTCGTTGCGGGAACAAAAGGCATCGGAATTCATAGATCTAAAGCAAGGAACCATGACGGTGGCCGAATACGAGAGCAAGTTCACCCAACTCGCTTAGTTTGCGACATATGTCATCCCTACCGAAGCTCGAAAAGTAAGAAAATTTGAAGTAGGATTGGATACTGAAATCAAAGATAGGCTTGAGGTTTTGAAACTCCCAACCTATGAAGAAGTGGTAGACCGAGCATCCATTGTAGAAAAAGGAATTAAAGCCTCCTGTTCTGGGGAACCAAGCCAAAAGAAGCGATTTTGAGAAAGAGACAACAGAAGATCCGGTGTTGCGCCTCCCTAGAGGGTGAATACGGGCACAACCAGCTTAGGTAATGAAGG
Organism: Camellia granthamiana; assembly: GCA_036172215.1. Lineage (NCBI taxonomy): Eukaryota > Viridiplantae > Streptophyta > Magnoliopsida > Ericales > Theaceae > Camellia > Camellia granthamiana. The sequence goes on from CM069917.1 coordinate 12,547,933, forward strand.
TTCTACTAACCCCAGAAGTGGCACCATTCCAACTTGCCCTTCGTGTGGAAGGGCTCATTGGGGACAATGCCATCGAGATACGGGATCATGCTTTAAATGCGGTCAAGTTGGCCACTTGTTGTGGGATTGTCCAAAGCTGACCAATCCTACAGCCAGCCCCTCTGGCCCAGTTAGAAAACCCGCAGGACCTAGAGGAGAGAGGAAGGACCAAAAACGCCAAGGAAGGGCTTTTGCCTTAGTACCTGGAAAATCAAAAGTTACCGAAAATGTTGCGTCAAGTATACTTTTTATCTATGGTCATTTAGCTCATGCCCTCATTAACTCTAGGTCAACTCATTTTTTTGTTGCACCACACTTTGCTGCCAAGCTGGCATCAACACACGAACCCTTAGGATATATATTGTCCGTGTCTTTTCTTTATGGTAATTTTGCCCTTAGTACTGATGTCTACAAATCTTGTGCTATATCCCTAAAAAGAAAAACCTTATACGTAGACTTGATTCCCCTCCGCATTGGGAACTTTGATGTAATCTTAGGGATGGATTGGTTGGCTGCCAACCACACCTCTATTGATTGTAAAACCAAAAAGGTCTCCCTCAGGTTACCAAACCAACCCAAGCTTGTCTTTGATGGAACTGTAGTTTCCAACCCTCCATGTATTATATCCTCCACAATAGCCCAAAGACTTCTAAGAAAGGTTTGTTGTAGTTATATTTGTTATGTAATCGATACACAAAAAGAGGTCCTCACCGTTGATACAATCCCTGTGGTTCGAGAATTCCTAGATGTCTTTCTTGAAGATCTACTCGGTACCCCGGCTGACCAGGAAATCGAATTCGCCATTGAAACTCAACCTGATACCTAACTAGTATCAAAAGCCCCTTACCATATGTCAATGATAGAATTGAAAGAGCTGAAGACTCAACTCCAAAAAACTACTGGACAAAGGCTTCATTTGACCTAGTACCTTATCCTAGAAAGCTCTAGTATTATTCGTGAAGAAAAAGGATGGCACGATGAGGTTATCCATCGAGTACTGGGTGAACAAGGTCACCATCAAGAATTGGAACCCTTTACCATGAATCGATGACTTGTTCGATCAACTTCAAGGCGCTCAAGTATTCTCTAAAATCGACTTGCGTTCTGGCTATCATCAACTAAAAGTCAAAACGGAAAGTATTGAAAAGACTGCCTTTAGAACTTGTTACGGGCACTATGAGTTTCTCGTCATGCCATTTGGCGTCACAAATGCTCTAGTGGCCTTCATGGACCTCATGAACTGAGTGTTCAAACCATATCTTGATGAGTTCGTCATCATTTTCCTTGACGACATTCTCATATACTCCAAGTCACCGGAAGACCATGAGCAGCACTTGCGAACGGTTCTACAAACACTACGTGATCACAAACTTTATGCCAAGTTGAAGAAATATGAATTCTAGATCACTAGTGTACACTTCCTTGGTCACGTCATTAACAAAGATACCATCTCGGTTGACCCCCAAAAAGTTACAGTAATCGTGGATTGGCCGGGACCTACTAATATGTTAGAAATTCGAAGTTTCTTGGGTCTAACTGGCTATTATTGACATTTCGTACAAGATTTCTTGAAGATAGCATCACCCTTGACCCAACTAACTCAGAAGAACACACCCTTTGAATGGACTGACAAACAGGAGTGTTGCTTCTAGGAGTTAAAAAGTAGACTGGTGTCAGCTCTTATACTAGCACTCCCTACAGGAGCAGATGGGTTCGTAATCTATAGTGATGCCTCATACAATGGTTTGGGTTGCATTCTTATGCAAAACGAAAATGTCATTACTTATGCTTCACGATGACTAAAGACTCACGAGAAGAACTACCCAACTCATGATCTAGAGTTGGCTGCGGTGATCTTTGCCCTCAAGATCTGGAGTCATTATCTCTATGGTGCAACTTACGAAATTTACACTGATCACAAGAGTCTTAAATATCTGTTCACACAGAAGGAACTAACTATGAGGCAACGACGGTGGCTAGAATTTATGAAGAACTATGATGTAGAGATCCATCACCATCCAGGCAAAGCTAACGTGGTGGTAGACGCACTGAGCTGAAAGACGACCAGAAGTTTGGCATGTACTCTCGTTTCCTGCGAGATCAATGGACTGCTCGCCAACATAATCGCGGAACCTACATTGCTTGAAGAAATTAAAGTGCGCCAATGTGAAGATAAACTTTTGAAGAAAAAGTACGAGGAGCAAATGAGTACGCCTGATCCTGATTTCACTATAAGCAATGGGATGCTAAAATTTCAAAATCGAATTTGCGTACTCGACATTCCAGAACTCAAGAAGAAGATATTGGTGGAAGCTCATAGCTCGAGATTTGCAGTCCACCCTGGCAACACAAAGATGTACCAGGTTCTGAAGGAACACTACTGGTTGATAGGAATGAAAAGAGACATAGCAAGCCATGTCTCCAAATGTCTGCATTGTCAGCATGTTAAAGCAAAACATCAAAGACCTACAGGAATGCTGCAACCACTTCCTATTCCTGAATAGAAATTGGAGCACATTACTATGGACTTCGTGGTCGGACTACCACAGTCATTTTCGAAGAATGATACAATATGGGTTATAGTAGACCGATTGACTTTGCTAATCAAAATCATGTACTCTCTTAATAAGTTTGCCACTTTATACATCAAGGAAATTATTCGTTTGCATGGCACCCCAGTTTCAATCGTGTTTGACAGAGACCCCCGCTTTGTGTCTCACTTCTGGAGCAAATTGTAGGAGGCATTGGGAACTACTCTGAAGTTTAGCACTGCTTATCACCCACAAACTGATGGCCAATTCGAAAGAACAATCTAGATGTTGGAAGGCATGTTACGTGTATGCGTGTAGGGCCTCAAAGGTAACTGGGATAAGCACCTACCTTTAGTGGAATTCGCCTATAACAACAGCTACCAAGCAAGCATTTGAATGACACTGTATGAAGCTCTGTATGGAAGGAGGTGACGATCACCTCTGTGTTGGACGGAAGTCGGAGACAAGAAACTGTTAAGCCTCAAGATTGTGCAAATAACAAGTGATAAAATTCAACTCATCCAATAGCGAATTCACACTACCCAGAGCCACCAGAAAAGTTATGTAGATAAATGGAGACAGGACTTGGAATTCCAAGTAGGGGATCATGTGTTCCTCAAGATCTCACCAACAAGAGGAGTTACTTGGAAAGCGAGGAAAGTAAAACCCACGATATATCGGGCCATTCGAGATACTAGAAAAGATTGGTCCTGTAGCATATCGCATTGCACTACCACCTGAATTGTCCAATGTCCACAATGTATTCCACGTTTCGATGCTCCAACGGTACCTCCGAGATCCAGAACATGTCATCGACTATGAGAACTCGGAAGTTCAAGAGGACCTCTTTTATGAAGAACAACTAGTGCAGATTCTCGATTGTTGTGATCAAGTTCTCCGAAACAAGACCATACCGCTAGTAAAGGTTTTATGGAGAAATCATCGAATCGAAGAAACGGCGTGGGAAATTGAAAGTCAAATGCAAGCCAAATACCCGTACCTCTTCCGAAATCAAGGTACGTGAAGTTTGAGAACAAACTTCTATTTAAGAGAGGAGAAATGTGACATCCTAAATATTTAATTAATACCACAACCAATCATGATAATATTAATACTAGTGGGAGTGATAGTAAAATAAAATAATTTAATTTATTGTACAATTAACTAGGGTCAATGTAAGATGAAGGAATAATAATAATAATAATAATAATAATAATTATTATTATTATTATTATTTTTGGTGAGTAATAATAATAATAATGGAAATAATAAAATAACTAAATTATACGTGCTATGTAAATTAAAGTGCTATTGTGATTATGAAATATATGATGAAGAGAATTATTTGGGGGCTAAATTAATCACTAATTAGTGTGAGAAGATTGACATGTATAGATTTAGTTAAACAAATCAAGTAATAATTAATTATGAAGATTTGTTTTTAATTGAGAGGATTTGTAAATATTGCTAAGAAGATGAAAGTGGAGCCATTTATACGTCTAGGTCTAGAGGGGGAGGTGATTCATCACTTACGGTCATTAGTAAAGGGTGAGTCATCACCTAGCCATATGTATATAAATAGGAGGGGGGCTGTGAAATTGGGGCCAGCGGAAAAAAAGAAAAAAGAAAAAGAAAAGGGCATCAACAGAAAAGAGAGTGAGGGAAGGGTCAAAAAACCAACGGACATAGAAAGGAAATAGTAAGACTCAATATTAAGGTGAGTTATATTATACCTTGTGTTACCATAATATATTTTACGTATATTTTGAACTACCATGATTTATTTTATACAAGTTATATTTTATAACTTATATTTATATTTCAATTACGTTAATTATTTTTTGAACTCTATTTACTTAAATTGAAACCCATAATATGTTTGCTTAAATTTTAGAAATTATTTGACAATGATTTTGTAAACAATTATTTTTTGTAAGTACCACCACGGGAGTCCCATGCCTTGAGGGACTTAAATAACCATTGGTCTCTGTTTGGCCACTTTGTGATCCTTTGTTTGTCATGGATCCATTGACCTCTGTTTTGACTGTCACTCCAGTAACCTCTGTTTTGTTCTGTTTTGTATCGTGGTTATGGTTATTTATTTACGTAATTTCTGTATTTCAGTTTCTGGCATGTAAATAATTTGTTTATTCAAATTACATTATGTACATGTTTTAGCTTAACTAACCATCCATGGTTATTTTTGTGTTCCCTATACTCTTGGCTTAATATTCTCACTATGCTGTGTGCTTATAGCTGTTACTCTTTCAGGTGATGAGATGTAAGAAAAACCCGTAACCTCATGTAGTGGAACACGCACAAGAATTTGATGTTGATCTATTATTTTGTTTTTTTTTTTTTCTTCTTTCTTTTCTTCCCTTTGTTTTTTTCCTAATGGCTGGTCATTGAGTAATAAAATAATAAAAACCCTATAGATGTATTCTCTCTTATTAAAATAATAAAATGAAGGAAATTTTCTGATTATTTTTATTTGCCTCTACCTGCGCCATTTAATTTGCTAAAATTAGAATAAATTAGTAAGTTGCGATTCTAAACCTAAGCCCCCCTGGGGTTGGGTCGTGACATATTCAGTCCACTATTGATGATGATTAGATTATATTTTGTCTAGCAAAAAAAAATTTGTACTTGGTTTTCAAACTCGCTGTATTTTTTGAAGAAAAAAAAATTATCGTGTTTTTAACTATCAATTAACTTAATTTGTAATTGAGTTTTTAACTCACTATGTTTTTTGAAAAAAAAAAAAAAACTTTGTTTTTTAATTACAATTGACTTCATTGCTTTATTATTATTATTATAAGCAAAAATGAGATTGGGTTTTTTTACACTCCGTTTTGATTACATAGTGATTTTTTTTTAAAAATAATTGTGTTATTTTACATTCCATTTCGATCACATGATGAGAAAAATTTTTTGTTTGGGTTATGACAATCTCTATGTTTTTTGATGATTAGATTGTATGCTGTCATGCAAAATAAAAAAATTATAATTGGGTCTTTAACTCACTTGTTTTTTGAACAAAAAAATGATTGTATTTTTTAACTATTGAGTTTTTGTACACTCCATTTCGATAACATGACAAGAAAAAAAAAATTTGTGTGGATTGTGACAATTTTTGTGTTTTTTAAAGACTTATTTAGTCCATTATTGATGATGATTAGATTGTATTTTGTCTAGCAAAAAAAATTCGTAATTGGATTTTTTTAACTCACTGTATTTTTTGAAAAAAAGAAAATAACGTGCTTTTTAACTATCAATTAATTTAATTTGTGATTGAGTTTTTAACTCACTATATTTTTTGAAAAAAAAAATAATTGTATTTTTTAATTACCAATTGACTCTATTGTTTTTTTTTTTTTTATCATTATTATGAGCAAAAATGTAATTGTATTTTTTTACACTCCATTTTGATCACACGGTGATTTTATTTTTTAAATGATTATGTTTTTTACACTCCATTTCAATCACATGTTGAGAAGAAAAATTTATTTGGGTTGTGACAATCTCTATGTTTTTTGATGATTAGATTTATGTTGTCTTGCAAAAAAAAAAAAAAAAAAAAAAAACAACAAATTGTAATTGGGTTTTTAACTCACTATGTTTTAAACAAAAAAGTAAGAGTAAATTACAACTGCACCTCCTTAGGTTTGCTTAAAATACGAATTACCCCCTGTGGTTTAGAAAATTACAAATACCTTCATGCCAGAATTTTTTATTTAACAAAATTAATTGAAAAAGTGAAATTTCTAACTGTTCATCTATACAATAATAAAATTATCTGAATTATTAATTGAAATAAAATTTTAACATTATTAAATACCGTTAATTAACTTTATGATTTATTAATAAAATGACCCATTTGTTATGAAATTAAAAACCTTAGGGGGCATAATGTAATTTCTAGAACCACAAGGAGTAATTTGTAATTTAAGTAAACGTCAAGGGTGTGTTTGTAATTTATCCAAAAAATAATTATATTTTTCCCAAAAAATAATTATATTTTTTAACTATCAATTGACTTAATTTGTGATTGGTTTTTGTACGATCCGTTTCAATCACATGATTTAAAATTTTTTTTTTTGCGTGGATTGTGAAACATAGTGGGTTTTTAACTCACTATATTTTTTTTTATTATTTATTATGAGCAAAAATGTGATTTTATTTTTTTACACTCCATTTTGACCACATGGTGATTTTATTTTTTAAATGATTATGTTTTTTACACTCCATTTCGATCGCATGATGAGAAAAAAAAATTGTTTGGGTTGTGACAATCTCTGTATTTTTTTGATGATTAGATTGTCTATTGTCATGAAAAAATATATATATATATATATTGTAATTGGATCTTTAACTCACTGTGTTTTTTGAAAAAAAAAAAAGATTGTATTTTTTAACTATCAATTGACTTAATTTGTGATTGAGTTTTTGTACACTCCGTTTCGATCACATGAATAAGAAATTTTTTTTTGTGTGGATTGTGACAATCTCTATATTTTTTAAAAACTTATTCAGTCCACTATGGATGATGAGCAGATTGTATTTTGTCTAGCAAAAAAAATTTGTAATCGGGTTTTTTAACTCACTGTATTTTTAAAAAAAATTATTGTGCTTTTTAACTATCAATTAACTTAATTTGTGATTGAATTTTTAACTCACTATATTTTTTGAAAAAAAAATAATTATGTTTTTTAATTACCAATTGACTTCATTGTTTTTTTTTTTTGTTGTTGTTGTTATTATGAGCAAAAATGTAATTGTGTTTTTTTACGTTATGTTTTGATCACACGGTGATTTTATTTTTTAAATGATTGTGTTTTTTTACACTCCATTTCGATCACATGATGAGAAAAAAATTTGTCTAGGTTATGATAGTCTCTATGTATTTTGATGATTGGATTGTATGTTGTCTTGCAAAAAATAAAAAAATTTGTAATTGGGTCTTTGACTCGCTGTGTTTTTTGAACAAAAAAAATGATTTTATTTTTTAATTATCAATTGACTTAATTTGTGATTGAATTTTTGTACACTCCGTTTCAATCACATGATGAGAAAAAAAATTGTGTGAATTGTGAAACATAGTGGGTTTTTAACTCACTATGTTTTTTGAAAGAAAAAAAAAATAATTGTGTTTTTTAATTAGTAATTGACTTCATTGATTTTTTTTTTTTATTATGAGCAAAAATGTGATTGTGTTTTTTTACACCTCGTTTTGATCACACGATGATTTTATTTTTTAAGTGATTGTGTTTTTTCACTCTCCATTTTGAACACATGATAAGAAAAAAAAATTTGTTCGGGTTGTGGCAATCTCTATGTTTTTTGAAGTTTAGATTATATGTTGTCTTACAAAAATAAAATAAAATGGAACTGGGTCTTTAACTCACTATGTTTTTTGAACAAAAAAATAATTGTATTTTTTAATTATCAATTGACTTAATTTGTCATTGAGTTTTTGTACACTATATTTCGATCACATAATAAGAAAAAAAAAATTGTGCAGATTGTGACAATCTTTGTATTTTTAAAAACTTATTCAGTCCACTATTGATGATGCTTAGATTGTATTTTGTCTGGTAAAAAAAAATTGTAATTGAGTTTTTTCACTCACTGTATTTTTTGAAAGAAAAATTTATTATGTTTTTTAATTATCAATTAACTTAATTTGTGATTGATTTTTTAACTCACTATGTTTTTTGAAAAAAAAAAAAAATAATTGTATTTTTTAATTACCAATTGACTTCATTGCTTTATTATTATTATTATTATTATTATTAGTATTATTATTATTATTATTATTATTATTATTATTATTATTATTATGAGCAAAAATGTGATTGTGTTTTTTTACAGTCCGTTTTGATCATATGATAATTTTATTTTTTAAATGATTGTGTTTTCTTGTGTGGATTGTGACAATCTCTGTATTTTTTAAAAACTTATCTAGTCAAGTAATAGATTATTTAACCTTATCTTTCACAATATAAATATTAACTACCATATCACCCATATTATGCATGGAATTATTTGTGTTAAAAAATAAATGGGTACCAATAGAGATATTTTGTGTTTTTTATTTTTCTGTTTTTATTTTCTACTTTATAATTTATTAAATATTCATTCTAGATTTATTACAATAAATTTTTTTACAGGATGAAACGTGATACAATTGCCCCTAAAATCAATCAACTATCTCAAAAAAGAAAATTACTCATTTCACGCCAGACTGATTATGATAATCCCACATTTAAGGGTAAATTGAAACAACTTCAAAAAGAAGCACGTCGGTGATTAAGGCCGAATTGTGCAACATTGAGACTGTTAATTAGGATCTCTTAATTTTACTTGCTTGACAAACTATACATTTTATGCCTGTTTAATGTCATTCAGGTTTGTACATAGTAGGAGCATAAAATGAGCAGAAAATTTCTTTCTGAACGTGCAGAGGCCCATTCCCGCATGTGCAGCCTTTACTTTGCAGCCTAATAGAGCCTTAGCTTCCTGCACGTGCGGAGGGTTTTTCCCGCATGTGCGATGACCACTCTGGCACGTGCAGCCGTACCTCGAATTTGTGCCGCTGTTTTGAACCTGTTTAAAAGACAGCCAAGGTATAAAAAGACAAAAAATAGGTGGGAATAGGGTTTGGAAATTTTGAAGGAGAAAGAGGAGGTTAGGGTTTGGAAAAAAGTGATTCTCAATCTTCAAAGCAAATTCCCATGGAGGGTTCCATCTCTTCCACCTCTTCCCACTCCTCCATGAGTGGCTAGGCGCTTCTTTTCTAGGGTTTTGATGAAACCCTAGCTACGTAATTACGTTTCCTTTTTGATTTTTGATTATGTAAAGGTTTGAACAATTGTATGGTGTTTTAGAAATTTCATATATATATATATATTTTCCACTATTTCTTCAAGTATAAAGGCTTTCTGTGATTGTTGAATGCTTTCCATACAATACTTTTCTATTATTTCATATTTAAGGTATGAGACGAACCTTACTACGAGGGACGAGTTGTGTCGCTATCCTAGTTTAGAGCAAACGATTTGTACTACTTGAGATGATTCGTATCCGTACATTGAACGTGATGATTTTTTTGATAAATGCTTCGAACTTGTAGTTGCAAAATATTATTTCATTCAAACTGTAGCATAATTGATTTCAAATTAAAACATTATTTACGTAACTAGTGGTGAACTCTTTGCCCTAGGTTTTTCCCCAAATCAGTAAATTCATCTTTATTTATAATTGCTAGTTTATTCGCTTATTTAATTTAATTATTATTAGGTTATGAACAATCAATGTTTTTATCAAAATTAATTTAGGAATTTAACAATTAAATTAGTTTAATTTCCCAGTTGTCCCTGTGGATCGATACCTGGACTTACCATTATTCTAAGGAATTTGGTATAGTTTAGTGTTTAATTTTGGTGTGTGAAATGACTCATCAAATTTTGGCACCGTTGTCGGGGACTTCTAGCGAAATTGAGTAATTTAAAGTTACATTCCTATTTTAATTTTTAGTTTAAGATTTTATATTTTTGTGTTGCTAAGTGTGCAGAGTGTTTGCAAGTGGAGCTATCACCGAAGTGCAAGCGAAGCGTAACCGAGCTTTAAAAACAAATCGCAGCACCAAAGTGCATACAAAAAAAAAAAAAAAAAACAAAAGCAAATACTCGCAAACAAAGCACCAAAGTGCTACAACTAGAGAGCGCAAGTGGAAATTGGGGATAACATCTACATGTCAAGCGCCCGCAAGATGAGTAAAGCGTTTTCGTTAAATTGTTGTGAGTATTCTCTTCTTTGGTATTTTGCTTTCATAGCTTAGTGCACAGAGTCGGAACTTAGTGTGTGTGTGTGTGTGAGTAGTGTATGCACGGGTGCTGTTCTTGTCACCCTGAATTGTGGAATTTGGACCTTGAACTAGAAAGGACTTTTAGGAAACTTAGAGCCTTTTCCCGTGTTCCTAGGCTTGAATACCCTTATCCATACTTCGAACCAATAGAGATGGAAAACCTGAATGGCCTAAATGGGCCCAATTGGACCCTTAAGGATTACTTCATACCCACTACATATACATCACCATCATGCATCCAGTTACTCGACACCACTGTTGCTCATTATCAGATTAAGTCCAGCACCATCCAAATGCTTCCATCATTCCATGGACTAGCTCATGATGACCCTTACAAACATCTGAATGAATTTCTAGAAATTTTCTTTACAACAAGGATCCAGAATTTCACCAATGAGGCCCTAATGTTGCGTTTGTTTCCATTTTCATTAAAGGACAAAGCCAAACACTGGCTGAACTTCTTACCTGCTAATTCAATCACAACCTGGGACCAATTACATCAGAAGTTTTTGGAGAAGTACTTTCCCATTGGTAAGACCAACCAACTCAGGTGAGCCATCACCAATTTTGCTCAAATTGATGGCGAGCAATTTCATAAGACATGGGAGAGACTTCATGACCTTCTCCAACAGTGTCCCCACCACTAAGTGCCTGATTGGCAACTTGTGCAAACCTTTTACTATGGTTTAACTGAGCCTCACTGCCAAATGGTGGATTCTTCTTGTGGTGGGACATTCATGTCCAAAAATGACGCCGAGGCATGGCAATTATTTGAGAACTTAAGTGATAATTCCCTTCACCATGCCTTCGCAGCCCGGGAAGTCCAGCAACCAGTAGTTGGAGCCCTGAAAAGAGGGGTCATCCATGGAAGCAATGATGGAGATTTTTAAACAAGTTAAAATCAACCTCCCCTTATTAGAGGCGATTAAGCAAGTACCCTCTTATGCTAAATTTTTTAAGGACCTTTGTACGCAAAAGTGTAAATCTAGGACACACGTGTCCCAAAAGGTCGTACTCACAGAGCAAGTAAGCTCCATTTTATTGAATGACACATCCCCTAAGCTTAAAGACCCGGAGGGGATCATTTCATTGATAGGGCCTTGTTAGATTTAGGGGCTAGTGTCAATTTGTTGCCGTACTTTGTGTACGAGGAATTTGGACTTGGCGAGTTGAAGCCCACTACTGTTACTTTCTAGTTGGTTGACCGGTCCCTCAAAGTGCCACGTGGCATGATTGAGGATGTGCTAGTAAAGGTCGATAGGTTTTGTTTTCCTATTGATTTTTTGGTTTTAGATATGGAACCGGTGGCTAGCTCTAGGAACAAATCCCAGTGATCGTAGGTCGACCTTTCTTGGTTATGGCCAATGCATGTATTAATTATCGTACCAGGGTTATGGAAGTTTCATTTGGGATGCAAGTGAAACTCATTGTTTTCCAAGCATCCCAACAACCCCATGAAAGAGAGGAGTGTTTATTTGTGGATGTTGTGGATAGGATTGTGGAGGAGGCTTTACCCTCTATTCTTGTAGAGGACCCTCTAGAGGCTTGTTTAGCTCATTTTGGGTTCGAGGATTTTTATATTGACGGGTCAGTTGAGGAGGTGAATGCCTTATTTAATTCTTCTTCTACACCGGATTTTCCTTTGTGGAAAACCTGGTTTGAGTCCCTTCCTTCTCTGCCTAGAGAGCCTGCCATACCATCCTTAGTCACACCACCTACACTTGAGTTGAAGCCACTCTCGACCACACTCAAGTATGCATTTTTAGGGCCTGAGGATACTTTATTTGTCATCATTGCATCTGACTTAACTGTAGAGCAAAAGAGTCAATTAATAAGTGTTCTCGTGGCACATCGGAGTGTTATAGCGTGGTCGGTGGCCGATTTGAATGGGATAGATCCCTCCGTGTGCATGCATCATATACATCTAGAGGAGGATGCAAAACCTTCTCATGAAATGCAACGGAGACTTAATCCCAATATGAAGGAGGTTGTGAAAAATGAGGTGTTAAAATTGTTGGATACGGGTATTATATACCCCATCTCGGATAATAAGTGGGTGAGTCCCACGCAAGTGATGCCCAAGAAATCGGGCATCACTGTTGTAGAGAGTGAGCAAGGAGAGTTGGTCCCCACACGGACCACTACTAGGTGGCGAGTGTGTATTGATTATAGGAGATTGAATTCCATGACTAGGAAGGATCATTTTCCTTTGCCATTTATTGATTAAATTCTTGAGAGGTTAGCGAGATAGGGTTTTTATTGTTTTCTTGATGGCTCCTCGAGATATAATCAAGTCCCGAGGTACTCCGCTGACTAAGAAAAGACCACGTTCACTTGCCCTTTTGGCACTTTTGCTTACAGGCGCATGCCCTTTGGGCTATGTAATGCACCAGCGACTTTTCAATGGTGTATGATGGCCATTTTCTCTAACATGGTGGAGAAATTTTTAGAGGTTTTCATAGCTGACTTCTCCATGTTTAGGCCGTCTTTTGAGGAATGTCTCCAGAACTTAACCAAAGTCCTTATTCGTTATATGGAGACAAACCTGATTTTGAGTTTGAAAAAGAGCCATTTTATGGTTCGTGAGTGTACAGTATTAGGACACATTGTGTCCCCTTGAGGCATAGAGGTTGACAAAGCTACGGTTGACCTCATTGCAGGCCTTCCTCCACCCAATTCTGTGCATCAAATTAGGTCTTTCCTAAGGCGGTTTTTACCATAGGTTCATTAAAGACTTTAGTAAAATATCATGTCCTTTGTGTAGTTTACTTGCTAAGGATGCACATTTTATCTTTGATGAGGCATGTTTGAAAGCCTTTGAAACACTAAGAGTGGCCCTTACTACCGCCCCAGTCATGAAATCACCGGATTGGTCGCTTCCCTTTGAAATCATGTGTGATGCTTCAGATTGTGTTGTCGAGGCTGTGTTGGGCCAAAGGGTCAATAGGGCACTATATACTATATACTATGCTATATATTATGCTAGTCGCACAATTGAATTACACTACCACCGAGAAAGAGTTGCTAGCTGTGATCTTTGCCTTAGATAAATTTTGTTCTTATCTCCTAGGTTCGAAGGTCATAGTCTTCACTGATCATGCCGCTTTACGGCATTTACTATCAAAGAAAGAGACCAAACCTAGGTTAATTAGATGAATTTTGTTGCTTCAGGAATTTGACCTAGAGATCCGAGATAAGAAAGGATTTGAGAATGTGGTGGCGGATGACCTCTCCCGAGTCCTTGTTGAGTATACTAGTGACCCTTTAATTTTGCATGATTTGTTTCTGGACGAACAACTTCTTGTGGTGTCACGAGCGAGCCCCTTGTGGTTTGCACATATTGTGAATTACTTGGCCATTGGGCAAATTCCTAAAAATTGGTCTAAGCAAGACAAAGACTGATTCTTTTTGCAGGTCAGGTATTATTTTTGGGAGGATCCAAAGTTGTTTAAATATTGCTTCGACCAAGTGATCCGATGGTGTATGCCGGAGAGTAAGGTGCATAGCATTCTTACATTTTGTCATTCTTCTGCATGTGGCGGTCATTTTAGTGGGCATAAAACGGCCGCTAAGATTTTACAAAGTGGGTTTTATTGGCCTACCATTTTTTAAGATGCCCATCAATTTTGTAGAATTTGTTTGCCCTGTCAGCAAATGGGTTCAATATCTCATCATGATATGATGCCAATGTCCCCTATTCTTGTGGTAGAGATCTTTGATGTTTGGGGGATTGATTTTATGGGCCCTTTCCCGTTGTCGTTCGGGTTTGAGCATATTCTCTTGGTAGTGGATTATGTGTCCAAGTGAGTGGAGGCAATAGCTACCCGATCAAACGATCATAAAGTAGTAATCAAATTCTTACATAAAAACATCTTTAGTCGTTTTGGGTTTCCTAGAGCCATAATAAGTGATTAGGGTACGCATTTTTGTAACCGGTTCTTTGAGTCGGTAGTTAAAAAATACTCAATCACTCATAAAGTTGGCACTCCATACCACCCTAAAACTAGTGGCCAAGTGGAAGTCTCTAATAGGGAGGTGAAGCACATAATAGAGAAAACGGTGAGGCCAGATAGGAAAGATTGGTCAAAATGCTTGATTGATGCATTATGGGTGTACCACACTGCTTATAAGACATCCATTGGGATGTCACCATATAGGGCGGTGTTTGGCAAAGCTTGCCACCTCCTGGTTGAATTTGAGCATCGAGCGTTGTGGGCTATAAAGAAGTTTAACTTCGATATGGCCGCGGCTGGGCTCAACTGGAAATTGCAACTCAATGAGTTGGAGGAAATTCAAAATGATGCATATGAGAGTTCAAAAATTTTTAAAGCTTGAACTAAGGAATTCTGTGATAAGCACATTAATAGAAAATCCTTTGAACCCGGCCAAAAAGTATGGGCTTTTAACTCAAAATTAAGACTCTTTCCGGGTAAGCTTAGATCAAGATGGGATGGTCCCTTTGTGGTTGTAGAGACATTTATTCATGGCGCTATTGAGGTGCAAGATCCAAGGAATGGCCACACTTTCAAAGTGAATGGCCAAAAACTGAAGCCATATATAGAGGGGATTGAGAATGGGGATATGATTGAGTTCATTGCTTTGATGGACCCTTTTTACTATGATTGAGAGATTGATGTCTTGTTCTCTTTTCCTTCCTTTCTATTTTATTCTATTTTTATTTATTCTTGTTATGCTTTATGTGACGTCTAGGAGACTTTAAATCCTTTAAAGGTGTAATTCCTTTGGTGTTAGCCGTGCCCGAACGGCATCTGACGGTCTGGTATGGCCACATAACTGTGTTTGTAGTGAGTTCGTATGAGACCAACTCAGACGATGGAAACTACAGTTCGAATGGAAAAGCCTAGAACGCAAAGGTTTGTAATTTTTGAGACTAGAGTCTGGTTTAAATACCCAGAGGTATGGAGATTGCTTCAAAATCACCTCGGCTTGAATTCTGTATGGCAGCCCCATAGGTCAAGTTAGCTTTATGCGCGTCGATTCTGGATATTGAATCAACCTAGTCTATCACCCTATTGGAGGATAGGGAAAGTTACAAACATTCTAGGGAGAAAAGTAGTACCCGTGATTTTCGTGTGAAGATTATACCTTTGTTGAGCATTTAGTTATTTTTGAAATGCTATATTTATTTCAGATGTAAAATGAAGGTAGAAATTGTTTGAAATGTTTTGGTGCTTGGGTCAAGATAGGGTTTTATTTTAAATAAAAAAAAAAGTCCCACACCTACAGCAAAATCCACTGCACGTGCAACGAAAACTCCAGTCCCCAAATTTGCTACTGCTTTAAAAGCAGGTGTGGTAGGTGGTATGGCACCAACACAGCACGTGCGACCTGGGCCCCGCACGTGCGAGAAATTTTTTGAAAGTAATTCGACGCCTACTTTATATGCAGGTGCGTGGCCTAGTGCAGGTATTCTGCCACACGTGCGGCGTACCACCCCGCACATGCGGAATGAGTTTAAAATAAAAAAAAAAATCAGATTTCTTTCTTCAATTTATTTTATTTTATTTATTTATTTTTCTTATTTTATTTTATTTTATTTTTGACAAAAAATAAAAATTAAAAAAATTAAAAAATAAAATATATATATCAGATTTCTTTGTTCAATTTATTTTATTTTATTTATTTATTTATTTCTTTGCTTTATTTTATTTTTGTTTTTGACAAAAAAAAAAAAATGATTTCATCAAAAACCTAGCCCACTCCCATCACTCTCACAGATACACTCTCTCTATCTCTCATATTCTCTTTCTCTCTCTCTCTCTCTCTACCTTATCATCTTCTCCCTCTCCTTTCTCTTTCACTCAAACCCCACCACCACCACCAACTTTCTTCATTCTTTTTCCCACCACCACAACCTTCACCCAAACTCTTCTCGCCACTGCTCTACCACCGGAGCCTTACCGTCGGCGTCCTATTTCCTCTGCGTCTATCGAATCTCCAGCGACCACCATTTTTTCCGACGAATCTTTTTTCTTTCTCTCTCTTTTTTCACTATTTAAAGGTAAATCCTTCATTTTTGTTTAAACTTTATATTTCTTCTTTCAATCTTCCCTTGTAGTGAGATTTAGGGATAGTTTACTAGAGATCTATTGTTCATCCTTACAAAAAAAAAAAAAAAAATTCTGAGCAGCCAAGAAGACGAGCACCGCACGTGCAGCCATCTTTGGCGCACGTGCGGCCCAAAAAAAAATACTAATGTGTTGTTTATTTATTTTTTAATTCATTTTATTTCCTAGGTTGTTTATTTATTTATTTAGTTCTTTAGTTGTTTATTTTATTTAATCTTTTATTATCTCACCATTCGTTGTTAGTTTAATTTATTATTTGTTAGTGTAATTCCTTTTTATTTGTTTAATCATTCAATATTTACATAAAATGTTAATGTGTCTAGTTTATTTTATTTTAGGTTTCATTTATTACACACACAAAAAAAATAAAAAAAAAATAAAAAAAACAAAAATAAAAAAATTATTTATTTAGTTGTTTATTATTATTTATTTTATTTTATTTTATTTTGATTATTATTTATTCTATTTATTTTTATTATCTCATTATTACTTGTTAGTTTAATTCATTACTTGTTAGTGTAGTTCGTTTTTATTTGTTTAGTCATTAGTTTTTAAGTAAAATGTTAATGTGTCTAGTTTATTTTATTTTAGGTTTCATTTATTAAAAAAAAAAGAAAAAAGAAAAAGAAAAATGATGAGAATTACTTGTGGTACATCAATGGGCAGACTTGTCCTTTAATATCTTATTCTTATTCTCATGTTGGTTCCACGGGTATGTGTGTATTCGCTTTTGATATGTGCAGGATATGAGTAGACGACTATCCATTCGGGCCTCCGAAAAGGCTAGAGGTTCATACTCCTCGGCACCACCGTTGCCACCGTCACCACCATCCTCGCCGCCGCCGCCACCACCGATTGAGTTACCACGCTTGGAGTGGGCTTCACGCTTGCTTCACAAGCTCACACAGTTCAAGCTCAACTATTTTCAAAATGACCCAGTCACCTCTTAGGCCGTTAAGCAGCTCTGCCTTCGGCAACAGTTGGGCCTTTGCACTGTTACAACACCAACTTATCCTCGTTTGGTATGGCTCTTCTACCAGAACATGTACGAGTCACTCGCTGAGGTAGGATTGCTGTCCATTATTGATGGCCACCTTATTATTGCCCAAGTGTTAGGGTTCTTTTCCAAGGTGGACCACCAATCCTTCTCGAAAGTTGAGGGCCAACAACCGATACACAGCCTAATCCGAGAGTACTTCCCCGGGGCCCACAGTGATGGAAGTTACACGTGCTTGCACCAGAGCAAGCTGGGTGGCCACTTGTTATTTATTAACTCCGTGATACATAAGAATGCCTTTCTACTTGGGCATAAAGCTGAGCGCCGCATGGAGTTTGTTCGGGTCTTGCATGGTTATCAGCATGGCTATCAGGTCCCACTTGCGCACGTCATCTAGATGTATATGCGCAAATTTATGTAGGAAGCCGTTCAGCCTCAACTTATGCAGAACCTGACTTAGCCCCTGCCATTTGCCAACTTGCTCATACTTGTCTTCGAGCTGAACGGCCTCGTAATTGATCTGACTGAGGAGATTGACACAACTTATCCGACTTTTGGGCAATGTGAATGGCAGCATAGCGTATCCCACATTCCGCAACAAGTTAGTGCCCCGGTTGATGAGGCCCAAGACCCCCGTCCATGACCAACCACCTTCTTCTGCCTCACCTGTGCCACCCCAAGGGGACCCATTATACATGACTCGCGAGGAGTACTTACAGCTTCAACACTCTATGGATCAGGTCCACAGCACTCTTCATGATCACTACCAGATCCTCATGGGGTTGCGCACAGATTTTCAGGCGACTTTCGACCAGCTAACCACTTGCCAGCTCAACATTCAACAGTTAGTTGCATCACTACAAACTACCTTTTATACATATCGAGAGTCGAGCCAATAGCGTTTTGACCAGCTCGGTGCCCAGGTTCAGGACAAAGCATTCGAGACGCGGTCATTGATGAACGCCTTGTTTGCCCAATATTTTACCCCACCGCCACCACCGGATTCTCAATAGTACTAGACTATCATTTTCTTTGTCTCTTTTATTTTTGTATTTACTTTTAGTTGTTTCTCTTTCTAAAAAAAAAAAAAAAAGTGTGTGTTAATATTTGCCTAGCTGGAAGTACACCTACAATCTCTGGTAATATTCTATCTTGCTTATTTACTTAGCATTTGCTTCCATTGAGGACAATGTCATATTCAAGTTAGGGGATGGTGGTATTTTCTTTTGTGCATTTCTGTTTGGCTCATAATGTATGCTTATACGTATTTCACTTGATTGCACTACTTCACTTGATGTTGATTTGTTGCTAGTAGGGTGATGATATTTGCATATATTAATTGGGGAGCATAGTAGACTTGTATGAAAAGGATTTATTGAATTAACACTCGCATGTGATGTTTGCATTAAGATAGTTGTTTGTGGATGTGATATTAGTACACTTATCATGAGTATGCCTTGACTCACATGAACACACTATCATAGTGGTGACCTCTCTATTATAATCTCTGGTGTTCATCGTTAATAATTGCTAGTGTTGTAGGAAAGAATAAATGACTAGTCTTGATTCTCAAAATAAATCCAAAAAAAAAAAAAAAATACTTGACTCGTTTGGGTTCGTAGCCTCTTTAACTCAAGTTATTAAGCCTGTAGGGGTGTTTTCACACCTAGTGCCCTAAAATCGTCTGGTTTGGGAGTTATTGGCCCAATACTTGCTACATGGGTTAATTAGAAAACTTAAGGGACCTAGACATTGCATAATTAAGGAAAACAAGGAAAAAGACTTGTTTGGATTTGTAGCCTTTTCAACTTGAGTTATTAAGCCTGTAGAGGTGTCTTCACACCTAGTGCCCTAAAATCGTCTGGTTTGGGAGTCATTGGCCTAATGCTTGCTACAAGGGTTGATTAGAAAGTTTAATGGATCAGGACATTGCACAGTCTTTCAAAAAAAAAAAAAACATTTTGAGAATCCTGGTTACAAAAGTTTAATCTTGTTTGTATATGTTGGGGGTTATTATGAGTTACACTGGGCTATTATAGTGGTTAGTTAATTAGTTATGGAGACTGCACGTTACACCTCGATTACTGATGATGTGTTCTACTAACATTCACAAGTACATAGAACTTGATTTGTGTAATACTGAATTGCGGTCTTTACTCAATAGATTCTTTCATACTTGTCTACTGTGTCTTCAATGACTCATTATGTCTTAATATTGCATTGTAGTGGCAATAAGTTAATTCTTGAGTGGTGTAGTGTGATTGATTGTTGTTGGATATAAGTGAATATGTTAATGTTTGTGGGTATCATTTTTAGAAACCCTTACGATACTTTACTTGTCCACTTGGGGTAACTTTGTGGTTTAAAGGTTTGTTGCATATACTAAATGCAACCGTTTTTCCCACGGAAGAGGAGATAGTTAGATTTTCTTTAAGTTTATTCTTTTTTCTTTGTTTTTCCTTGCTTGAGGACTAGCAAGTTGTAAGTTGGGGGATGTGATTACGGTCGAATTGTGCAACATTGAGGCCGTTAATTAGGATCTCTTAACTTTACTTGCTTGACAAACTATAAATTTTATGCCTATTTAATGTCAATCAGGTTTGTACATAGTGGGAGCATAAAATGAGCAGAAAATTCCTTTTCGCACATGTGGCCTTTACCTCACAACCTAATAGAGCCTTAGCTTGCTGCACGTGCAAAGGGTTTTTCTCGCACGTGCGGCACCCCTTCCTGCACATGCGGTGACTACTCTCGTATGTGTGGCCGTACCTCAGATTTTCTGCCGTTGTTTTGAACCTGTTTGAAAGACAGCCAAGGTATAAAAAGATAGAAAATAGGTGGGAATAGGGTTCAAAAATTTTGA
Organism: Camellia granthamiana; assembly: GCA_036172215.1. Classification (NCBI taxonomy): domain Eukaryota; kingdom Viridiplantae; phylum Streptophyta; class Magnoliopsida; order Ericales; family Theaceae; genus Camellia; species Camellia granthamiana. The sequence continues at coordinate 12,568,319 of CM069917.1, forward strand.
AAGAGAAAGAGGAGGCTAGAGTTTGGAAAATGGTGATTCTCAATCTTCAAAGCAAATTCCCATGGAGGGTTCCATCTCTTTCACCTCTTCCCACTCCTCCATGAGTGGCTAGGCTCTTTTTTTTCTAGGGTTTTGATGAAACCCTAGCTATGTAATTAGACTTTTTTTATTTGTTTTTGATTATGTAAAGGTTTGAACAATTGTATGGTGTTTTAGAAGTTTCATATATATATATATTCCACTATTTCTTCAAGTATTTAGCTTTCTGTGATTGTTGAATGCTTTCCATACAATAGTTTTCTATCATTTCATATTCAAGGTATGAGATGAACCATACTACGTGGGATGAGTCGTGTTGCTACCCTAGTTTAGAGCGAATGATTCGTACTTCAGATGGTTCGTGCCCTTATATTGAACATGATGATTTTCTTGACAAATTCTTCCAACTTGTAGTTACGAAGTATTATTCCATTCGAACCGTAGCATAATTGATTTCAAATTGAAACCTTATTTACGTAACTAGTGGTGAACTCATTGCCCTAGGATTTTTCCCAAATCAGTAAATTCATCTTTATTTATAACTGCTAGTTTATTCGCTTATTTAATTTAATTATTATTAGGTTATGAACAATCAATCTTTTTATCAAAATTAATTTAGGAATTTAACAATTAAATTAGTTTAATTTCCCAATTGTCCATGTGGATTGATACCTGGACTTACCATTATTCTAAGGAATTTGGTATAGTTTAGTGTTTAATTTTGGTGTGTGAAACGACTCATCAGTCGGTTAAGAGCATGTGTTCTACGTGACAAACAATTGCATTATAGAACCATGTTTGGAATGTCACAAGTAAGCGTTGAAGTATTAGCATTTTCATATATAAAGATTTTTTTATTATTTTTTACACTAAATATATTTTTTTTGAAGCAATTTACAATACTGGAGTTGTTATGCTTTCCACATCAAAGGGTGTTCACTTTTGGCAACATGTTTCAAGAGTCACCATGTTGACAAACGATACTAATGTTCTAAATGGTAAGAACCTCAAGTGATAATATTTTCTAATTATGATTCTTTTATCTGTATTACTTTCATAATAAATGCTAATAATTATACTGTTTATATTTTTCATGAAAATTATATGATGCAATAGTCATGTCTCCTATATCTGAGTAAGAAGGTAAGAAATATTACTTATAATAATTTTACAATTATGATTTATTTGACAATATTCTTATAATTTCAAAAAACTAAGGATTTATACTAATTATTTTATTCATGTAAATCCAAATAAATGAATTGTTATGTTCCCGATATCTGAGGGTGTTCAAATACATGAGGATGTTTTAGAAGTCACAAGTGTGGTGAAAAATAATATTGTACCACAAGAAAGTAAACACTAACATATATATAGATTTTGTAATTTTAATTTTTAAAATTATAATTCCCAATACTTATATTGTTTATTTTTTCATTCAATTAGATGATGGGATAGTCATGTCTCAAAATTTAGACGGCATTCAGTTGCATGGGGATTTATTACAGGAAACTATAATATCGAATAACAATATTGCCACTGAAGAATAAGGTAATGATTAGTACTTATATTAATTTTAGAATTATGACTTATTTGATAATATTATCATAAATTCAAATAATAAATGATTTGACACTAAATATTTTATTTATGCAAATTCAAATAAAGGAATTATTGTGTTCCCGACATCTGAGGGTGTTCACATACATGAAGATATTTCAGAAGCTACAAGAGTGGTCAATAATAATATTGTCTTACCAGAAGATAAACCCTAATATATATATAGATATTAATATTTTTTAATTATAATTGCCAATAATTGTCATTCATGAACCTTTAAATTAAATATTAATTTATAAAAAATTATTTCTCAATTAAATTTTAGATGATGGAATAGTCATGCCTCCATATCTGAGAACATTCAATTGCATAGAGATGTCTTAGAAATCACAATGACAACAAATATTAATATTCATCCACAACAAGGTAAGAATAAACTATTATGTTATTCATTTTTACATACTATTTGTACATGACTTACAATTTTATAATTATCTCATTACAATTTTCATTGTATTATTTCACATAAGTTCATTTTGCGATCGTAATTTTTTATATTTATTTATTATGATTTTTTAATGATGAAATAGCCATAAATCCCATATCCAAGAGCGTTCAATTGCATGGAGATGTGACACAAGCCACAATGACAACAAATAATTGTTGACCGCTTCTCACGGAAACCGTTCATAAGAACGGGTGTCAAGCTTTTCTTAATTTCAGGTGAAAATCCTAAGTGATTCGTGATTAGCTAAAGATAAAAAATATTCCAAATCCCAAAAATTCCAAAACACTCAAACTAAAATCAACAAGCACTTACGAGAGTGATTTTAGTTTGTTTGTTTTTAGGAATAAATAATAAATCGACACAAACGATTTTTTTACGTGGAAAAACCACAATTGAAGAACCTTCAATTGTAATCAAAAACCACGGGCGAACCGCCACTAATCAATCCACTACTGAAGGACTACAAGGTTACAAAGAAACCATACAAATTACCCAACCTAGTCAATTTGTCTCTGAATCTTCTGTAACTCTTTCACCACGCCTTCGCCACGGAACTGATTCTGAAGTTGGTTCCACTCCTCAACTTCACTTGTCGAATTAACGACTACGTAAAGAAACAAACACCTTTTGAAACTTTACGTAAAGATCTTCGGATCTCACCGAAGAGAATACTCTTGAATATTAAGTATCAACCTCTTTGATGTATGAATATCAACTCATGAGTTTTAGAACTCTCTCAAGAACATCAAAGAAAACTCATCAAACTCTCAGAAGAAAACTTCAAACAGAACTCTAGAATTGTTGAATCTGAAAAAGTTAGATTGGTTTTAGGAGAGAACCATCTACTTATAGAAAACCAAAAAGAGTCCCAATCCTGAAAAAACCCAAATACTTGAAATTTCCCGGATTCTGAGGCTCGCTCGAGCGAGGCTCCTCTCGCTCGAGCGAGGAGTGTAAATTGCGTGATTTCTACTAGTGACCTCGCTCGAGCCACGAGCCCTTCGCTCGAGCGAGGAAAACATCCTTACAGGTTCAGTAGAGACGCAATGCTTAGCTCGAGCCACCATGCTCTTCGCTCGAGCGCACAATCATAGCCTTCAGGTTTTGCCCATACGCAGTCCTTCGCTCGAGCGAGGACTGCCTGGCTCGAGCGAGGAAGGCAAAAAAAACACAGAAAAATTACAACTCAGAAACTAAGTTTTGTGCGCGGGATTTTGACAAGATAGGTCCTAACATCAGGAAATTTGTTTTTATAATGGTCCACAACTTCTATGCATCTTCATCACGTATGCACCTTCATCACGTTCATGGAGCAGTTAGAACGTGCTCATGATAATCTGAAGCAGTGGCGACATGGAGCCACCGAAAAGCTTGATGGAAGCTTGGCTATAAATACTTGGTTTTGGTCCCCAAGCTCACTGACTCAATTCTCTTCAGTCTTACACCATCAAATTAGAGTGAGCAGAGTTTGGAAGACAGAAAAACTAGCGTCTCCTAACAGGAGCAGCACCAATGGCTGGAGGTACTGTTCTTGAGCAATACAGTTTCTCCTTTTATTGTGATTCCTTAAAGTATTTATTCCGTATTACAGAATCATATAATTGCTAACATTTGGTATCAGAGCAAATTTTATTCTTTGCCTTGGTGTTTTGGTGATGCTCTGCTTATCTCTATAAATAAATAAATAAATAAAAGGGAGAGAGGGTCGACCACCAAATTTTGTTTCTTTTGTTTCTGTTCTTTCGCTCTTACTTGTTTAATTCGATAATGTCTAGTGATCCATATAATTTTAATTAATTAGAGAATAGCCACAGCATCTTTAATTAAATAAAATTATATATTTAATGATTCGGATCACATAAAGAATATTAGACATTAATTGTAATTAATATAATAAATTTTATCCCACAGGAATTTTTTTTTTTATTAATTAGGATAAAATATCAAGTTATTCATCAATTACCCACAGGAATTATGAAACACTAAATAATTTGATAGTTTTATCATAAAGTTCAATTTGTGATACTATATATCATAAAGAATAATTGAATCTACTTGAATAAAAAAATTTAGTCCACAGGCAATTTTATATGTCATTATATTCAATTTTTAGCATGATTCACATTGGTAGATCATGAACTTCATTTATGCCTTATTTTAATGTAAGCATGTATATTTAAATTTATGCAGCTAGCCAACCTGTTAAAGTTTCTGATGTCAGTTGTGAAATTCCCGAACTTAAGGGTGACAACTTTAAAATGTGGAAAGAGAGGGTTTTACTTCATTTAGGGTGGATGGACATTGATTATGCTATAAGGAAAGATGAACCACCTACAGTTACCAATATCAGCACTGAAGCTGACATTGCTCTTTATGAACATTATGAGCGATTCAATCGACTCAGTGTTATGTTCATAAAAACCAAAATCTCTCCTGGTATTCGTGGTTCAGTCGATCAGCATACCAAAGTTCGTGATTTACTCAAGGCCATTGATGAACAATTCGTCACTTCAGATAAGGCGCTTGCTAGCACCCTAATTATGAAGTTTTGTTCCACAAGGCTCGACACTGTGAGGGGTGTGCGTGAACACTTCATGCAAATGAGGGACACTGCAACCCAACTTAAGAAACTGGAGGTTGATATTTCGGATTCTTTTCTCATGCACTATATTTTGAATACTCTCCCACCTCAATACAATCCTTTGAAAATCTCCTACAACACACATAAGGATAAATGGTCTATTAATGAACTAATGACCATGTGTGTTCAAGAGGAAGGGAGATTGATTATGGAGACAAAAGAGAGTGCAATGCTGGCTACGCAGGGAAAGAATAAAGCTAAGGCCAAAGGGAAAGAGAAGTTGGCTCCACAAGCTGACATAAAGAAAGATTCGGTGTGTTTCTTCTATAAAAAGAAGGGACATGTTAAGAAGGATTGTCCCAAATTCCAGAAATGTCTTGAGAAGAAAGGTAATCAACTCTCTTTAGTTTGTTATGAATCCAATATGGTTGATAATGTTTACAATACTTGGTGGATTGATTCTAGTTCTACAATCCATATTTCGAATTCCTTGCAGGGTATGCGAAACCTAAGGAAGCCGGTGGGAAGTGAACAAGGCATCTATTCAGAAAACAACATGCGTTCACTTGTGGATGCTATAGGAACATGCAATTTGGTTTTAAGTAGTGGTTTTGAATTAATTCTAGAAAAGACTTTCTATATTCCTAGTTTTTCTAGGAATTTAATTTCAGTTTCTAAACTTGTACCATTAGGATACTCTTTTAAGTTTTCAGATACATCTTTCAGTTTAGATTATAAATCTGAAATTGTTGGAGTTGGTACATTGTGTGATGGTCTTTTCTATATTAATTTGCAAAATGATGCCACTCATAATGCTATGCATGTTCACACCGGTATAAAAAGATGTGTTGTAAATGAGAATTCCATTACATTATGGCACCAGAGATTAGGTCATATCTCCATTGAGCGCATTAAAATATTAGTAAGTGGTGGGGTACTTAGTACTCTTGACTTTACTGGTTTTGAAACTTGTGTGGACTGCATAAAGGGAAAGCTGACCAACAAGTCTACGAAAAGTGCCACAAGGAGTTCTCACATATTGGAAATCATACATACAGACATTTGTAGTCCAGACATGGACTCACATGGTCAGAAATACTTCATTTCATTCATTGATGACTATTCACGATACATGTATCTCTACTTGCTTCATAATAAGAATGAAGCATTAGATGCCTTTAAAGTTTTCAAGGCTAAAGTGGAGAAACAATGCGGTAAGCAAATTAAGATCGTGTGGTAAGACCGAGGTGGAGAATACTATGGTAGATATACAAAAGATAGACAAGCACTTTGTCCTTTTGCGAGGTTTCTTTAGGAAAATGGGATTGTTCCCCAATATACCATGCCTGGTTCACCGGACCAAAATGGTGTGGCTGAAAGAAGAAACCGAACATTATTGGACATGGTGTGGAGCATGCAGAGTAGCTCCAATCTTCCTAATAACTTGTGGACTGAGGCACTTAAGATGGTTGTATACATCTTAAACCGGGTTCCAACCAAAGCTGTTCCTAAAACACCATTTGAGTTATTTAAAGGTTGGAAACCGAGTTTAAGGCATGTACGTGTTTGGGGATGCCCGTCTGAAGTAAGGATTTATAATCCACAAGAAAAGAAATTAGATCCGATGACCATTAGTGGTTATTTCATTGGATATGCTGAAAGGTCCAAGGGTTACAGATTTTATTGTCCATCTCTTACCAACGGGATTGTGGAATCAAGGAATGCCAAATTTCTTGAGAATGACTTGATTAGTGGGAGGGATCATTCAAGGAACACAATTTCAGAAAATGATCATTCAGGTAATCAACCTTCCACTTCAAGTAATAGATTGATTGTTGTTCATAACACCCCTTCAGTACAAATTGGTGTTGAACAGCCAATCATTGAAGTTCCACAAGCGGCTGACATCATTCAAGTAGATCAGGAAGTTCAAGAATTACCAATTTCTAAACAACCAATTGAACCACATCCTCCCCAAGAAGATGTTGGTGCAACATTAAGAAGATTTACTAGAACAAGGAAGTTGGCTATTCCTAGTGACTATGTAGTGTATCTACAAGAAACTGACTATGATATAGAAACTGAAGATTGTCCCGAATCTTTTTCACAAGCCAAGATGAAATATTGGTACAATGCCGTGATAGAGGAAATGAATTCTATGAGGGACAACAATGTATGGAGCCTTGTAGAGTTGCCTAATGGAGCCAAAGCTATTGGAAATAAATGGGTCTTTAAGACCAAAAGGGACTCGTTGGGCAACATTGAGAGATACAAAGCTAGACTTGTTGCTAAGGGATTCACTCAAAAGGAAGGAATCGACTACAATGAGACATTCTCTCCTGTATCTAAGAAAGATTCCTTAAGGATTGTTTTGGCATTGGTAGCACATTTTGACATGGAGTTGCACCAAATGGATGTAAAAATGACTTTTCTCAATGGTGATTTAGAGGAGGAGGTTTACATGAAACAACTGGAAGGATTCCCCTCTAGTGATGGTGAGCACTTGGTTTGCAAACTCAATAAATCCATTTATGGTTTAAAACAAGCGTCCCGCCAGTGGTATTACAAGTTTCATGGTGTTATTTCTTCATTTGGATTTGTTGAAAACGTCTTAGATCAGTGTATATACCAGAAGGTCAGTGGGAGTAAGATATGTTTTCTTGTTTTATATGTGGATGATATTCTACTTGCAACTAATGATAAGGGGTTATTACATGAGGTGAAACAATTCTTTTCTAAGAATTTTGATATGAAAGATATGGGTGAGGCATCTTATGTCATTGGCATTAAGATCCATAGAGACAGATGCAAAGGCATCTTAGGTTTGTCTCAGGAAACCTATATTAATAAAGTCTTAGAGAGATATCGAATGAAGGATTGTGCACCTAGTGTAGCTCCCATTGTGAAGGGTGATAGGTTCAATTTGAACCAATGCCCAAAGAATGACTTGGAAAGGGAACAAATAAAAAACATCCCATATGCCTCAGCTATTGGAAGTCTAATGTATGCTTAGGTTTGCACCAGACCTGACATAGCTTTTGCTGTGGGTATGATGGGACGATATCAGAGTAATCCAGGTTTAGACCACTGGAGAGCTGCAAAGAAAGTGATGCGGTACCTTCAAGGCACCAAGGACTACATGCTTACCTACAGACGGACTGACAGTTTGGAAGTAGTTGGTTATTCTGATTCAGACTTTGCTAGTTGTATGGATTCACATAAATCAACATCAGGTTACATCTTTATGATGGCTAGTGGAGCTATTTCATGGAGGAGTGCCAAACAGTCCTTGACTACTACTTCCACTATAGAAGCTGAGTTTGTGGCTTGTTTTGAGGCTACATCGAATGGTGTATGGATTAGGAGTTTCATTTCGGGGCTTAGAATCTTAGATTCTATTCACAGGCCATTGAGGATATTTTGTGACAATTCAGCTGTTTTTATGACTAAGAATAACAAAAGTGGTAGTCGAAGTAAGCATATCGACATTAAGTACTTAGCCATAAAGGAATGTGTTAAGGAAGGAAAAGTGGTCATTGAACACATCAGCACTGAATTGATGATTGCTGATCCTTTGACGAAGGGCATGCCACCATCTAAATTCAAGGATCATGTAACGTCAATGGGACTTAATTCCATTATGTAGTTCATTCATCGTACGAACTATGTTTTCTCATTAAACTCTTACTTAATGTGATGTTTTTCTCTGTTTTATGTGCACCTTAAGTTTGAGAAAAATTCATCTATGTTGGATCAAGAATGAACGTAGGGGTCATTCATTAAGAAATTGTTGTCACATAAATTATAACATTTAAGAAATAAATGCATTGTAATACATGGAAGGTAGTACTCGTCATTAGAGGACCTATTGCCATTATTCATGTGTTTATTACTTAAATACTAATTATCAATGAAGTTTAAGATGAGACATTAGATTAGAAGTGTGGACCAAGTGGGAGAATGTTGACCGCTTCTCATGGAAACCGTTCATAAGAACAGGTGTCAAGCTTCCCTTAATTTCAGGAAATTTGTTTTTATAATGGTCCACAACTTCTATGCATCTCCATCACGTATGCACCTTCATCACGTTCATGGAGCAGTTAGAACGTGCCCATGATAATCTGAAGCAGTGGCGACATGGAGCCACCAAAAAGCTTGATGGAAGCTTGGCTATAAATACTTGGTTTTGGTCCCCAAGCTCACTGATTCAATTCTCTTCAATCTTACACCATCAAATTAGAGTGAGCAGAGTTTGGAAGACAGAAAAACTAGCGTCTCCTAACAGGAGCAGCACCAATGGCTGGAGGTACTATTCTTGAGCAATACAGTTTCTCCTTTTATTGCGATTCCTTAAAGTATTTATTCCGCATTATAGAATCGTGTACTTGCTAACAATAATAACATTGTTCCACAATAAGGTAAGAATTATTTTGTAGTAATTTTGCTTAAAAAAATAATGCCAACTCTTACAATGTAAATATATATTGTCTCATTACATATGTAATAATCACTTTAGAAAATTTGTGCTTGTGTTTTTTTAACTGATTGTGTTTTTTTGAAAAAAATAAAATAAAAATAAATTTGATTGTCTCTTTCTACTTAAAAATAACTTTACATTTTAAAATTTTTTCTCATTGTCGTTATGATGTAATATTTCACATTACTTTGTGTTTTATGTTTTTATATTTTCATTTTATCCCAGTCCTTCTTTTAAAAACTCGTAAACAAACCATTATGAAAACCACTTTTAAATGTTATTGTACATGGGTTTAAAAATGAATATCCGTTAATTGCTTTATGTGTTGATGACTTCATTGCAACCACTTTAATTTTTTTTGACTTTCTAAGGAAGATAGTTATATTATAGTGAAAAATATTTAGTAACAACAAACAGTCTTAGATTAAGGGATTATTGGCATAATCAATGATTAAATATGACAACATTATTATTAATTCATTGACTTCTTGGCATATTTATTATTCTAATTATTTAGTATATGGCACATGTAATTATCTTACATATGTTATGTATGTTTGTCAGATGTTGCAATTGTTGTATGTCGCAAAAAACGATGCATAATGAGTAAATGAAAATTCAGTAACAGAGCATCCACATGTCCTCGATGTCAAGCCATCATGTGGTTAGATGAGAGAACAAACGATAGGTCTAAAACCAATCCCAAATTCAGTTTATGTTATCAAGCTGGGAAGGTCCTTTTGCCTTTATTGCCACACGCTCTTGACTTCTTAGATGCGCAATTGAGGAATGCAAGTTTTATGGAAAATAGTAGAATGTATAATTCAATGTTATCTTTCACATCAATGGGTGGAAAAGTAGATCATTCAGTTTTAGATGGAAGAGGTCCATATGCATTTCGGATTAGCGGGGAAAATTATCATAGAATAGGGTCACTGTTACCAATTCCTAGTCAAAAACCTAAGTTTGCCCAACTCTATATATATATGATACAGAGCATGAATTGCAAAATCATCTTGATGTGATGGGCCAAACCAACACAAATATTTTGGGCATTAATTTGTCAATATTGGAAGGTTTACAAGAAATGTTAAATGCAGTTAATCCCTATGAAAATATTCTCAAGTATCGGAGATTTGTTGTGGGATCGTAATGTATTGAATCTACATGTGCTTATTTTTAACTCTAGAACTGAAACACATCGTGACATCATTGTTCAGAAAAAATGATGGTATATTAAGAAGAATCAATGAAGTACATCCATCATATGTACCATTACAGTACCCATTACTGTTTCCATATGGTACAGATGGATGCAGGTACGTCATTTCTTTTAATACATTGTCAAATAGATCTTGAAACAATGTGTCAATTAGAGAATTTTATACATTAGACTCCAACATAGAGAATTTGAAGGAAACACTTTTAAGAGGATGACGTTTGTTTCAACAATTTGTCGTAGATTGTTATATTGCTATTGAGCAAACTAGATTGAATTACATCAAGACCCATCAAACTGAGTTGCACACAGATCTATATTAAGGAATATAAGATGTTGTAGTTGTTGGAGATGTAGATGCATCAACAGTAGGGAGACGATTTGTGTTGCCTTCGTTATTGTTATTTCAGGTAGACAATCCAAGAGGGTGTATGAATTGGGTTATTAAATAATTTGACAAATTAAAATAGATGAATAAATATATGGAACAATATATATGAAGGTAATAAAAAATAAAATGAGCAAAGGGAAGAGAAATCAAACACGGTGATTTCTGGTGGTTCAGCACGCCGAGCCTACGTCCACTTTCCAAATATCCTTCTCGGAAATTTCTCTACAATTATTCAAATAGTAATACACCACTAGCTTCGCAGGTGCTAGTGAACCTTTACAACAAGTGACCAATCCCGATCACTCCGACTAGTTTAGAATCCGGTGCCTAGTCACACTTAACTCAAGTGATTTTATCCCAAGAAACCACTCACAAAACTCTCTCTTTTTAGAAGTATAAAATGAATAAGGGATAGAAAACCCTTGTACAACTTTGCTAAAACTCTCAACAAATTTTATTACAGAAAATACAACTCAATGAAGCACAATATAATATTTGAGAATATTTTAATATCACAGATTTTTCTCTTATTTTCACTTCCCCACTTATTATTTTTCTTCAACCAAAATACTACTACATATACCCAAAAATATATCCGTTGAGACAGAACTCACGCTCTTCTTCTTGACTAGGCAGCTTGTGCAAAATACAAACTAGACAACCGTTTCTTTTTCAACATTTGTGTTTGAAAATATAACTTAGATTGTTTTCTATAAATAATGATAGTAAATTTTCAAACTCCTTAAGACAAAAACAAATGGTGCATAGTGATTGTATAGTAACATTTCTATTAAAATATTTAATCGTATAGTAACTTCTCTATAAAAATATTTGCATGCATAGTAAAATATCTTTAAATAATATTTATATCAGATATGAAAATATGTATCCATTTTAAAATCTTTGTAATTATTATAGAGATTTTAGATACACTTTAATAAAAATAACCAACCACCCCATGTGAGCATATCAAATTTTTGTCAAAAAAAAAAAAAAAAAACTCACCCATATCACATTTGTTAAAAGAATACAATCAATTAATATCAAAATTTTCAAAAGATAAATAGTGACCAACTGTATTTTTCAAAACGTGAATAGTAAATGTTATAAATATTTTTGTAAAATCTGCGCAGTAATTTTGATTTAAATAATATTTATAACAAATACATCATACAACATATACTTTAAATAGATAATATTTTGTGTCAAAGAATGTAAAATATGTATATTAAAAAATCATAATTTATCTAATAATATTTTAGACATCATCAAAATTAAATCACATAATTAACAGTTATTCTCTGGGGGCCACGTAGTATGATCCAACGTTATCAAGATACTATGACAATTTGCATAACTATTGGAGCTCTTGATTTGTTTATCACGTTCACATGCAATCCTATATGGCCAGAAATAAAAGATGATCTTCCAAGACTACTGAATCAACATGCAGAAGATAGGCCTGATATCGTTACTAGATTTTTTCAGATTAAGTTTAAACAACTACTAATCAACTTGAAAAAAAATAAATTCTTTGGAGAAGTACTTTCAGGTATTATTATTCTAACACCTATGCATTTATGATATAACAAATACTCTTAAATGTCTAATGTATCAATAATTATTTTTATGAACAGGTATTTACATCATCGAGTTTCAAAAACAGGGATTGTCGCATTCTTACATTACAATCACATTAGCATTGGAGAATAAACCAATCACATCGGAACAAATTGATGAATTTATATGTGCTGAATTGCCAAACAGAAATGCTAACCCATTGGCATATGAGACTGTTGTCAGATGCATGATGCATGATACATGATCCTTGTGGTGCTGCTAATCCCAATGCTCCATGCATGATAGATGGAAAGTGTACAAAACATTATCCAAAGAAATTTTGTAATGAAACAACAATTGATAATAATGAATTTGTATCATACAGGTGCAGATGTGATGAGGGCAACACAATAAACATAAATGGATTTATAGTTGATAACAAATGGGTCATTCCATATAATTGTGATCTTTTGATGCGGTATGATTGCAACATTAATATTGAACGATGTGCGCACTAGAATTTGATGAAATATTTGTACAAATATCTTAACAAATGGCATGATCATGCGACAACTGTGATTGAGGATAATGTTATTCATCCAAACAATAATGGGCAACAACATTACGAATAAGTTGATGAGATTAAACAGTATTTGGATGTACGATATGTGTCTACGATTGAAGCATTTTGAAGGATATTTGAGTTTGAACTTCAAAAATAGACTCCTTCTATTGAGCGTTTACAATGTCATCTTCCAGGTCAACAATTTGTTATATTTAATGACAATGATCATCTACACGAAGTTATTGACCAACAACGTGTTCATGACACAATGTTGAACAAATGGTTTGAAGCAAACAAATCCCATCAATCTGCAAAGGAGCTGACTTATGTTGAATTTCCAATAAAATGGGTATGAAAAAGAGATAAAAAAGAACGGGATGTCCAAAAATCTCATAAATGTATTGGTAAATTGCCATACGCACATCCAACATCAGGTGAGAGATATTATTTGAGAATGTTATTGAATAAAGTTCGTGGTGTAAAAAGTTTCGAGCATATCAGAACTATAAATAGGGTCAAGTATACAACATTTAAATTTGTATATATTGCACTTGGTCTACTCGATTATGATAATGAATGGCATGAGGCATTGGCTGAAGCATCAAATTGGGCATCAGCAACAAAACTTCGACCTATGCATTGCACAATGCTCATATTTTTTTATATAACCAATCCAGTCGAATTATGGGAACGTCACTGGAAAAGCTTCACCGATGATATACAATATATAATCAAAAGAGATATAAGAGATAGTGACCTACATCTTGACGATGAAGACTTAAAAAATTTGGGACTTCTTGAAATTGAGCATATATTAAATAGAAATGAAAGATCTCTTAAAGATTTCCCTCTCATGCCATTGCCATCTTTGCAACATGCTCAATTTGTGACAAATAGGCTCATCAAATAAGAGATAAAGTACGATAGTGTTTCAAAAAAACAATTGTTCAATGAATTACATTCTGATTTAAATAGTGATCATTTGGAAGTTTATGACATCATAATGAATGCATACAATTGTAAACAATGGGGTTTATTTTTCCTTTTATAAAAGTGGGGGAATAGGAAAAACATATAAGTGGAAAACATTGATAGCAAAGTTTAGGTCACAAAAAAAAAAAAATTGTCCTTTCAATCGCATCATCTGCAATTGCAGCTTTGCTGTTACCAAGAGGCAGAATTACATATTTACGCTTTAAAATTCCAATTAATTTGGATGAATTCTCAAGTTGTAGTATTAATCTACAGATTGAATTGGCAAAATTAATTCGACAGGCATCATTGATCATTTGGGATGAAGCTCCAATGTACCATTGTTATGGATTTGAGGCAATTGATCGTACTTTCAGAGATATAATAAAAGGTATAGAATTTTGTTCAACTAATTGTGTATTTGGTAGAAAACTATTCATACTTAGTGGTAACTTTAGACAAATTTTACCTGTAAGCCACAATTGCAGCGTCGTTGAAGGAATTGACTATTTTGAATCATTGTCGTGTGTTGCGTTTGAGGACCAATATATATTATGGCCCTTGATACTTCTATTCAAATGCGTCAATAACTAAGGGATTTTGCTAGCTGGATATTGATGATTGGTGATGGAAAAATACCTGGAATTTCTTCCATCGAAGGTGGAGAGATTAATTGGATTGAAATTCCAGAATAGTTCTTAGTTAGAAATGAATCACATGCTTTACATGATTTGATCCATGCAATCTATCCAGAATTAAGTACTAAATACAATAACAGTTCTTCCTTGAAAGAACATGGCATCTTAGCACCAAAAAATGCTAATGTTGATGAATTAAATGTCATAATGCTATCAATGTTGCTTGTAGAATCTCAAAAATACCTAAGTGCAGATATGATATGTCCAGTTGAGGGTGAGAACATTGACGAAGGCATGCATTCACCAGAGTTATTGCACTCATTAAATTTTTCAGGAATTCCAAGTCATTGCCTTGAACTCAAAAAGGGAGCGCCTATAATGCTACTGAAAAATTGCAATCAATCTCAAGGTCTATGTAATGGAACCCGTCTTATTGTTGAGAAAATGAGAGATAAAGTGATTGAGGTACAAGTGATTACGGGTTTGAATATTGGGGAAGGAGTCTTCATTTCACGTATCATTTTATCACCTTCTACCACACATTCGTCTGCCCCGATTAAAAGAAGACAATTTCTCATGAAATAAGCATTTGCAATGACCATAAACAAAAGTCAGGGTCAGACTTTAAAAAACGTTAGCGTATATAGTTTTCTCTCACAGTTAGTTATATGATGCCTTATCACATGTTACTACACCATCAAGCTTGAAGATATTGATTGTTAATAAGGTCGACCAATCATCAAATTACACGAAAAAATGTTATGCATTGTGATGTCCTTGATGGCATTTGAAGATTGATATAAAAAGTCTTTTAAAAATTTCAAGACTATGTTTTTTATATTCACTTTGTCTAATTATACAATACTTACCACTCTAAAAGCTAAATCTTATCCAAAATATTGCATTTATTATATGAAGAATTTTTAATAGAAAAATTGGTAATTAAAATACTTACCCTTACAAAATATGTTTGTATAATATTTGTTGTACAATAATTGATTACTTATTTTTTCTATTTTATCATAATGTAAACTTAACATTTTTCCATTTTTCTATTAAAAATTCTTCGTATTTTCGTTTTCAAATTTCTTGAGATATATAGATATGTCGTATAAAAATTATAAATCCATATTTTTCTTGTATGCATTTACATTGTTAGTAGGTGATAGAATTATCAGATATTCCTATTTTGTTGATTTACACCCATATGCAAGTAATTAGAACGTTAAAGCTCAGTTAGTCAGGTTGTTATCTGTGACTAATCGTCCTAGAGGAAATATGACATTTAGAATGATTTTTGTTGATGGACAGGCATTTACAACTCTTATCATGAGATAATTATTAAATATTTTATTTTATATTATGTTAAAAATGTGTACTTATTATCTTTTTTCAAAGGGTGATGCCATGGGGAGAACTGTATGTCTGAGGAATATGATTACTTTAAAGAACATTTAATTGAAGGAAAAATACATTGTTTTAGAGGAGTTCATATTGCATTAGCTGATGATAAATTCAATCTGGTACCATATCATCATAAGATGTCTTTTACTGATGATACCACAATTGTGCACATACTTGATCATGATGAATATACCACTTCAGTGCCATTTCATTAAGAAATCATTACATTGGCCAATTTCTTCATCAAGATGTTCAATTAATAGGTATGTTACTTTTACCAAATAATACTTATCTAGATTACATACTTATATAGCTTATTACTAATAGAAAAAAAAAAAAATTAAACTATCAAAATTGTGGGGAAGTATTTTGAAAATGACGCCACGTGGCCAAGGTGCCGCCAAGATGTCGATTGAGGTGCCACGTGCGAGTCATGTTTGCCAAGGTGATTGCGGCGTTGCCGAGGTTCAGTGCAGTAATGTCGAAATCCGAGATATTTGGATAAGGGACAAGAGTCGTAGATAAGAGGAGGCTCTTAGTTTGGATAAGGATAAGGCTCTTGAGGAGTTTATCCCTATCTAGTTAAGAGTCCGAGATAAGCATTGTGCTTGAGTCTTATGAAGTGAGATTTCTAGGGGACTAGGGCATTACTGGCTATAAAAGTGAGGCACCCCCGTGGGTCTAAATTATGCTTTTGATAGTGAATTGTGTATTTATGTTGATATCTTTGAGAGATAAGTTGATTGACTTGATCATCAGTGTAGACACCCCATTTTTGACCGTCTTTACGACTTGGACATCACCACTTACGCACCCAATGATGAATTGTATATGTTTGTCAAGTGCTCGAAGTCCTCAGCAGAATGCCACAGTTTTGAGCCTTCAAAACCCTATACACCTCTTGTCGTATTTTGGACCAAAACCCTAGTTTTTCAAGCCTAAAAACCCTAGGACCTGTCGGCCCCCTTTTGTGGGCTGCTGACTACTTTTGTTGGTTGCTGGCCACTTGTGTGGCTTGTCAACCAAAATTAGTGGCTTGCCGGCTACAAGTGTGTTTTCGCAGATATTTATGCCAACTGTGCCAACTATTTCCATTAATGCTTGCATCTGCCTACACATTTATGTATGGATGCTTCTAAGGGAGTTGCATGTTTTTTTTATATATAGGAGACCTCCCCTTCCATTTTTGAAGGTTGGAAAATTTGGAGGAAAATATTTTCTCTTACTCTCTCTCTTGCAAATTCTTGAGCCTTTGCCTATACACTCTAAACCAAACCTTGTGGTTTTTGAGCTGAGGCACTTTTGAGCCTAATTTGAGCTCTTGAAGGTGTGTAAGTATTGATTTGTCACTTAGAAAGGGTTCTCCTTTTCAAAAGGTATAAGTCTTGGCTTGTTGCTTTACTTTATTTACCATTTTGCCTATTGTTTTGGACTATTTTTGGGCTGTCTAAACTTTGAAATTTTGGACTGAAACTTGTGGTTTAAGGCCAATAAGGGTGAAGGGGTGGCTCACCATTCCTTCCATCTAGCTTTCTAGGCCTTTACCCTTGTGTTTGCCACCTTGTTGTCAATCTTTTTTAAGCTTTTAAATACTGAATCTCAGAGCTTTTTTAGTGGCTAAAATCATGTTTTGAAGTCCAAAAATGGAGGGGGTAGCCTCCCTTTCTTATGCTTTGTTTACTAGCTTACACATCTCCATGTTTTAGCTTATTGTTCTACCTATTTTTGTCTTAATTCCAGCATGTTTTAGGACTGATTTAGCACTGTTTTAGGACTATTTTTGGTTATTCGTTGCATTTAAGCTTTGTATAGCATGCTTATAGTGAAATTGTCCTCATAGGCTTGGTGGTCTAGGCCATAGCCACCAACCTATTTGAGTTAATAGTGTTTATTTCAAGCTTTCCATACTTGTGATTACCTCTAATCACCTCTGCAACCTCCCTCCTTTCTTGGCTTTTCATTTGCTTTGAAAGTTGTTTCAAACTAGTTGCTTGCTTAAAACATGAGATTGAGGTCTTGTGCTTAATGGTTTAATCCCTTTGGAGGTTCATTACCAACGACATGACACTTCTCTCAATCTTAAAACAACACTTGGTTTGGTACTCCTTTCCATTAGAGGACTTAAAGCTCACTTTTGGACTTAATTGACTAAGGAATAGTTGGTAATTAAAATGGAGTAATAAAATGAGGACTAAAAGTGATGCAAGATAATAACTTGGTTAGGGTTTAATCGGATGTTAATTGAACCCTTGAGTCTTGAATCGTTTCATACTTGTTCGTGATGAAAACAGTTTAAGAGTCATTGTCAACCACTTCCCTTGATCAACTTATGATAGGGAGGAGGTTTGAGAGTCTTTTCTTGTTGCATTTATTAAAATTGTACCCTTTGGTTCATAGACCATCAGGCAATGAAATTGCATCGATTCGTGGTTTGTGAATCAAATTTAACCCTTGTTTGAGCTATTTGATGATAAGGAGAGGCAGGGGGGATAAACATACCTTGAGAATACCCTGTTTGTGCTCTGTATGCTTTCTGTTGTAGCAGAAGGAACCAGGCTTTAGTGGCCGGCATGCCACTTTTTTCTGGACAATAGACTACCATTTGTGGCTGGCAGGCCACCACTTTTAGCTTGCCGGCCACCTTTGCAAAACCAAGTAGTGGCTTTTTGAAACAAAATAGAGCTGATTTTTCAGGTGAAAAAACAGTGCAAGTGTTCTAACTGTGCAACTGAGGCTTTCTGGCAGCAAAATAGTGGGCTTTTCGGGTGGAAATTCGTGCATGCATGAGCACTCCTCGTTTTTCGGGACTGTTTAGTTTAATTACTTAGCTTATTCATTTCTTAAAATTTTGTAAAGTGTTGTAATTAATTAGTTGTAGCTAGTTAATTTTGTCTTGTAAATAATTAGTTAGTTAGACTAGTTATTTAATTTGTTGTTGTAATAATTAATTCACTAGTTTAGTTAATTTATTTCATTTGGGTTTGTAATAGTTAATTAATTAGCTTTAATTAGTTAGCTAGTTAGTTTATTTAGACCCTTCTGCGCGAGGGTATACACTTGTAATAATGTGTATGTCTTCTAACCCCATGTCTTTCTCCCTTTTTATTTACTTGTTTATGATGGTTAGTTTAGGGCATCATGTTTTGTTTAGCATCTCTCATGCCTTGCATCCATTGTCATGCATGCATTGAGCTTGGCGCATCATTCTAACTTGCATTGTAGTTAAACATTCTTTGAATACGTGCTTAGACCACATGCTATCAAATTGATTAATATGCCATGTTATGAAGCCGAGCTTATTAGTTGCATATTGCATGTGTTGCATTAGTCATATTGCATAATTAGGATCATGCATTTTTTTAACTCTTTCATCTTTTTGGCTTGGAGTACTAGGTGAGCTTTTCTTTGTTTTAGCATATTGCATTGTATGTTAGTGTTGCCATGTCTAGCATGCTTGCCATGAGGCTAAGTGCTTAATTAATATATCTGCTTGAATACCTGTGGATGAAGGCCAATTGCTTGAATTGGAACAATTTGAGTAATGTTCATATTCGATCGCTTTTTCAAGTGGTACACATTCGAAACAATTTTCAAAACAAACATGAATCAAAGTGTTCCAATTTTTGCAAATTAGTCCATACTTGTGTGTGTGCGCATCACATAGTAATGTTAGCCTAATAAATCGGAACAAGAACATATAATGTAAATAAGATTCACATCATGATTAGTAGAGGCCGATCTTTGATCGGGCGAGTGGAGGTGCTCAATTCATGACCTTCCCCTCTCGTACCTAAGTTCCCGAGCCGAGACAATCTTGGTGATGACGGACATGTGGCCTTTGGCATGAGTCATGGGTTTCCTAAATTTCCTAAAAATATTTAGGTGGCGACTTTGTATTTGGCAAAATAGTCATTTTTTGACATTTTGATTTAAAATCGATTTTCTAAAAGATTTGCCGGATTTAGACTCTTTGGTGTTTATCTATTTAACATTGCACTTGTGAGATTATGTTCAGAACCATAGGAGTTCGATACTATAGGGCTTATTCGTCTTCCGAAAGGAGCACGAAAAGTCGAGCTACAGTCAGAGTGCCCCCGGGTGGACGAATCACCACGGTATTCTTATCTTTTTGTTGGCGAGTGGTTGACTCAATCTATTCTGCTGCGTGTTGTCACGACCCAAACCTGCCTCTATAGGTTTAGTGTCGTAACCGGCCAGTAATCCTTGGATTACCAAAGGCCTCTTGACAGATTAACATATAGATAGCGGCTGCGGAAGCAAATATACAAAATATACGAGGTCCAATGAGCTGTGATGACATACATGGGACAGAAGAGTTTAAAACTTTTATAGACTTGAGTGAAGTCAAAAGATATAATATTTACATATCACACTTAGGCGTGCAAGCTAAAAGTCTCGCCCACATCTTAACACACAAACATAGTCTAATATGATTACAAAAACAACCACAAAGCTTGACTTCATCCGGAACCTCCTCAGGAGGCGCAAAGGTTGGCTGACAAAACCGAAACATAGGCCGTCAACTCTAGGCCTGGTTACGTGATTGCCCACCTACATACATAGTATAAATAGTGAGCAGAAACCCAGTGAATAATAACGGAGTAAAGGGTTTAATGAATGAAGTCCATATAGATTTAGAAATCATAATTCAGATTCATATTCGTATTCTTGTTTAGATGATATACAGAAATCATAATTCATGCTTAATCATACGTGGTACATCCATTAGCGCTAACAAAACAGATGCAGAACATATGGTGGTTATGATTAACCAGTTCCATAAAGGAACCTCCGAATCCGGGTAATGAAGAATATACATGCTGAGCCCCATGATGGAGCCTCCGGTACAGGTAACAGAGTGCAGACATATTAAGTTCCATAATGGAACCTCCGACACCGGGTAATAGCTAACAGATATCACATGATGCTAAGGATGCCATGAATGCATTATCAGAAATTCGACAATCATTCATTGTATAGAACATATCATTTCAGAAAATAGATCTTATTTCATCATACAGAAAAGAAATAAAGTTGAACATAGCTTTACTAAGTTATTACTCATAGTTGGCTTCGAGTGCAGACAGCCAGAGCAGACTAATCAAACAGTCTACGACACGTGACCTACAATAACACATAGCAAACACACACCTGAAACACACGTTCGAATTGCACATAACTTACTTAATTTGTTCTTAGTATGTTTCTAGACTAAGGATGCCTAGGATGAAATGAGGATGCAAAAATGCACTGGAAAAAACATTTTTCAAAACTTGTTGAAAACAGGGTCCACGCTCAAGCATGGCTTTCCTCGCTCGAGCGGACATGCAAAATGTGAAGGTTCGCTCAAGCATGACTTACCTAGCTCGAGCGGACTCTAAACTTTGGAAAAAGTACTGGTTACATGTTTTTCACGCTCGACGGACGCTTGATCCCCGCTCGAGCGTGAGACTCAGACCCTCGCTCGAGTGTGACTTCCCTCGTTCGAGCGTGCTGCAAAACATATGAACTTCTGGGTACATGCATTTTACGCTCGAGCGGAAGTGCACGCACTCAGAGTGCTCGCTCGAGCATGAACTCCTACGCTCGAGCGTGGATGCAAAATCTGGAATTTCCAGATTTGATCTCCAAGCTTCAAGCTCAAACCCAAACACCTCAAACTCAACATTTTGGGGCCAAAACTTTAGGAAACTCATAAAAACTCATAAAACAACGTGTTTTAAGGATTATTTTAAGAAATCATGGCCCAATGACATGCCAATTGTACAAAATTTCAACTCAAACTTATGAATGTTTCAAGAGCATAACATGCATGAATTCTCTTGAACTTAAATACTTCAAAACATGATCAAATTTGGCAATTTGGTAGAAAACATGATGAATTCTCAAAACATAGATGAGATGAACACATGAATGGAAGAATTCTTTGAAATCAAGCTCATTTTATGAAGAAATGGACATGCATGCATGGTATGGCCCAATTCTCTCCAACACTAACTCAAATCCTACATAAACTCATCTAATTTGCTCGAAATCTTGTAAGGTCTAACTCAATTACACAACTAAGAGTTTGATTCCTTACCTAGAGGCTTGAATTCACTAGTGTTGAAGTTGAAACTCTCAAATCCTCTTCAAATGTCAACAATTCCACTTAATTGAACTTAACTCTCACCAAATTCTCAAACTTAGAACTAAATCCTCCTACTCTCTGTCCCTCTCACGTTTTTGGGTCTTAGAGAGCTCGAAGATGCATGTAAGATGAAGAAAATAGGGAGTGGGGAATTAAAAAGGTGCTTTATATAGGCTTAGATCAAAATATCATTAGCTAGGCTTAATTGGGCATTAATTATTCTAATTTAATCGTTCTGAATCGAATTTCAATTAAGCCTGCCATAAAATTCTAAAAATCCTAATTAACACGTAAATCAAGTCAATTTCTCAATAGGACGCCGATAAGGCCTTCAACTTGCAAACTGAAAGAAAAACATGAACAGATCTTTCTACGTTAAACAGATATGGACACAAATAATGCAACACACATACACAATTTAATTCAGAATCTCTCCTTAATTACTGATTAGGCATAATTAATCATGGATTAACGTTAATCAGGGATCAGGGTTGTTACACGTGCTCTCCAACTAAGTTCCCTATTTGGTTGTGTAGTCGGAAATCAACACCCACAAAAACAATAAACATGTCAATGCTAAAATATGCATATGTAATTGGCTTGGTTGTTAGCGTAACTGAATGTCAAGGTATTGCAAATCGTGATAATTACAAAAGAGAGATTCTACTTGTGATAACCCTACTCTGTTTTATGCTAATTAATCTTAATTATGCTTAAAATTATGAGCTTGATATGATTTTTGAATGCTAATTGTATGATTATATGTGTTTTTGAATTTCTATCTGTTTACCATAGGAAAATCTGTTAGATCCTCTATTATAAAATTTAAATCGAAGACCGTAGAGGCGTCAGAAACCAAAACTAACTGTGTTATTGTTATTAGCCTAATTTTTAGAGTCTATGGTGAAATTTAATTAAAAATTGATTCGGATCAAATTAATTAGATTAAATTGATTAAATTAAGCACAATTAATTAGTCCTAATTAAAGTTGATTAGGGAAACGTATATATAGAAGCTAAATGTGCTTAAGCTCATTACATTAGCTCAAAATTTGAAAATCAGTACTCTAGAGAGAAAGTGAGCCGATTCTAGAGAGAGAAAGAGAGCATCCTTGAAGATTTTGCTAGAGAATTCAAGAATTGGGAGAATTAGCTCAAGAACTAGCTAGAGTTTGGAAGGTTGAAGCCTCTAGGTGAGTAATTGGACTCGCATTCATGAGTTTAAATTCATAGCTAAGTGAATTCAAAGAGGATATGAAGTTAAGAACAAGATTTGAGTTGGAAATGATGAAATTGAGATCAATATGTACATGCATGTAACAAATTGCTATGAATCTTCATGTTTGTATATAAGACATGTTAAATAAGTTGAATTGGTAGTCATTTGAGACATGCATCCGTGAATAATGAGGTTATGAGGCTTAATTACATGTTTTGAAGATGATGAATTCATGTAAGATCATACATGCATGAGTCTCAAAGTTATGAACATGAAATTGAATGATTTGAGCTTGTACGGAGAACCTTATGGCGAATTAAACTTCAATTCTTGTAAAATTAACTTTTATTTTCATGTTAGAAGTTATTTGCCTAAGATATGGAATTTAACATGCAAGAAAAAAAAGTTGGAATCAAGTTTTGAACTTCAAACACAATTTTGGAAATTCCAGAATTCGTCATGTTCGCTTGAGCGAGGAAAGTGTCGCTCGAGCGTAAAAATCAAGCTCCCAGAAGTTTTGCAGACATTGATGTCCGCTTGAGCGAGAAGAATTGTGCTCGAGCGCCCACTCACGTGTTTTGACTCTTGGCTTGAGCGACCAAAGTCACACTCGAGCACAAAAATGAGGCAACCGGTACTTTTGCAGACCAAAGGGGTCCGCTCGAGTGGAGAGCCCTGTTTCAGAAATTTTGAAAAGTTGTTTTATGTTTCGTTTTCTGTCCTCTTTCATTTCTAAGCACTCTTAGGCATGCATTGAACATTGTAAATGAATTAAAGGACACGAAAGAAGCCTAAGACCATTAAGCAAACTAAAGAACGAATTGAATGGTATTATGACCCAATGTGCTATAAATTATGTAGGGTCAAGTGCAAGGACGAATCAAGCACCAGAACACTGTGAGTAATATCTTAGGAAAGATATTTTTGTATATGCATTATTTTCTAAATGATGCCTATGTGGTAAGGTTCTAAACTTTTGAAGTGGTATTATGGATGAATATTCTAATCACTTAATGCGGAATGAAATATGCTAAATGACCGACGTATAAGTATGAAATGGGCCTAAGGCCGTTCAGTATATTCAGTTAGGATGTGGATTAGGCCTAAGGCCATTCTGTATAAGTGTTAAACGGGCCGATGGCAGTTCGGGATAAGGAAAAGAAATGGACCTAAGGTCGTTCTGTGTGAATTGGACCTATTGGACCTAAGGTCGTCTGTGTGAATTGGACCTTAGGTCATTCTATGTGGATTGGACCTAAGGTCGTTCAGTGTGTAACGGACTGTAGACACCCCATTTTTGACCGCCCTTAAGACTTGGGCACTACTGATGGTTTACTTGGTGATGAAAGATGTGCAGGGCAAAGTTTCGATTTCTTCGGCGAGAGGAGAGTTATATCCTAACCTCACACCCCATTTCCGGACTAAAACTATTTTGAATGGTTTTTAGACCTTAAAACCCTCTATTTCAAAATGTTTTTGAAATAGAATTCCTACGATGTTTCGACGCTCGCATTTCATTAAATGTTGCGCTTTTCGGTAAATCGAGCAAGGACAAAGTGGAAATGAATGAAAAAGATATGAAATCTTTGAAAAATCTTTCAAAACACCTTGTTTAGGGGTTCGGAGTTGAAGAAAAGAGGAGTGGAGGGAAGAAACCTAGTTGAGGAAGAAATTGGGTATGAATCGCTAAGAGAAAGTCGAGCGGTCCTCGCTAAATCAAGTCTATCTGTCTATGCACTTGGATTTAAGATATGAGGCCACCACCATTGGAAATATTACTTCTGGGGCTTCATTTTTCACTCAAGAATCTCCTAAAGCCGAGTCTGGATGGGAGAGATATGGTTGGTTGAAGTTGGGCATCATTCCGGTTGGACTGAAATTGAGCAGTTTCACCAAAACATGCATAACTTTTCTCACATTTGGAATTTTGATGCAAGACTGCCACCATTGGAAAGCTTACTTCTAGGGATTCAATTTGGACACAAGAATGACCTAAAAAGGAGTTCATATGAAGGAGTTATTTCTGTTTGAAGTTGGGCCTGAAAAGCAGATTTTGTTGGCTGATCGGCCAAAAAAGTAGCAGATAAGTGGCAGATCGGCACCAAAGATGGCCGATCAGCCAAGAGTGACCCAAACTCAGATTTTTTGAAGATATTTCATCTCCAGCTATTCCACACAACCTCCAGCTGTCCCATGCTTATATATTTTCGACCAAAAGCTTTGCATTGCTATATATGAAGCCAAATATCTCATATTCAAAGACTAAGAACTTCCTAAGCAAGTTTGGGAGCCTCTCTCTCTAAAAATTCCTCTCTCTCTAGAAATTTCAGAGCAAAATTTATGTATCTCTCTCCTTCTCTTGCCCTTGTGTGCATGCAAGAGATATACTTGGAGATATATCTCTCCTTTGCCTAGGCATCCTTCATCAAACTCAACCACCATTGGGCTGAGGTTCTTTGAGGATCATTTTGAGCTCCAAAAGCTAGTTTTAGCTCAGAGTTTGGACCTGTTTTGTAGCTGTGCTACAAGGGTAAGCATCTCTCTCTTTTAAGCTCATTTTGTACACTATCTTGGCCAACTTTGCATGCTTGTTTTACCACCTTTGTAAACTATTTTTGACTTGGTTTTGAACTAAAGAAAAATCTATTTTTCAGTCCTAAAAGCGATGGTTTAGGCCTATTTTGTGTTAGGGGGCTGTCTCTCTCTTTTGTTCCTTAGCTTGTATAGCTTTTGAGCCATCTTCTAAGGCCCTTCAAAACAACTTTTCGTGGCCTTTTGACCATTGAAATCCAGAGGATTTTCAGTAGTAAGAACCCTATTTTGAGGTCCCAAATGGGTGGGGGTTGTCCCCCCTCATCTTCTCTTGTTTACATGTCTTATTGGCCTATCAAATGAGCATGTGTTTCTACCATTTTGAGGCTTAGTTCAGGCACTTTGTTATGACTTTTAGGACCTGCCTTAACTCTGTCCATGGCTGGTTTGGTCACCTTATGCATGCTTTATACACTTGTAGTGTAATTCTTGCAAACCAGCCTTATATGCCTCATGAAGTAGCATGTTCGTTAAGCATGTATAGGCTCCATTTCAGCATGTTTTTGGTCATTATTTAGCATGTCATAACTCTGTCTAAAGTTGGTTTGATGGCCTCTTGCATGCTCCATGCACTTGTAGTGCATTTCCATTCACTAGCCTAATGTGTATCATGCTTTTGATCATCATTCTAGCATGCTTTTGGCTCAATTCTAAGAAGATTTTGTTCATATTTTACCATGTTTAAGGTCTGATTCATGTTGTTTCGGCCATGCATGCATTGCTTTGTATAGCCATGGTTCAATCTTGCTCACTAGCTTCGTGTATTGAGTTTACTAGCATGCATTGCTTAGACTATCTTCATGATTTGGCATCATTTGTTATGTGATTTCAGAGCATATTTCATGGACATGCACTCACATCTTTCACTCTTTCCATGCTTTGGAAGGTTGGTTCTTTATGCCTTAAAAATGAGCCATTGTGTATCCATCTTGCCTAGGCTTTTGGGTCACCATTTCAGTATGTATTTGGTCCTATTTTGCCATGATACAACTCTGTTTTTGGTTGTTTAGGGCATCCCTCATTTGCTTCATACACTTGTAGTATAAGTCCTCTTTGCTAGTCTTGCATGCCTAATGAGTGAGCTTATTATTCTAGCATGTGTTAACTTGGTATTAGACCATTTTTGGTGTTATTTTAACATGTCATGACTCTGATTTTTATTGGTAAAGTCATCCCATGCTTCGTTTTGGTAGGTGTAATGCAATCATCCTTATTGGCCTTATATGCGTCATGTTTTGTGCCTTCCATTCTAGCATGAGTTAGCCCTATTCAAGCATGTTTCTAGCCTTGTTTTGACCTTCCTTGGGACTGTTTTGAGTCACCTTGGCCCTTTGGGGCTTGCTTGTTATGGCCATGGTGTAAGTCCCTCGGCTAGCTTTAAGCTTTGAACCCACTAGTATGCTTTATTTGTCATGTGTGCATGATTTAGCATTCGTTGGAATGTGATTTCAGAGCCTACTTCACCGCCACACTCTCACATTTTATACTCCTTCAATGTGCTTGAGAGTTGGTGCCTTCATGCTTTGTTTGTGAACGAATTGGCATGCATGCTTGCATATACTTTTGGACTCCATTTTCAGCATACTTCGGCCACTGATTTGGGCATGATTGAGGTCTGTCCATTTTAGTTTAAGTCCATCTTGCATATTGTTGCATGCTTGTCGCATTGCATGATTCTTGCATGTTGTTTACATGTTTAGGTTGTATTACATGGTGCTTGCATGCTCATGTTGCATTATATTGTTTGCATGTCATTAGCTTTGTTAAGTTATGCTTGCATTACATTGCATTTCCATGTTGTGTGCATTGCATTGTGTTTGGTTTGGGTGTTAAACCAAACACGAGGAACGAGGGATGTTTCATACTTGAAGTGATAAAACGTATCTCAATTCTCGGTCGCCGACCCTCTTGATCATGCATGATAGAGGTCAAGGCATTTATGTGTTTTTGTGCATTCATGTGACATTGATTTGTGCAACTCGGCCTCTTTGGCCATCAAGCATTGGAATGCGTGATTGATGGCTCGAGAGTCGAGCACTACACTCCTTTAAGCCTTAGACATGATAAGGGGTGTGGTGGCACACACATTTTCTTGCAAATACTTTGCCATGCCTCTGTTTGTGCTTTGTTGTAGCAAAAAGGAAAGTTTGCAAGAAGAAGTGGCCGATCGACTACTTTGTCTACCGATCGGCTAATCATAATTGGCCGATGGTCTCCAAATTGGCCGATGAACATTATCCATTGGCCGATGGCCACCCCTCTTGGCCGATGACCTCTCAGAGTGTCCATGAGGTAAGTTAGAAGCATCACAGAAGTTGGCATAATTTTCAGAGGTGTAGAACAGTGCAAACAGAGGCAACATGAGGCATGGCAACGGATTTCCGAGCGAAGTCGATCGAGCATGCATATGTCCCTCTCCTTGAGGCCGTTTTAACTGCTTTGTATAGTTAGTTAATTTGTAATTAATTAGTTAATGTGTTAGCTAATTTTAATTCATCGTTGTAAATTCTTAATTAGCTTAGCTTAGCTAATATTCAATTTGATTATGTAATAATTAGTCTAATTAGATTATTAGATTAGTTAGAATAGCTTAGCTTTCATTCAGACCCTCCGTCGAGAGGGCGAATTTTGTAATAAGTGTGGGTGAGTGTGTGAATGTCTTCCAACCCCACGTCTTTCTGCCATTTACTTACCTGCTTTCGATGGTTAGTTTTAGGTCATGTTTCAATTAGTATTCCTATGCTCGTATGTTTGCATCCATTCATCTGTATTGCATGCATCGGGTTCGGCGCATCATACTAACTGCATTGTATTTCAACTCCTGCTTGAATACATGATTATCAAAGTTGCATCTCATATGCCATCTTAGAATAGCCGAGCCTATCTCTAGTTAGATTTTGCATGTGTTGCATTAGCCATCTTAACATAGCTAGGATCATGCATTGATTACTAACTAGCTTTTGTTTTGGCTCGGAGTACTAGGTAAGCTTTTATGCTTTAGCATCTTGCATGAGTGTGAGTGTTGCCATGATAGCATGCTTGCCATGAGGCTATTTGCTTAAGTGATATAACTGCCAGAATGCTTGTGGGTGAAGGTTAGATTACTTGAATTGGAACAATTCATTGAAATGCGAGTTTTAAGCCCACTTGAGGGTGGCAAATCCACGTCTTAGCCTACTTGCGAGTAGCACCTTCAAACCATTTTCAAACAAACATGAGATATTTTGTTCCAACTTAGGCGATCTAGTCTATACTTGTGTGTTGTGCGCATCACATAGTAATTCTAGCTAATAACCGGAATAAGAACACATGTGTTTTCAAAAACAACATATCATGTTAGTAAAGGCCGATCTTTTGATTGGGCGAGCGGGGGTGCTCATTGCATGACCTTCCCCTCTCGTACCCAAGTTCCCGAGCCGAGGCAACTTTGGTGATGACGGACACGTGGCCTTAGGCACGAGTCAAGGTTTCCTAAATTCCCCCAAAACAAAATATTTAGGTGGCGACTTTATATCTAGCAAAGCGGTCCATGTTTGGCACTTCTTTATAAAAATCAGTTTTCCAAAACGATTTTCCGGATTTGGACTCTTTGGTGATTTATCGGTCTTACATTTCACTTTGCGGGATTAGATTCAGAACCGTGACATTTAAGTCCGAACTGTAGTAGCTATGAACAACGATTCGCGCCCTCGCGCGCGGAGCGGAGTTTCGGGCGGTCTACACGGACCCAAGTTCGTTTTGTGTGTAATGGACCCAAGGTTGTTCTGTGTGTAAGTTGGACCTAAGGTTGTTTTGCCCATGATGGACCCAAGGTCGTATTGTATGCCACCTGGACCCAAGGTCGTTTTGTGTTTGGGAAATGATAGAAAGGACCTGAGGTTGTTTTGCTTTATCATTGATTTCCAAGCGTAATAGTGAATTATGATCGTAGGGATTTTGTTCATGAATTCCTTTGTTTTGGTATTATTCACTGGGCGTTAGCTCACTCTTTATTTATATGTATATAGGTGGGCATTGGGATGTCCAGCCTCAACCCCAGTGAGCAATGAAAAAACCAAGTTTTGAGGAGTCAACCAAGGTCGCGTCACGCAAGAGGCCTTACTTTTGCTTTGCTTTTCCTTTTGTTCTTTTGTGGTCATGTATGACCAACCCTGTGTATAACCTTGGTTTTTGTTAATACTGGCTTGAATGATCTTGAACTTATGTAAAACATACATAATATGAATGTTTGTATAATGTGAGTTATTTCATATATGAGAATGTTTTGGTTGAGCCATGTATGCACAGCTCATTGGACAATCTTTATAAATTTTGCTTCCGTAATTTGACCCCCTATTATTAAATATGCTTTGATTTTTGACTGAGGTCGTAGGTAATCTCATGATTACTAGCCGGTGATGACTCTAATCCATAGGGGCGGGTTTGGGTTATGACACTACTACTTGATACAAGGTATGATACCATAACATATTTTTGTGTCTTTACCAAATTTGAAATACTCTACAAATGATATTATTTTTCCTAATCTCAAATTTTTTTTTTTTTTTTTTTATATTGTAAAAACAATTTCACATTAGTAAGACTAACCTTATGGGATGTGTTTGCAACAACTGATGGCATGCAACTATATCATATTTTAGAAAATGATAATATTTTATTTGCCACTGGATTAACAGTTAAAGATTATCATGGTAAGATTATTTTTCATTGACTTTTATAATATCTATATGCATATACAGATATTGATATTGATAAATTATCTTTTCACAACTTCTAGATCCATGTCTCGCTACATGCAAATACAACAAGTTATATACTAATAATTCTTTCTGTTATACAAATCATATTTGAGTGTGGTATGTTATGATTGTATAATATTAACCAATCACATATGACAATATAATTGTGACATCCCAAATTTTAGGACATCATAATAAGGTTTAAAACTTAATGTCAAGGCCCAAACTCGCCCCTATAGGTTTAGGGTCATGACCGGCCAGTAATCGTAGATTACCTACGGCCTCCATACAAGTAAACCTTTAATACCAATTACGGGGCTTAGCGGAAGTCTAAAATGTTATAGAATTCATCCATTGAGTCGTGCATATATGAGGAGAGCAAATATGTTAAGCGAAGTTTGATTCAAAGATACATCCAACATAAGTACAATTTCATGTACTTATGTTAAGCGAAGTTTGTTTCAATTATCCAATGGGCCACGGTATTGTTTCCCCTGGGCGAGGGTCAATGGGCCATGGTATTGTTTTCCCCATGCAAGGGCCTATTAAACAATGGGCCATGGTATTGTTTCCCCCAAGCAAGGGCCTATTAAACAATGGGCCACGGTATTAATTTCCCCTGGGCAAGGGCCTCTTAAGCAATGAGCCACGGTATTAATTTCCCCCGAGCATGGGCCTATTAAAGGATGCCACAAGTATAGTTTCAAAATAGAACTTCATTCATATGAGAAATAACGTTTCAATAAACCATTCCATCAATCGTCATAAAGTTTCAATAAAACATTTAACCAATTATATATCAATTTCGATAGCAATAGCATTTTCAGAAATAAGAATAACTTGAACATATCTTTATAAAGTTATTACTCACAGTGGTTTGTGGTGACGCTAAGCCTCGGGCATCCACCTAAATGAAATACATAACAAAGTATAAAAGAATTCCATTTCATTTTAATTCAATTCTCTTTGTGTGTCTCTAACTTATTGTATGATCATATGAGTCCGAAAGGGTGCCTAAGAATGCTAGGAGTGGCATGAGGATGCAAATATGCACTTAAAAGAGTTGGTAAAATTTTGTTGAAAACAGGGTCTCCGCTCGAACGCAACTTCCTACGCTCGAGCGGGGGTCCGAAAACAAAGGTGGTCGCTCGAGCGTAACTTCTGTCACTCGAGCGGTCTATAAAAGTACTGGATACATGAAATTCTCGCTCGATGGTCGCTTGAGCAGAATACTGAAGAAAAAGGTCCTCACTCGAGCGCCACTTTGGTCGCTCGAGCGGACTGTAAAAATTTCAGAAACTTCTGGGAGCTCGAATTCCACGCTCGAGCATGGCTTCCCTCGCTTGAGCGGACAGCACGAATTTTGGAATTTCCAGAACTGTGTTTGAAGTTCAAACATGGTTTTCAAAGCTTCAAATTTTGTGTTTTTGGTATAAAAACATGGAGAGTCACTATATAACATGAAAACACTTCCAATTTGAACCCATTTATTCAAAATCATGGTAATTTCTCAACTAATGACTCCAATCTCAATTTACAAAATAAGTTTAACTCAATTTGAATGTATATTTCTCCAAAACATGTTCAAAATATGATCAAGTGACATGAGAGGCATGAAGACATGATGGATTCTCCAAAATGATGTATAATTGTGCCATGCATGAATGAATTCCATGAAATTCCAACTCAAATATGCATGCATGTAAGCTATTCAACTCTATTCTTCCATTTCTTGATATTTATAGCTTCTTTTCTTCAACAACATGTCAATGAGTACAAAAATGAGAGGAATTCAACTTCTATATGTCATATCTACATGAATTAGTGATGAATGCCATACCTAGTGTTGAATTTAAGTGTGGTCTTAGCTTGATTCTCCAATCCTCTAGTAATTCCCTTCAAATTCTCCTTCCTCTCTCTAAAGTGTTGAGTTCAACTTCCCTCTCTTTCTCTCTAATCTCAGCCCAAGAGTGTATATAATGAGTTCCTAAGCTTAGATTGAGCCTTATATAAGATGTAACTAGCTTAGCCTAATCAAAGTTGATTAAGGTTAATTAGCTAGGCCTAATTCTATTTAATCCAATCAGTTTATTCTAATTATTTTGATCCAAATCAAATTTCAATTGAAGCCACCATAAAATTCTAAATATTCCAAATAGCCTATTGGACTAGTCAATTTTAGTTTCTAAAGCCGTTTAGGCTCCCAATTGCTGACTCTAAGTTGTCAATTTAAACAGATATTCCATATGTCAACAGATAATTATAGAATTAAACATGTAATCACACAATCAAGTACATAATCATGCAATTAAACTCATTAAAACTATATAATGTACTAGTTTGGAGGTCGGGGTCGTCACACTTAAAATCAATTTTCTTAATTAAAAACTTCTAATCATTGCTGCTCCCAAGTTTGCCATCATCCATCAATTAACAAAATAGAAATTAAAAGTTCTTAAATTAAAACTCCAAATCAAACTTGAAGCTTGGTCCTAATAAAAAAAACTAGAGAAAACTAGATAACTCAGGAAAGGGGTTCATGGGACTTGGGCACACTTCAAGCTAACCAAGGCTAAATGTCGCCTTCCAAGACCTCGGTGTTTCTTTCTGTTTGGCATAAAACGCCTGGGCAACAGGAATGCAAATGAGCGACGAGCTCAATAAGATACTACAACCCGAAAATACCCACCCTGAAAAGAATACTCACAAATAATGAATACTGTATAGTAACAGAGTAATAAGCATAATAGGAATGCTAGCAGTTGAAATAATAATAATAGATAATAAGAACAATGGCAAGCGGAAGCACTGATTCATCAACGAAAATGCCAAACTTTTCTTTTGAATTTTCATAAGTTTAGTTTATTAGGTAAGTCTAAGTAACTCCCTGTGGAGCACTATTTCCACTCAACCGCTAAGCAATGTCCACGGGCAATTTTGACTCTCCCATGGTCAAATATTTAAATGTTACTTGTTGTAACTACCAATGATGTCCGCGTACCAGGGTTATGTATCTGAGTCATGACATCACAGTCTACCCCAAAGGAACGGTTTATGTTGTGACACCTGCACCACCAACCTTAGATCGCCTATACTGATAAGAGCTAAAATACCTTCCCTTGTCATGTTCGGGTTCGCAACTCATTCACGCAAGACTCTAAACCGGGCTCACCCCATCACTTTTAACTTTTAATGCATCGGTTCAAGTTCGTATTTCTTTACTTCGTCAAATTCACATTTTGATACATGCGCAAATTTTAGTTTGAAAATAACAGTGACATAAGGTTTATATAGCACGACACAACCATTTATAGCAACCAAAAAGAATATTACAGAAATGTCTTAGGAGTCATCACAAAATTTCTTAGAATTTTCCACACTTCTTATTTTTAGCATTGAATTATTGAACTAAAAACAATGAAACCCACACCAAATGAAGTTCAATTATTACAATATTTTAACTGGTACTAGTTCATTGAGTTAGGAAAATATTTCAAGAAAAATGCCAGGGCTAAAAATGATTTAAAGATGGAGAAATAAAATTTGGAAGAAAACTAGTTTCTGGGACAGTGAACTACAACAACCTTCAGCACAAGTAGTCTGTGTTTGAAAAATACAAAGCGGCCCCAAACAATGTCGAAAAAAGGTGAGATCAGAATTTTTTGCTAGATATTTGAGTTGAGAACACATTTATAGAGAGCTTGAAGACTGAAAACCAATGGAAGATGGTCAATTAATTTTGCTAAAAAAATTGGACAGATTCTATCGCATTTTAGTAAAACTGCAATTTCTACTCTTAGACTTATCCATTTTCTATGAAATTGGCAGAAAATGAAAGATAACTCATATATATAACTATCCCAAGTAATCGTGTAGAAAAATACCATTTGCAGAGAAAATGGGACCTATTTGATTTCACTGTTTCTACTGTGTTGTAAGCAACAATTAGGATAAATATTTATTTCGGTAAGAAAATGGTGTCCAATGATCTTATAAAAATTTTACACGTGTATAGAACACCTATATCTACTCCCAGTACAAACCGATTTTAAACAAATGTTATTTTCAATTTATTAGAGCATTTTTCAACTGATAAGATCTGAAACAGTAAAGAAAACAGAAGTTTCAAGTAAAAGTGCACTAACCTTATCTCATTTCACCCTCATGCAAGATTATTTCAAAACAATGGAGAATATTTGAACACATTAGAAGATAAAATCAATAGCTAAATCATCTAATCTATGCATGTCACGACCCGCTCCCCATATCCAATGATTAAACATTGTGATGGCCAGTAACTGAAGTTACCTCCAGCCAATTCTTGAACAAATTAATAAACGTAAGCGGAAATAATATTTATGTGAGAGTACCAAAATAATCATCAGAGCTTCTATTTTTATTACAAAATTTATTGACCAAAAAGGCCGATATTTACATAGAAAAATATCATGAAAGTATTGTGGGTGTCTATTCCGCAGCCCCGTGTCTAAGATTTTCCAAAAGCTATTTCTAAATTGTATTGTTTCTTGAAAATTGGTAAACAACTATAAGCACATGGCAGAGTGCGAAATATTATACTAAGAGCATAAGGGCATAAAATTCACCATGGATAATTATTGGCTAAACAGAGCTTAATATTAGAATACATAATATATAATATAGAAATCATTTAACATATAATACAAAATAATCATAACCATGGTACAAAATGAAACAGAACAGATGTATGGACTCAAGAGGTGGCTCGTACAAACTTTAGAGGTAGCTCCCAATATAGTGTAGCACTTAGCTCCGTACAGCACTTTGCTCCACACCAGAAATCAGAGTGTCAGTGGATCCATGACAGACAAAGGGTCACAAAGTGACTAATCAGAGGGCTAATGGTTATTTAAGTCCCCTAAGGCATGGGACCTCCGTGGTGGTACTTATAAAATAATTACTCAAAATACATTTTAATAAACAGCTATATCCATGAGTTTTCTTTATTATATAAAATAAGGTTCATAAACTAGAAATGCTAATATAATTTATAAAATACAATTTACATAAAATAAACTATGATAACTCAAAACATACGTAAAACATATAATGATAACTCAGGGTATAATATAACTCACCTTAAAATTAATACCTCACTCTTTTTTTCCATTACCAAAGACCATTTTGTCTTCCTGTATTTTCTTCCCCTTTTCTTAGTTTCTTTTTTTTTTTTTCTCCTTAACTTGAACATCTCCTCCCCATTTATAGGGAGTTAATTCGTGAGCCACACACCACCAGTCATACACGTGGCTCATCATATGCTTCTCCATCAATTCATCCTTATCCAACATATGTGACTCGCCACACCTATGCTGCCTAATCATCATCTTAAGCTACATGTTGCTTTGGTTTGTTCTTTTTTTTTTCTTTTTTTTCTTTTCTATAAAATGACTCTAATGTAAATAAATTACACTTTATTTTATTTTACTCTTACAAAATATTTAATTAAACATTTAAGATTTTTTTCATTTATAATTAAATAATACTAACATAAAATTTAAGGGACAACCTAAATTTTCGGGTTGTTACAATCTTTCCTCCTTTTAAAAATTTCGTCCTCGAAATTTGTCATATGTATAAGTTATCCGCTGCGTACTCTGATAAATATGTATTTGATGATTAATTAGGTATAAAATATTACCTCAAAAGAGACCTTACCAAAAACAACACACTATTTATTTGTCAAAAATTGTTTTGGGCCAAAATGAGAAACAATCAGTGACTTTAAACACTTTTCATTAGTTTTGTTTCTGAAAATAAAAAATAAAATAAAATAAGAACACAATTAAACAAGCGACTGGAAACGAAATGACAGAATCATATGCAAGAGTCGAAGGAATTTGAGATGAACTTCCATTCCTTTTATCCGTGAATCTTTCATTGATAGGAAATAGTTTTAAAATTAGTATCTTTAGAATTTAAACCCACTTGTAAAAAGTCGAAATGAATTTTTTTATTTTATTGTAATACTGAACTGAAAATTATATGTATTTAATTATATTATAATTTTGGTAGGTGCTTAAGCCCGACACCTTCTATTTCTTTTCCTTCTTTTGCTATAACAAATAAAAATTATATCTAATATCCTTCACAAATTATGACAAAAAAATAAATAAATAAATTAATATATATATATAATCATATAAAATTATAATATAATTAAATTGACTAACAAAATATAATATTTAGGTACTAATTACCCGCTATCCTACTTCTTAAATGTGCATGTGTCCTATGCTCCAATGATGATTATTTATTTATTTATTTATTTATTTTTTATATAAACCATTGCTTTGATACCACTTGTCACGACCCGCTCTCTGTATCCAAGGGTTAAGCATCGTGATGGCCAGTAATTGAAGTTACCTCCAGCCAATTCTTGAACAAATTAATAAACGCGAGCGAAAATAATATTTAAGTGAGGGTACCAAAATAATCATCGGAACTTTTATTTTTATTACAAAATTTATTGACCAAAAAGGCTGATATTTACATAGAAAAATATCATGAAAGTGTTGTCGGTATCTATTCCGTAGCCCCGCATCTAAGATTTTCCAAAAGCTATTTCTGAATTGTATTATTTCCTGAAAATTGGTAAACAGCTATAAGCACAAGGCAGAGTGAGAAATATTATACTAAGAGTATAAGGGCATAAAATTTACCATGGATAATTATTGGCTAAATAGAGCTTGATATTAGAATACATAATATATAATACGGAAATCATTTAGCATATAATACAAAATAATTATAACCACGGTTCAGAATGGAACAGAACAAATGTATGGACTCAAGAGGTGGCTCGTACGAACTCTAGAGGTGGCTCCCACAATAGTGTAGCACTTAACTCCGTACAGCACTTTGCTCCATACCAGAAATCAAAGTGTCAGTGGATCCATGACAGACAAAGGGTCACAAAGTGACTAATCAGAGGGCTAATGGTTATTTAAGTTCCCCAAGGCATGAGACCTCCGTAGTGGTACTTATAAAATAATTACTCAAAATACATTTTAATAAACAGTTATATCCATGGGTTTTCTTTATTATACAAAATAAGGTTCATAAACTAGAAATGCTAATATAATTTATAAAACATAATTTACATAAAATAAATTATGATAACTCAAAACATACGTAAAACATATAATGGTAACTCAAGGTATAATATAACTCACCTTAAAATTAATACCTCACTATTTTTTTCCATTACCAAAGACCCTTTCGTCTTCCTGTATTTTCTTCCCCTTTTCTTAGTTGTTTTTTTTTCCCCCCTTAACTTGAACATCTCCTCCCTATTTATAGGGAGTTAATTCGTGAGCCTCAAGCCACCACTCATACACGTGGCTCATCCATATGCTTCTCCATCAATTCATGCTTATCCAACATATGTGACTCACCACACCTATGCTGCCTAATCATCATCTTAAGCTACATGTTGCTTTGGTTTGTTCTTTTTTCTTTTTTTTTTTCTTTTCTATAAAATGACTCTAATGTAAACAAATTACACTTTATTTTATTTTACTCTTACAAAATATTTAATTAAACATTTAAGATTTTTCTCATTTATAATTAAATAATACTAATATAAAATTTAAGGGACAACTTAAATTTTTGGGTTGTTATAATGCATGCAAAGAAGGAATAAAAATCATATAGTCATGAAATTCTCATTCTATCAAAATGTAAACATGTATTGAGTTATTCTAATCACACTTGCTATGTATGTATTAATAATGCATGCTCTTGCATATATATAATATAGAAATTCATTTAAGAATATCTAAGGGATGATAGAGGTAAAATATTCCTATCTCAAGAGCTTTTACAAACTATGCTCAATATTAGCTTCAAAATAGTGACCACCAAGCAAGCACCCTCTCCTTTCTCCTTTTTTTTTTTTTTTTCCTTTCCCCCCCTCCCCCCCCCCCCCTTATTCAGTCGTGTGTGTAGGAATAGAGGGGTTGAAATAGTGCTCTATTTGTAGGAGTTTGAAGACAACATATTTTTATTTATTTATTTTGTTTATGCCAGTTTTTTTTTTTTTTTTTTGACTTGGAAAACATTATCTATAAGGCATAGGCCTTGAGTGTGTAAGTGGCTTTGGATGCATACCTTAGCATGTCTCTCTACAGCCTCCTTGTGAAGGAAGGTGGCCGAAATCCTCTGTCGAACTCTGATTTCATTTTTTTTTTTGGGTGTATGTACAAAATAAAATCAATTAATGTATATATAACCTATTCACTAGATGTTTTCTCCCTACTATCCTCTGACTAACTTAGTTATTATTTATTTAACTCATTTAGTTTCCACAACTGTATTTATATAGCGATTCCGGTTTTGATCCTACCCTTGTTGTAGTCTAGATACGAGTTTCTTGGTTTCGTACTGTTGAATATGTCTTGCGTATCTTCCTTTTCCTTAAACTTGGCTACGGGATTGTTATGGTTGTGTTTGGAACAGGTTGGTTGTTTGGTTTCCCAACTCTTGTTGCCCAGAATTTTGCTCTTTTGCTCGAGTGGCACTTCTTGCGCTCGAGCGGGCTTTGCAAACTCTCAGGACTTTTGTAGGTATGCAAAACGACTGAGAGAGTGTATTTTACACTCGAGCTGCATTTCCTACACTTGCGCTAGTTTGAGCTCGAGCGGCCATTCTTGCGCTCGGGCGATGTTCTTCTATCTATAAAGCTACTGGATGCGTGTATTCTGTGCTCGAGCGGAACAACTTATTGTGTCTGATGCTCGAGCGTCAACTCTTGCGCTCGAGCAGACTGTGCGTATATCAGTTTGCAGCAATACCTTTTTACATCACTTTTTCATATCTTTTTCCACCAAAACCCTAAATTGGGACTCTTTCCTTCTAAAACTCATCTTCTCTCTGCATTTTCACCTAGATCTAGTGATCTCTCTACCTGTGTGCCTTTGTTAAAAATGTAGTGCATCTCAAGAGCTCTCTTTTGATCCGATTAAAGCCTGGTTTCGGCGTCTTTGAAGTTTCTCCATCTCTCCCTTTGGTCTTCTAAGCTTGAGGTGGGGACTCTCTACACTCTCTATGAGTTTTAACTTGGCTATTCCTTGATATGTGAGAAACATTAGGTTTTGAGGTGATTTAACAAACCTAGGGTTTGGGGTTTAAATTCAAAAGAGGGGTTTTAAAAATGATGTCTTGGAAATGATCATGGGAATGACTATGAACTTGTGTTGTGTTAAAATAAATAATTTGGTAGTTGGGATGAGATTTGGAAGGAAATGGGGTTTGCCCTAAAATGTTCAAGTAATTATTTTGCATAAATAATGAAATTGGAAATGGGAATATGAAATTAGATGAATGCTAATATAAATGGTGAAGTTGGATGTGTATCATCTCCCACCTAGGGAAATTTGAATAATTTATTTGTTTTAAAGATTGTATATCTATTTAGAAATGTTTGTTTTGGGCTATCGGTGGAGAATAGCCATGATTGTTATAGAAATTGCATGAGGATTGGGTGAATTGAAACTAATCTTTTATTGATTGTCATTGGATATGACCATGTTTAATACATTGTATATGTATGATGTTTAGGAGGAGAAAGGGGATGTACTCTATGTTTGGGGTAAGAAAGATGATGGACTCCATTGAATTAAGTTGGCCTGTGCGTCCAGGATGAAAGTCCCTAAAACATTGTGTATACATGGGTGTCGATTTCCGTGGACAAAATTTTCGTAAAATGGCAAATTGAAGTGTTGGTGTGTAATGGTTGTGTTGTAAGAAAACCACTGAGTTGTAATCTCAGTTGGGTTGTCTGGATAACAATAGATATGGCTTATGAATTGAGGGGATATGAAATGACAAGAAACAAATTGATATAAAACGGATTGGGATATAATATGGTTTTGGAAAAAGAGTTGTCAATGATTTTGTCTTTTAGCATTGGTCATGTGCATCATGTTTATAACCTTGTTAAAGTCCATATATTGTGCTAGATTGTTTCTGCTGAGCTTTGGCTCACCCTATTTGGGAAAAACCATTTTCAAGTGCCGGTGATATGCCTCCACCAAGGCGGTAGCTCGGGAGAGTTGTGGAGCTAAGAGCTTACTTCTGTTTATTTTGTATTTACTTTTGTACAAGCGTAGGGCTTTATTTTGTATTGTGCTCTGAGCTCTGACTCGTTTTGTTATAGCCAAGTATCATCTTGGAAAGTTATAAGACCATAGGGCATTTATTTCGTTGATCATTTAGTTTGGTGTCACTTGCTGTAGATTCAGGGTAGAGCTTATGAATGTGTAATACATGTGCCCCTTTTGTAAATGGACTCTGATGTACTCTGTTTATGTCATTTTGTATTAGTCTTTACTATTGAATTATTGTATTATTTTCGGGGCGTTACAATTTAGATACAGAAATTTGATCATAGAAAGATAATTAAATTTATTTAAAGGAGTTTAATATTGGTGTTAATCATGATACTATTAACATTATAATTTAATAATCACTATTAATTAACTTAATTTTATTATTAACAAATTAATTAATTGTCTAAAAATTTAGGTTATTACAATAATTTTCATAATTATATATGTGGGGACATATTTTGAGAGTGACAACACGTGGCTAAGGTGATGCTGAAGTATCAGCCGAGGTGCCACGTGGCCTGGTCATGATGCTAAGGTGATCTTGGCTAGGCCGAGATTATCTACAGGGATATCAGAATCTGGAATGAGCAGATAAGGGACAAGAGTCCTAGAATAAAGAAGGATCTCAGTTTGGATAAAGATAAAGCTCTTAGGGAGTTTATCCCTATCTAGCTGAGAGTTTAGGATGAGCATTGAACCTGAGTCCATAGGAGTGAGGCCTCTACAGGGATCAGGTTAGTGCTGGCTATAAAAGCAAGGCACCCCCGTAGGACTCAAGTATGTGTGATATACTGTACGGAGTAAGTTCCTTCTTGTGAATTAAGCACAATTGGCTATCTTTGAGAGATAATAATTACTGACTTGATCGTCGGAGTGGCCCTAGGTGGACGAACCACCACCGGACTTTTATCTTTTTGTGACAGGTTGTTCGAGCTTAATCCATTCTGCCGGTGCTCTCCTGCTAAGTTTCCCTGTTTAGTTGTGTGGTCAAAAATCAACACCCACAATTTGGCACCGTCTGTGGGAATGTAAGGAGAATAGATGGCCAACGACGAACAGAAAGAGAAGATTGGGGACGACATTCCTAGTGGGAGTGGTAAACATGCCGATCCTAACATGGAGAAGGAGAACCCTAATGAAGTACCACGGGATCAGAATCCCGGAGAGAATGATGTCAGCCAAGAAAGAGACCCACCGAAGAAAGCAAGCCGAAACGAGTATTATAACGAAAGCAACCTCCAAGTATGGAAAGATAGATGCCTGAGAAGGGACGGCGAGATGAAGGGAATGGTAAATAAGTTGGCAGACCTACAATCAGTTGTCAACTTCATGATGCAAAACAATATCATGCAACCACCATTTCCATTAAAGGACGCGCCGATTCCAGCGGCCAAGAACGACGCCTAAAGAGGGGGGTAGAAAACAATCTCAGTAGTCCCTCAGCATGACAAGGTGAAAGAACACTCACATCGGCCTTCACGGGATGCCGGGCGAACATAGTCAAGAAGAAGAGAGTCTCAGAGGACACCTCGGACCAAGGGAACTTATGTCAAAGAACATCGGCATGTTCAGGGGAAGGAACTTTGTTTTGACACAGTGAATGAAGAGAAGTCTAAGAGGACTCATAACGACACCTGGAGCAGCGCACCAAAAAGGCTGAAATCCGTGGACAGCTGAGCTCCTGGTCGGACTAAGGAGGATTTGAAGGACTACCTCCAGAGGAAGAGGCAAAATGCCAAGGTCACATCTTTGGTCAAGCCGAGAACACCATTCTCGGTGGAGTTGGATAAGGTCGAGGCCCTAAAAAGGTTCCATATGCCAAGGTTCCAGATATATGACGGTAAGTCTGATCCAAACTTTCACATCGGCTTATA
Source organism: Camellia granthamiana (assembly GCA_036172215.1). Lineage (NCBI taxonomy): Eukaryota > Viridiplantae > Streptophyta > Magnoliopsida > Ericales > Theaceae > Camellia > Camellia granthamiana. The sequence continues at coordinate 12,610,959 of CM069917.1, forward strand.
TTTGAATTCAATGGCACTATATACCGGGAACGAACCATTGCTCTACAAGGTGTTCCCCTCATCCTTTGGTGAAATCACATCGGACTGGTTTCACAAGTTGCCGAAAGGAACTGTGAAGAGTTGGGAAGGTCTGGCCGAGATGTTCGTGGCTAGGTTTATCACAAACAACTTGCAATCATTAAAGATAGACTCCCTGATGACTTTGAAAATCGGCGAAGGTGAGAGCCTTAAGGCATATGCCAAAAGGTATTATGAGGTGTTCAACTAGATACTAGGATGCAACCAGGAGTTAGCGGTCGTGTCTTTTAAGAACGGCCTGGAAAACGACTGCATGCTTCGAAAGTCACTAGCAAAGACTTTACCAAAGAGTATGGAGGAGCTTATAGCAAGGATCGAGAAATATGCCAAAGTAGATGAGGATACACCAGGAACAAAGGCACCGAAGTAGGAAAAGAAAAACGGCTCGCCGAAACGAGGCTGAGGTAATACTGGATTTAATAGATAAGAAACAGGATTAAGGGCTGCACAGGTAGTCACCACTGTGTTCCAAATCTCGGTTTATAAAGTTCTAGAAAGGATCAAGAACCAGCTGTATTACAGAGCACCGGAGAGGATCCCTAGCGAATTTATGGGGAGAAGTCTAGGGAAGCATTGTGCTTACCACAATGAAGATGGACACTTGACGCAGGATTATAGAGCCCTAAAGGCGCATTTGGAAGATCTGGTCAGACAATGTCACTTAAGGTACCTAGTAAATAAGGCCAGAACGAGGGAAGAGTAAGTGAGACTGCCCTAGGCATCGGCAACACCACCTCCCTCAGCACCACAACAGCAAGCAGACAGACCTCAACTGATCAATGTGATTCATTCAAGGGTCGATGAGAACGAAGTGCATGGGGAGACTCAAAGGGTAAGGCACCTACAACATGTGTGTCAGATCCAATAAAAGAGACCAAGGACAAACGAGTACGAGGGACCAATGGTGACTTTCACAGAGGCAGACCTACACATGGTGCAGCATCCACACAACGATGCTCTGGTAGTGACCCTCAAGATTGGAGAATGTCAGGTAAAGTGCATTCTGATTGACTAAGGCAGATCTTGTGACATCATGTATGTCAAATGTTACAAGGAGCTCGGCCTACACCAAGATGATTTGGAACAGTCCAACGACCCAATGGTCGGGTTCAATGGAACACCGACCTGGCCCCTGGGAGTAATAAATTTGGAGGTGTAGGCAAGCACCAAAAAGGTACGCACATAATCCACAGTAATTGACACCCCCTTCCCTTACAATGTGATCTTGGGAAGGCCATGGTTGCACGAAATGAGAGTTGTTCCCTCAACACTGCACTAGCTGCTGCAGTTCCCAACGAAGCATGGAATTGAGGAGATCAGAGGGGATTGGGTGCAGGCAAAGAATTGCTCCATGGCAGCAATGAAATCCACTTGCAACGTGTGAGAGGCAAAAACAGTAGAAATTGATGACGAGGACATGGGGGTCCTGGATAACGTCGGCAAAGAACCGGCCAACAAAAGCGAGGAAGCTTTGAAGAAAATTCTGGTCCAGCAAGGGAATGAAGAGCACTTTTTCTTTCTCGGCTCAGGCTTGGTCGAGGAGGAGGAAAGGGAGTTAGAGTCATTCTTAAGAGCAAACATAGAGGTGTTTGCTTGGACGCCATACGAGATGCCTGGCATTGATCCCGAGGTCACTTGCCATAGACTAAATGTAGACTGGTCCGCTAAACCTATCATTCAGCGAGCAAGGAGGCCAACGTTGGTTCATATGGAGGCAGTAGAGGAGGAAGTGGACAAATTGTTCGAGGCTAGAGCCATTCGAAAGGTAAACTACCCAACTTGGTTGTCAAACACAGTTGTTATAAAAAAGAAGAATGGAAAGTGGATGGTCTGTGTAGGCTTCACTAACCTGAATAAGGCTTGTCCCAAAGACAGTTTCTCACTGCCCAAGATTGATCAGTTAGTAGATACCACTTCAGGGCATGGAAGGATGAGCTTCCTAGATACTTACAAGGGATACCACCAGATAGCGATGTACCCCCCTGATGAGGAGAAGATTACATTTATCACCCCAAAAAGGGCTATATTACTACAGAGTGATGCCTTTTGGGTTGAAAAATGTAGAAGCAACCTACCAGAGGTTGGTAACCAAGATGTTCAGACATTTAATTGGCAAAACAGTGGAAGTATACATTGATGACATGGTTGCGAAGACCAAAGAATCTAAGAATCACTTGACCGACTTGAAGGCAATTTTCGATATTCTTAGAACATATCGGCTCCGACTCAATGCTTTGAAATGAGCATTTGGAGTTAGGTCTGGTAAGTTTCTAGGATACTTGGTTACTAGAAGGGGCATTGAGGCAAGCCCAGATCAAATTAAGGCCATCCTTGACTTGAAGAGCCTGACATCGGCAAAACAAGTACAGATGCTGACAGGAAGGGCTGCAGCCCTGAATAGGTTTATAAGCAGAAGTTCAGATAAGTGTAAACCATTTTTCAGTTTATTGAAGAAGGCCACAGATTTTTTGTGGACGGAGGAGTGCGAAGTCACCTTGGCCGGTTTGAAAAAATACCTGACAACAGCTCCAGTTCTCTCAAATCTAGTACCTGGAAAGGAACTGCTCTTATACTTGGCAATTTCGGAGCATGTAGTGACCGCAGTGGTAATCAGAGAAGAGAAAGGAGAACAAAAGGCAGTGTACTATGTGAGTAAAACCTTAACAAGTGCAGAGACCAGGTATTTACCCCTGGAAAAGTTAACATTAGCCCTGGAGATGGCTTCAAAAAAATTGAATCATTACTTCCAAGTCCACAAGATTGTGGTGTTGACTGAACACCCCTTGAAGTTCTTGCTGCAACAAGGAGATCTGACAGGTAGGGTAGCCAGATGGGCAGTAGTGTTGGGCTAATATGACTTAGAGTTTAAGCCTAGAACGGCAATCAAAGGCTAGGTTCTGGCCGACTTTGTGGCCGAGTTCACACATGGTGCCATCCCACATCGGGCTCCGGTAAGCCACGGCCTAGGGTGTCCAGAGGAACAAGAGAAGACCCAGCTGGGAATGAAAAACCCCACAACAGAGAAGAAGAAAGAAGAAAAACCCAAGCCCTACGATATCTACATCGGTGACTCCTTCTGCCTATTTTTAGATTGGAGTTCAAACTGTCAAGGAGCGAGGGCAGGAGTGGTGTTGGTATCACCAGATGGGCAAATATTAGAACAGTCTATCTGCTTGGGGTTCAAAGCCTCAAACAATGAAGCAGAATATGAGGCACTAATCGCAAGGTTGAAGTTAGCAGTAGCAATGGAAGCCAACAAGGTGGTAGTCTTCTGTGACTCCTAATTTAATGTGAACCAGGCAGCATGCGAGTATGCAACCCGAGATGAAAGAATGATAGCCTATGTCAAAGAAGTTATTAGACTGTAAGCCTTGTTTCAGGATTGCTGACTACAGTAGGTTAGCCGAGATGACAATAGCCATGCCGATGCCTTGGCTAACCTGGCTAGTGCAATGAAATCAGGGGAGGTAAGGACAATAATGGTTGATTATTTGTCAGGCCCAAGTGTGGAACCACTAACCACAGAGTATGAAACAATGTGTGTGGAGATGGGTCCAAGTTGGATGGATGCAATAGTGATGTTTCTTAAGGACAGCAAGCTACTAGATGATCGCAAAGAGGTGCATAAGACCAGATTGAAGTCAGCAAGGTTTAGCCTAACAGCAAAAGGACATCTCTACAGAAGGTCTTTTACTGGTCCTCTTTTGAGGTGTGTGCATCCCTTCCAGGTTGAAGACTTCTTGTACGAAATACATGAAGGGGTATGTGGAAGCCATGTTGGGCGCAGATCATTTGCTCATAGGGCCATTACCTAAGGATACTGGTGGCCTTACATGCAGAAGGATGTTGAAGCCTATGTCAAGAAGTGCGAGAAGTGTTAGAGGTTTGCACCTTTAATACATCAACCAGCCGCAAATTTGAACCCAGTAACCAGCCCTTGGCCATTTGCCCAGTGAGGCATAGACCTAGTTGGACAACTACCCTAAGCAACTGGGCAAAGGAAGCTTCTGCTGGTAGCAACTGATTACTTCACAAAATGGGTAGAAGCTGAACCCCTTGCAAAGATTCGAGATATTGATATGAAGAACTTCATATGGAAGAACATCATCACCAAGTTTGGGGTCCCAAGGGCAATAATAGTAGACAATGGTACACAATTTGACAGTAAGTTAATCAAAAACTTCTGTGCAAAGTACAAAATCAAGAACTACTGCTCTATTCCAAGTTTCTCTCTGAGTAATGGTCAGGCAGAAGCATCCAATAAGACTATTTTGGATGGGATCAAAAAGAGGCTGGAAGGATCAAAAAGAGGCTAGAAGCCGCAAAGGGAAAATAGGTAGAGGAGTTGCCCAATGTACTCTAGCCATATTGGACAACGCCGAGAAGATCAACTGGGGAGTCTCCATTTGCCATGGCTTATGACACTGAAGCAGTAATCCCACTAGAAGTCGGCATTCCAGGGATCAGAACCTAGGGAGTGGCAAATGATACTAATGAGGCATTTCTAGCCCAAGATCTGGACCTACTGGAGGAGCAAAGAGAGAGAGCAGCAATTTGGCTGGGGGCATACCAGCAACAACTTGCTAGGGCATACAACAAGAAGGTCAACCCAAGAGAGTTCAAAGTGGAGGACCTTGTGCTGAGGAAAGTGGTCGGCAACAAGAAGGATCCTAGGGAGGGCAAGCTAGACCCAAACTGGGAGAGGCCTTATAGAATCATCTCGGTCGCCAGCAATGGGGCATATCAGCTTGAAGACAATGATAGCAAAGAGTTGCTGAGACCCCGAAACACTTGCAACTTGAAGTTTTTCTATCATTAGATATTTTTTTTCTGAAGTTTATGTCATAATTTTATTAGCCGAAATAATAATAAAATTTTAGTCTGATTTTTATGAATTTGAAATTTGTGTGATAGGACTGACCAGTCCCATGGCGATATTTCCGAATGAAACATGATGAATAACTTAGACTTATTATATGACAGAGTTGAATTATATTTGCATATTGTTACCTAAAAAGCAACCTAAGAGGGGGAGTGAATTAGGTTTCTACAAATTAAAATAATAATACCCTAATAAAAAAAAATGACTAGCACAATAGATAAATATAGTTAATGAAATAAAAATAATTAAAACAAGTGTTCTAACAACTATGTCAGTTAATGATTTTAGCACAATGAAAATGTGAAATATAGTTATGGCAATTCAAATAAAATAAAGAGATAAGGGAGAGAGAGGCAAACAAATTTATAGTGGTTCGGCTTCAACTCGGCCTACGTCCACTCCTCAAGCTTCACTTGAGATTTTCCACTATACTCTAACTTCACAAGTGCTAACAACCTTTTCACAGATGAAACAATCCTCCACAAATTTTACACAGACTTTCTAGGTCAAGAACACTGAGTGTACTACACTCTTACAATGTTGAAAATAAGGTGTTTTTCCTTTCACAGAAAGTTACAAGAATTATCTCTCAAAGATAGATATAAAAACGAAGCTTTGGATTTTCTGTAAACCTCACACAGGAAAGATGAATTTAATGCTATAAGGCTCAGTGTATAATTTCTGAGAGATGATGTAAACAAAAATTGAAGAACACTTCTCAGAGAATTTTTCAAAGAATAGATGTGAGTGATTATAGATCAAAGAATATTTTCTGATTTTTTTTTTTTTTGTAACTTGTTTATATTAGAGGCTTTGGTATATATAATGAAACTTATAGCAGTTGTATTCATTTAAATTTATAGCCGTTTATAGTCGTTGTACTCTATCATTACTAATTTGAATATCTTCCACTCCATCATTACTAATTTAAATACCTTCCACTTAAACTTTTTAAACCTTTTGAACTGCTGCTGTGCTGGGCTATTTGAACCTCTGTTTTTGGGCTGTTTGAACCTCTGTTTTGGGCTGTTTGAACTCCTGATTTAATCAAATATTAAATACATTCTAATAACATTTAGGATAAAGGTTTCGGCGAGAAATAATAGAACAAAATAAATTTTGATTCTATTTTTCTCTTTCAAATAAATCATCAAAATAAATTTTGATTCTATTTTTCTCTTCCAAATAAATTAAAAACATAATTAAATAAATCATCAGAATAAATAAGTCTAACAATCTCCTTCTTTTTGATGATGGCACATAATGATGTTTTGATTTGATTTGGGAGTAAGAAAAGCTCCCCCTCAAGTCATGCTCCCTGAATTCATTTCTAAATACATGGGTTAGCACATGTGTAATAAATAAGCTTTAATTAGAGACATGATATGAGACTAAGATATCAAACTATAAATACATAATCATCAGATTAGTTTTCAAATAATACCATAATTTGAAAATAATACCATAATACATAACATCATATAATTTCTCCCCCTATGACATTATCAAAAGGAAATCATAGGTCAGAATTTGGAGAAGGAGGAGGAAAATGATAGTGACAAATGGCATCTATACAATTCAAAACATATATATACATATATACATACACATACAACTCTCCTGTGTCTCTCTCTTTTTTCGCAAAACGCGGTTGCCACATGGCCTGGCTTTTGCTTCATTGGCCGATAAAAGCAGCTCTTCTCGATTGCCGCTCACCTCGACTATCTCTCCCTCCTTGTCTTCTTCTCTTCAGCCTCTTCTCTTCAACCCTCTTCTTAATCACACTCGTTTGCTTCTTTTTCTTCACCTCACTCTCTTCTATCTTTTCTGCTGTCTCTTCTTCATCACTCTCTTCGATCTGCTTCCTCCTTGAGAGACAGAACAAAGAGACTAAGCAGAGCAGAAAGGCTGCCAAAAACTACCCTCCTTGCGATTACACCTCGTTCTGCGACCACATGGCCTCATCCCGTCCGCTTACTCTCTTTCCGGACCTGAATGATCCTGTAAGCGCTACTGGGCCGAATGCCCCGGCTCCTACTCTTCCCAACCTTCATATGATGTCAATTGAGCAAATAATGGCAGCTCAATCAGACATTGAAACCAATCATTTCACACTGACTTCCTGTATGGAGACGGTGATAGCAGTCACAAAATTGGCTCACCGATTGCAGAACAGGATGAGTGAGCTCCATCAGATCAACGCCCAACTCTCTCTGCTCCAACGCATGTACAAGGATACGCGAGCAAAAATAGGCGCACTGAAGGCCGAAAATAAAGAACTTAAATGGAAAACCACTTCCATGGCCCGATTTGGAGTAACGTCGTTCTTGGCCTTTGATAGTCAGCGAGGAGTCGTCGCTCTCGACGAAAGCACGGGGGCAGGGGCATCACGGGTCGCCTAAAGTGATAAAAAGAAGAAGAAAACGATGGAAGAGGCGAATAAGTAAGATCGACGTATGGTTGAAAAAAAATGAAGGGTTTTTTTTTTATGTAAATATTTGCATTTTGATTTGTTTTTGTTTTTATGTTTAAGTACTGAAAAATGAAATTAAAAAGCAGAGGAAAAAAAAAGAAAATTAAGCCCAAACAAAAAATAATAATGAGAAACCAAATTGTTAATGAGTATATGAGAAGCATTTGAGCATGATCTAATTCTCAATTTCTTAGCAAGAGCATAAATATGGAGCTAAAGTTCAAGTCACTCTTCCTTGAGGAAAAGAATCTTCCTCTTACATTATTAACAACTAATCAGCTCAAAGATCATGTTGTAAGAATTAAGATACCAAAATAATCAGAGATACTAAAACAATCAAGTCTCTTTTTCTCCCTCGATGACATTTTCAACAAAATCAAGCACAAGGAGGAAGTATGGTACAGCATATAGGATGAAAGAATGTAAGTCTCATTATAGTACAAATAATCATCCATATCAAGGTAGCTCTATGATACCAAAAAAATGATAGCACATAATGATCATACAATTGAAGCTCATACCATTTGACAATAATGGGCAAAAAAAATAGTAACATGTGAAGGTGCAAGCCCATAAGTTTGATATCAAAAACAGAATAGAAACTGAGGGGATTTGAAAAAATAATCAAGTTTAAATTCTTCCCCTTATTTCATTTGGCAAAATCAATAGGAGATATGATAAATAAAAGCTTATAACTGAAATGTTCTCATCAATAATATCAAATAGGATGCCAAATGTTACCAATAAGGATGCCAAAATGATATCAACATGCAATCTACCAAGGATACTAATATGCAATCTACAAGATTTAACAATCATAGCTCAAGCATTATGTAGAATACCAAATATTGCTCATAATAGGTTAAACTCAATATAATCTCATGGAGCTAATGTAATTCCAAAAAATGAAGGATGTTCAAGGTATAGCAATCCATATGCCAAGAAAAATCATGAATTTCAATATGTACCACACATTTAAGCATAGGCGTGATTTTTAAGTAAGAGCATCATCAAAGAGTATACATTGCAAATCATATGAAGCATAATCAATCTTTTTCATATCAAAGTAATAACAATATTAGCTCAAGAGATATAAGATATAATTTTTACCTCAAAAGCTTAAGAGAGTATATGAGGCATACCTTATGTTCAAGAGATGGAAGCTTTTCGATCTTCAATTTTCTTTCATGAGTTCATCCCAAAAGGGTTTAACAAGTATGTTAGCAAAATGATTTCTCCCCCTAAGTTAGTGCTACCCTTTTCTATTTTGTGTAAATATAGCATTCATAGAACAATCACTATTACTCAATAAAAATACAACACAAATCACTTCTTATCATAAACTAAAAAGGTGAAAAATAATTCAATGATCAAACAAGAGTTTGGAATGCTATTTTTCAGAATTTTCAAGTTGTAACGCATAGCATAATATGCATAAGAAAATAGTTTTACGCTCTTTGTTTTATTAAGAAATGATGCAACAATCTCATTTAATCGCATAATATTATCAAGAGGCATTTTCATCAATTCAATCCACATGCTCAAGTGTGATAAAACATTTTACTCAATATAGAACACAACATGAATGCTATAAACAATTAATTCAACAATTTATCACTCAAAAGCATTGCATGAAATATATGCCAATATAATCCATATTCAAAAGATATTAATAGGATAGATGCAATATCTTTACAAACATGTGATACTTTATTTCATTTAGACATTGTTGATGAATCATTATCAAGGAATTTTATAATTCATTCAAATATTTCAATGTAAAGTATATAAGCATGAAATTTTCATATTGAGCATATTCTTGAGATCGCAAATGTACAATTCAAAATATAGATAGTATACATCTCAAAACATGCTATGACATCAAAATTGATTCTACAAAGATATGACTCAAAAAAGAATTAACATATTAGTATGAAGTCATATGAATGATGTGAAAAGTATGAGAATATGCTAGTATGCTCACAAGTGAAATTTTTTTTATTTTTCATGGTAATAGATGACAAGATGTAGGATAATCAATGTATACAAGAATCATTCATATTCTAATAGGCAATCATCAAAGATAATATAAATCTCAAATATGAGTTCAATGATGGTTTGAAACAGAATATGACTAATCCAATCTTAGTACAATTAGGTTACATGGAATTAATGATTAGACACAACCTATTGTACACAAATCACACCTTAAAGAATATAGAACTTTAAGCTTAAAGGTGTGTTAAGAGTTATCCTTCGTTTACCTCTTTGGAATCTTTACCCATACATTACCTATTTTGTTCATCTTGGTGATTTTCATTTCATCATTCTTCTTCTTGTAGTGGCTGATTTTGCTCTTTAGATTGAACACTCTTGTTGTGCATTTCCTCTCCAAAACCTTGGTGCTCTTTGAGATTCCACCTACAAAATATCTTGATTTCTTTCTTGGTACCCACACTTTCTTGGGGCCATGGGGATTAGTCTCAAGAACATTTAATCTCATAAAAGGTTTAGGAGGATCAAAACCAATGCCTACTTTGTCAAAAACATATTTTTTTATTTCCAAGAAGCTTGTTGAGATTTTCTTTTCCTTTTACAAAATTTTTAAGAGTTTTGTTTAAATCCTCAACATTGTTTTTCAAAATGTTTTTCTCATTGGCAAAAGACGTAAAGTCATTTTTCAAAGTAGCATTTTCCATTTTTAAAACATCCACATCATTTGAAAGAGAAGTAACTAATTTCTTTAATTTAGAATTCTTAACACAAACATTTCTAAATATGTCATGTAATTCATTGAAAACACTTTCAAGTTTTACATAATTAGAAATTACCTCATCTTGAGTGGATTTTTCTTCTCCAAGAGCCATGAGACACAGGTTGGCTACTCCATCATTTTCTCCCCAAATGGCTTCCTTTTTGCTGCCATCCATCATTGAAAGTTCATGAGCCATGAGTGAGCCTAGGAGTTCTTCAATGCCTAATTTTGTTAGGTCTTTTGCTTCTTAGATAGCTATAACCTTAGCTTCCCATTCATTTGGCAAAGACCTAAGTATTTTTCTCACAAGCTCACCATTAGTATAAGATTTACCAAGAGATTTTAAAGCATTAATAATATTGGAAAATTTATAAAACATCTCAGAAATAGATTCAAATAATTCCATAGTAAAGAATTCATAATCATGAATAAGCATGTCAATCCGAGACTCTTTTATTTGGCTAGTTCCTTCATAGGTGATTTCAAGTTTATCCCAAATCTCTTTAGCAGTAATACACCCAGAAATTCTATTGTACTCATTTGCATCTAGTCCACACATAGGAATAAGCTTGGCTTTAGCATTAGCTTGAAGAAGTTTAGAATCACGCTCATCAAATTCATCCTCAAGTTTAGGCACACTGATATGGTCTACTACTTTGGTAGAGATTTTAGGACTTTTAATGATAATGAGTGACAAAGCATAATTGGTAGCTTGAAGATACAAAGTCATTTTTTCTTTCCAATGAATGTAATTACTACCATCAAAGAGAGGTGGCCGATTGCTAGCTTGTCCTACAACAGAGTAAGTAGAATACATGGTTGCTATGGATCAAAAACTCAAGATTGTTAAATCTAAACAAGAGCCCCAGGCTCTGATACCAATTGTTACCCAAAAAGCAATCTAAGAGGGGGGGTGAATTAGGTTTCTACAAATTAAAATAATAATACCTTAATAAAAAAAATGACTAGCACAATAGATAAATATAGTTAATGAAATAAAAATAATTAAAACAAGTGTTCTAACAACTATGTCAGTTAATGATTTTAGCACAGTGAAAATGTGAAATATAGTTATCGCAATTTAAATAAAATAAAGAGATAAGAGAGAGAGGAAAACAAATTTATAGTGGTTCAGTTTCAACTCGACCTACGTCCACTCCTCAAGTTTTCCACTATACTTTAGCTTCACAGGGTGCTAGCAACCTTTTCACAGATGGAGCAATCCTCCACAGATTTTACACAGACTTTCTAAGTCAAAAACACTGAGTGTACTACACTCTTACAATGTTGAAAAGAAGGTGTTTTTCCTTTCACAGAAAGCTACAAGAATTATCTCTCAAAGATAGATACAAAAATGAAGCTTTGGATTTTCTGTAAACCTCACACAGGAAAGATGAGCTTAATACTATAAGGCTCAGTGTATAATTTCTGAGAGAGAATGTAAACAAAAATTGAAAAACACTTCTCAAATAATTTTTCACAGAATAGATGTGAGTGATTATAGATCAAAGAATATTTTCTGATTTTTTTTTTTTTTTTTTTTTGTAAGTTGTATACATTAGAGGTTTTGGTATATATAATGAAATTTATAGCCGTTGTATTCATTTGAATTTATAGCCGTTTATAGTCGTTGTACTCCATCATTACTAATTTGAATATCTTCCACTTGAACCTTTTGAACTGCTGCTGTGCTGGGCTGTTTGAACCTCTGTTTTAGGCTGTTTGAACTCCTGATTTAATCAAATATTAAATACATTCTAACAACATTTAGGATAAAGGTTTAGGTGAGAAATAATAGGACAAAATAAATTTTAATTCTATTTTTCTGTTTCAAATAAATCATCAAAATAAATTTTGATTCTATTTTTCTCTTCCAAATAAATCTTCAAAATAAATTTGATTCTATTTTTCTCTTCCAAATAAATTAAAAACATAATTAAATAAATAAGTCTAATACATATAATAGAGTTAAACTAAATTGGCTATGTTTCTGAATGAAACATGACGAATAACTTAGACTTATTATATGGCAGAGTTGAATTATACTTGCATATAATAGAATTGAACTAAGTTGGCGATGTTTCGGAATGAAACATGACGAATAACTTAGACTTATTATATGACATAGTTGAATTATACTTACATATAATAGAGTTGAACTAAGTTGGCGATGTTTCTGAGTGAAACATGACGAATAACTTAGACTCATTATATGGCAGAGTTGAATTATACTTGCATATAATAGAGTTGAACTAAGTTGAAATAACCTGGACTTGCCATATCGGCAGAGTCAAACTCAGAATGGAACTAAGTTCATTAACAGAGAAACCAAGGTTGAAACACCTCAAGAAGTCTTTGTTTGAATCTGACTTTAGCGAAAGACCCTAGACACATGCTTATGTGAACTTAAGTGGAACTTAGGTTCACGTTAGGGGGCAGAGAGCTGGAGAATGATAAATAAACTTAAGAGTTTAAAAGCTTGGACTTGTCGAAATTGTTGAAATTTTTTAGAAGAATTTACAAGCTAGAATTGGCTAAACACTTGTTGAAATTTTGGGAAAATTTACAAGTTGAATTTAGCCAAGGTAATATTGAAAGAAGTATCCGAGGTACATACTGGTCAAGATAACCAACTAGGTTGTCAAGCTTGGAAAGGATGGAAAGAAGAAGTCTTGATAGAAGATAGCAAAAAAGCAGTCCTTGATTGAATAAGTTTAAAGAAACAAGCATTTGTAAAAATATTTTGAAATATTTTTAAGTGTTAGCCGAAGTATTCTAATTGTTAGCTGAAACAAACAGTCAAGGTTCATATCCGAGGTGATTATATACTCAAGTTGTGCTTTGAAGACATGCAAAAAATATTCTAAGCATAAAAACATGCATAGAAGAAATAAAGAAAAAAAAAGGCATACAACATTTAGAAGGAAATAAAAGACTTGCACTCAGAAGTCGGAACTTGTTCACAAAACAAAAAGGCACTTCAGCCTGGCTAAAGGACAAGTTGTTCGGGTACAAATGAAGGCTCATTAACCAAAATGGAACTTAAAATTGTTCAAACAAAATACAACTGAAAGAAGAAAAGTTCATAATCAAAGAAAATAAAATTTTTAGTGTTGGAGGCATGGGCATTAGTTTCAGATTGCTCAACCTCGGTTGTTGGTGTTATGTCGACCTCGGTTGGCCATATGGTTTCCTTCTCCGCCGCTATCTCAGCGTCAATTTCTAGAAGCGTTTTATCCATGCTTTTCTCAGCTGAAATGACCTCAGCTTCAGAAATAGTTTGTTTGAAAAAGGCACCCTTGGAAACTAAGTCCTCTTCCTCATCATGAGTCAAGTCCAGGACTTGCTCATTCAGAGTTGGGGACTTGGGCCCAGTAGCAGTTTCTTTTTTGTCAACATCATCAGCCTTGGGGTCTTCATCCTCGACTTCGTCTTCTGAATCCTTGGGAGCAGGTGAGAATGGCAATTGGAGTTAATTGGTATCACGGAGAGGGGAGTCCGCAGGAATAGACAGTTTGTCTAGGGCCGCAACCCAGCCGAGGAGAAAGCCTCAGTTACAGGCTTGAGTAACCTGGGCTTTGTATGCGTCACGGACGGCAACATGCCCCTCTGAGAAAGCCTTCTCGTCGGCAGCCTTGATTTCGGCCTCTTTAGTGGCCAAAGCTTTTTGGAGCTCTGATTGGGCTTCGGCAATTTTTGTTGCAGCCTCCTTGGCCTCGGCTTTGACCACCTCGGCCACAGCCTCCGCCGCCTCTGCTTTTTCCTTGGCGTGGTCTTGGGCTCGTTTAGCTGCATTTGCCTAATCCAACAGTACTTTCATCTTGGCCTCAGCGTTGTTTAAAAAAGTGAGGAAGCCAGCAGTCTCCTTGGTCTTATGGACCAATTCCTTCTTCAAATCCTTAGCTTTCATCGCAAATGAATGAGCAAACTGGATCGCCTAAGAAGAAAATGAATGAACAAGTTAGTAAAATATTGCAATATGAGAACTTGAACTAAAAGGCTGTAGACCCGAATTTCTTCGCGCCCCCCCTCTTGGAGAGGGCGCGAATTGGTCTTACTACAGTTCGGACTCCTGTCACGGTTTTGAATCTAATCTCACAAAGTGCAATGTGAGACTGATAAACACCAAAGAGTCCAAATCCAGCAAATCGTTTTGGAAAATCGATTTTGATTAAAAAGCGCCAAACATGGACTGCTTTGCCAGATTACAGAGTCGCCACCTAAATATTTTGTTTTTGGGAAATTTAGGAAACCCTGACTCGTGCCAAAGGCCATGTGTCCGTCATCACCAAAGTTGCCTCAGCTCGGGAACTTGGGTACGAGAGGGGAATGTCCTAAAATGAGCACCCCTGCTCGCCCGATCAAAGGATCGGCCTCTACTAAGCATGATATGTTGTTTTATAAACCTCATGTATTCTTATTCCGGTTATTAGCTAACTTTACTATGTGATGTGCACAGCATACAAGTATAGACTCGATCACGAGAATTGGAACAAAACAACTCATGTTTGTTTTCGAAAATGGTTTGGAAGTGCTACTTGCAAGTAGGCTAAAGCACGGATTTGCCACCCTCAAGTGGGCTTAAAACATGATGGTTTTGCCACTTTGCAAAGTGGGCTTAAAACTTACAGTCATTGAGTTATTCCAATTCAGGCAATCAAGGCTTCACCCACAGGCATTCATGCAGTTAATCACTTAAGCAAAAAGCCTCATGGCAAGCATGCTATCATGGCAACACTTACACTCATGCAAGAATGTTAAAGCGTAAACACTTACAGTGTACTCCGAGCCAAAACAAAAACTAGTTAGAAAACAATGCATGATCCTAACTATGCTAGCAATGCCTAATGCAACACATGCAATAATGCAACTAAATAGGCTCGGCTATTTAAGATGGCATACGAAGCAACTTGATAACATGTATTCAAGTAAGTATTGAGATACGATGTAGTTTGAATGATGCGCCGAGCCCGGTGCATGCAAGGCAAATGAATGATGCACGCATGCAAAACATAAGGTATGCTAATTGAAATATACCCCTAAACTAACCATCGAAAGCGGTTAAGTAAAAGGGAGAAAGAAGTGTGGTTGGAAGACATGCACACACACACGCACCCTTATTATTACAACAATGCGCCCTCTCGAAGAAGGGTCCAAATGAATAAGCTAAGCTAAACTAAGCTAAGCTAACTATTACAAACCAACTAATTAACTAACTTAGCTAATTAATTATTACAACACAATTGAAACTAAATTAACTAACTATTCTAAGCTAATTAAAATATTACAAAGATAAATTAAATTAGCTAAACACATTAACTAATTAATTATACAACCGGTAAATTAACTAGCTAAGTAAAGCAGTAAAATGGCCTCGAGGGGGAGGGAGACATGCATGCTCAGTTTGCTTCGCCCGAAAATGCATTGCCTTGCCATAAGTTGCCTCTGTTTGCACTCGCGGTGATCTCAGAACATCATACGAACTTCTGGATTGCATCTGCCCCAACACAGGAACACTTTGGACAATTTTCCCTACAGGTGGCCGGCCGGCCACCTCAACTGGTCGGTAGGCTACCTCAACTGGCCGGCCAGCCAGTGTAAGTGGCCGGCCGGCCACCTCTCTTTCCAGAATTCTACCTTTGCTGCAACAGAGAGCAACAGAGCCAAGACAATGTACTTGCCAAGAAATGTAGGTAATACCACCCTCCTCATCATGTCTCAAGCTCAAAAGAGTGTGGTACTTGGCTCTCAAGCCACCAATCAAGCATCTCAATGCATGATGGCCGAAGAACCAAGCTTGTACAAGCTTAGTGAATGCACACATAAGACTCAAAGTGCCTCCACCCCATCATGCATGATCAAGGGTGTTGGCGACCAAGAAATGTGACACGTTCCACCACTATGAGTATTAAATGTCTCGCATTTCTTGCATTTGGATTAACGTCCGATCCAAACAAATGCAATGCAACACAAATGCTTATCTTGTTCATGTTTTACTTGGCTCATTTCTTGCTTACACATTTTAGCTTACCAATTAATCCCTTAACCGGTTAAGTCCAATGTGAAAGTCCTCTAATAAGAGGGGTCAACCAAAAGGATGGTTTAGGACATGAGAGGGATTATGCCTTTGACTAGGAGGAACCCTCAAAAGAGGGTTAAAGCTATTTGAGCACAAACCCTACCTCATGCTTAAAGACAAACTTAAGGCCAAACAACCCTCAAAGCAAATCAAAAATGAAGAAATAAGGGATGTGACAGAAATTTCAATGCTGAAATGGCATGGCAAGTAATACTACAACATGCAAGCAACACATGCACAACATGTTAGGGGCCCCAAAACTCAAAGCTAGTCGAGGCACTTACATTACAACCATGCATAACAAGCCTTATATGGCCAAGACCATTCAAAACAGAGTCAAAGCATGCTAAATCAATGGCAAAAACATACTGAAGTAGAGCTAACACAAACTAGGATGATAGGCTAGAACACGAAACGTGTTAGGCCAACAAGCATGATTGCACTACAAGTACCAAAAGCAAGAAAGAAGTGACCTAACCAGCCAAAATCAGAGTTAAAGCATGTTAAAATATAGCCAAAAACATGCTTGAACTAAGCTAACATAAGCCATAAAAAGATGCTACTTTGTAGTGCTAAAGAGGCATGGCATAGAGGGACAAGGAGGGGAGGCCACCCCCTCCTATTTTGGACTTCAAAATAAAGTTTCTACCACTAAAATTCCTCTAAAATTCAGTGGTTTTAAGGCCAAAAAGGATGGACTCAAAAGCTCTTAAGAGAAGGCTCAAAAGGCTTTGCAAGCCAAAGAGCAAAAAAAGGGGGACTACCCCCTAACCAAACAAGGTTCAAACCTCAATTTTAAAACCTTAAAATCAAAGTTTTTAAAGGTCAAAACCAACCTCAAAGTAATGTAAAAAGATGGCCAAGCACTTAGCTAAAACAAAGCTTAAAAGGGACAAATTCTTACCCTTGAAGCACAGCTGCAAAACAGGTATAAATCTGAGCTCAAACCAACCTTAGGAGCTCCAAATAAGCCTCAAAGGACCTCAGCTCCAAGATGAGGATGTTTGATTAAGGGTCTCTTTGTAAAAGTGTAGAGAATTCTAAGCTTAAGGCACAAAACAAGAAGAGAGAGAGGCTTCTAGAGAGAGAGGCTGAGATTTTTCTCACAAAATTTTGTAGACAGAGAGGGATTTTAGAGAGAGAGCCTCCCAAAATTGTTAACCTTTTCAAATGAGAGATATGGCCTCCATATATAGCAAAAACATAAGCCTTGGTCGAAATATCTGAAAATGGGACAGCTGGAGCTTGTGTAGAACAGTTGGAGGGAAAAGATCTGCAAAATAACTGAGTTTGGGACACTAGTGGCCGGCTGGCCACTTTTTGTGGTGGACAACCCACTTTTCTGGCCGGTCAGCTACTTGTGGTGGCCAACCGGCCACTAAAAATCTACTTTTAGGCCCGACTTCAAACGGGCATAACTCCTTCATCTGGACTTCTTTTCAGGTCATTCTTGTGTCTAAATTGAAGCCCCATAAGTAATATTTCCAATGGTGGTAGCCTCACATCAAAATTCCAAGTGTGAAAAAACTTATGCTCCTTTTAGTGAAGACTGCTCATTTCCAGCTCAATCGGATTGATGCCCAACTTCAACCAACCATATCTCCCTCATCTGGCCTCGGCTTTAGGAGATTCTTAAGTGTAAAATGAAGCCCTGGAAGTCCACTTTCCAATGATGGTAGCCTCATAGCTGAAATCCAAGTGTACAAATGGATAGGCTCGATTTAGCGAGGGCCGTTCGACTCTCCCTTAACGATTCATGCCCATCTTCTTCCCCAACTTGGTTTCTTCCTTCTCCTCTAATTTTCTTCAATTCCAAACCTCTAAACAAGATGTTTTAAAGATTTTTTCAATGAGATCACCTATCTTTCATTCATTTCGACTTTGTCCTTACTCGGTTTACTGAAAAACGCAACATTTAACAAAATGCGAGCCTCGGAACATCGTAGAAACATTTTTTTCAAAAAATGTTTTTGAAAGAGAGGGTTTCAAGGTCTAAAATCTTTGGTCAAAATAGTTTTAGTCCAAAAAATGGGGTGTAAGGTTTGGATTTGACTCTCTTCTTTCCAAAGAAATCGAACCTTTGCACAAGATAGCCTGCACCATCGAATGATCCAATCAGTGGCGCCCAAGTCTTAAGAATGGTCAAAATGGGGTGTCTACAGTTGCCCCTCTTTGACAGAGCTCAGAGTCATGAAATGACGTGAGTGAATGTCAAAGCCTAGAGACGACCCATTTTTGACAAGGCCAAAGACTTGGACAAATAAACAAAATACAGATGCAGTTGGTTGAACCCGAAGGTTGCCTACGTATCCCTTTGCAAGGAATCAAACCAGCGTAGTTTAGGGGCATGATGCAAAATGATATGCAATATAATAAAACAATGATATACAGTGCAACGAGACAATGCAAATATTATGCAATGTAATTGAATCATCTACCCACGAGCAGTGCAAAACCACACAAATATCATAAAGGGATGGAGATGCAGAATCAACCTACGTTTAACATAAAAAAGGTGCCAGAACCCTCAAACCACAATTCTCTTAGTGGAATAGGCGTATGCACATACAGAACTGTGTGTTTTGCAGAAAGAATACAAGTAATTGGGTTGGATGATATAAGTGAGGAATGATCTTCTGAGGAAAAATCATGATCCTAAATGTTGAATGCAACAAAACAAAGTACAATATAGTGGATGCAATGAATGAAGTGAGTAAGGTGTAAGCCGAACCATATTTTGCCTAGAAAAGGCACGGACACAAAACAGACCACATCTAACCCAGAAAATGTGCCAACACCCTCACACCACAATTCTCTTAGTGGAATAGGCGCGTACACATTATCTCAGAACCATGCTTCAACGAAGGAAATGTATGAGCACATGCCAGACTAAGCTTAACATGGAAAGGATGCAAGCGACAAAATGGATAATGCAGTAGATGCACGCAATATATTCTATATGCAATGCAATGTAGTAGCTAAAATGCAATGTAGTAGCTAGGAAGTGAAGGTACCTTACAGGGGCAATTGGCAATGACTTACCTCACGCTGCTGGGGATCTTCCCCTTTCTGCATCTTGCGTTTCCGAACCACAGGTACTACTTTTCTCCCTAGCTATGGTCGCAGCTTTCCCTATTCTCCAACAAGGTGATAGACTAGGTTGGTTCAGTATCCAAAATTAAGGCACATACCCGCTACCTCAACCTATGGGGCTACCATACAGATTTCAAGCCGAGGATACATCCCTGTGTATTTAAACCAGACTTTAGTCTCGGAAATCCCAAACCTTTGCGTTCTAGGCATCGGCCATTCGAACTCTAGTTTCCACCATCTTAGTTGATCTCCTAGGAACTCACCGCAAACACAGGCAGGTGGCTATACCAGACCACCGGAATTTGTTCAAGCACGACGAACACCAAAGGAATTGCACCTTCAGAGGATTTAAGGTCTCCTAGACCAGGTGAGTGCACAAGACAGTGCGATGACAGTGCGATAACAGTGCTATATGCAAGGTGCACGAAACAGTGCGATGCAAAGTGAATGCACAAAACAGTGCTATATGCAAGGTGCACAAAACAGTGCAATGCGCTAGACAGCGCAAACAATTTGAAATGCACTGTAAGAACCATAATTTTTAGACAACTGATTAGTTTGATTAATAATAATATTAAGTCAGTTAACAGTGATTATTAAATTATTGAATTATAATGTTAGTAGCATCATGATTAATACCAATATTAGATTTCTTTAAATAAAATTATTTATCTTCTATGATAAAAATAAAAATAAAAATAAAAAATTTGTATCTAAATACAGCTGTGGAAACTAAATGAGTTAATCAAATAATAACTAAGTTAGTTAGAGAATAATATGGAGCAAAATATCTAGTGACTATGTTATATATATATACAATGATTTTATATACATTGATTCTTATAATGTAAAAAATAAAATAAATATATATATATATAAAATATATAATGATAAAAAAATAAAAAAAAAATCAAAATAAGGAAATCAAAATTTATGTTGGGAAGAGGAATTTGGCCCAAGCATGCCAATGCATGCCTTTGCTTGCTGCCACACTCCATGCCTACATGCATAGATGGCAAATCCAAGCCTTTGATTAAGGAAGCCACGGCATGCAGCAACTGTAAGCTATCATCTAAGCTTAGATGATAGTTCCTAAGCAAAAAAGAGAAGTAAAGCAAAAATAAAATAATAATAATGATAATAATAATAAATTAGGCCCTCAAACTCCTATAATTAGGAGCACTATTCAGCCTCATTACACACACATGTAACTAAGCAAAACAAAGAGAAAGAGAGGGAGAGAAAGCAAGAGGGAAAGAAGAGAAGAGAGGGGAAGAAAGGCTGAACACTTGGGTTTTTTTTTACTTCATTGAGGTAAAAATACTCAACCCCTATCCTCCCTTAGATGTTTTCTTAAACTAAATCTATACACTAAGAATATGCAAGGGTGTGTATTGATAATACACTAATGCTCAATGCATGTTACATTTGAATAGAATGATAATCTTATGATTATGTGATTTCTGTCCTTCTTACAAGTATGGATTAGGTGGTTTAGCTAATGATTTTGCTCTTTATGTGATCAAGTATTCTCCATTGTTGAATCAATCTTGCATGCTTATGAATTTGTGTTTACTCTTCATAAATATTATTTTCTGTTATCATTAATGAAAGTAAATATGAAGGATTAGAGTTTCACATGGGAAAAATAGTAAGAAACATTTTTTTTTTTCTTGCATGTGATTCATGGTGGATACAAAGTGTGCTTTTTCGCAAACTAATGAACTTTCAGCAAAAACAGATTTTTAGTCCGTTTTGAATAAACCCTAAACAAACTCATGAGAACACTTTCATAAAATTTGAAACTACTGGAGTTAGTTTAACATGTATTCATGGTGCTAGAATGTTGAAGAAAATTATTTGACAACATTTTCATGGCCTGAATATATTTTTAACTTCATTGCTGTTTGGAGGCAGTAGCAATGCTGACTTTACCAGGTCACCGTTTATTCCACAGAATAAATTTTCAAGGGATTCAAATCGAAAAAGTTAGATTTTTAAGTTACCTTTCAAACGCCGCTGGTTTCATGATTTTTTGTTAAGTATTGAGAGAGAAACACCAATTTTTCCAAAATGTGACAGAATCTGTCCAGTTTTCTTATAAAAATTATTTGACCATCTTCGACTGGTTTTCAGTCTTCACACTCTTCTGGAAATATGTTCTAAACTCAAAATTTTAGCAAACCATTCTGACCATGCCTCTTTTTGACACCATTTGAGGATCCTTTTTATTTTTCAAACACAGAACACCTGTGCTGACGTTTTCATGGCCTGAATATATTTGTAACTTCATTGCTGTTTGGAGGCAGCAGCAATGCTGACTTTACCAGGTCACTGTTTATTCCACAGAATAAATTTTCAAGTGATTCAAATTGGAAAAGTTATATTTTTAAGTTACCTTTCAAATGCCACTGTTTTCATAAATTTTTATGAAGTATTGAGAGAGAAACGCCAATTTTTCCAAAATGTGACAGAATCTGCCAGTTTTCTTATACAAATTATTTGACCATCTTCGACTGGTTTTCAATCTTCACACTCTTTTGGAAGTATGTTCTAAACTCAAAAATTTAGCAAACCGTTCTGACCATGCCTCTTTTCGACACCGTTTGAGGACCTTTTTTATTTTTCGAACACAGAACACCTGTGTTGGAGGTTAATGTAACTCACTATCCCAGAAAACCAGTTTTCTTCCAAGAATTATTTATCCATTTTTAAATCGGTTTTAGCCCTGGTATTCTTCTCAAAATATTTTCCTAACTCAATGAACTAGCACCAGTTAAAATATTATAATGGTTGAACTTCGTTTGGTATGGGTTTCATATTTTTTTGTCTGACCATACATTGTTGAAAGAAGAAGTGTGTTAATTCTTAAGAAATCTTGTGATGATTCCTAAGACATTCTATCACATTTATTTTGGTTGTCATATATGATCGTGTTGTGCTATATAAACATTATGTCACTGTGGTTCTCAAACTAACACTCGCAAATGTATAAAAATGTGAATTCGACGAAGTAAAGAAACACAAAATTGAACCGATGATACATTAAAAATTTAAAAGTGATGGGGCGAGCCCGGTTTAGAAGCTTGCGCAAGTGAGTTGCGAACCCTAACATGGCACAGGAAGGTATTTCAACTCTTATCAGTGTAGGCGATATAAGGTTGGTGGTGCGGGTGTCACAACATAGACCGTTCCCTTGAGGCAGACCGCGATGCACTGCACTAACAAGTGCAGGTAAGGTGCGCAAAACAGCGCGAGCAAGTTCTATGCAAAAGAAACGAGCATTTTCTATGCAAGATGAGAGCATGTAATGAAATGCACAAGATAGTGCGATGCGCAAGAAAGCGCGAGTATAAACTGCACAAAACAGTGCGGTGCGCAAAAAAGCGCGAGTGATGAATTGTACAAAAAAGTGCGATGCGCAAGAAAGCGCGAGTGTAAACTGCATAAAACAGTGCGATGCGCAAGAAAGCGCGAGTGATGAATTGTACAAAAAAATGCGATGTGCAAGAAAGCGCGAGTGTAAACTGCACAAAACAGTGCGATGCGCAAGAAAGCGCGAGTGTAAACTGCACAAAACAGTGCGATGCACAAAAAAAGCGCGAGTGTAAACTGAACAAAATAGTGCGATGCGCAAGAAAGCGCGAGTGTAAACTATAGAAAATAGTGCGATGCGCAAGAAAGCGCAAGTGTAAACTGCACAAAATAGTGCGATGTGCAAGAAAGCGCGAGTGTAAACTGCACAAAACAGTGCGATGCGCAAAAAAGCGCGAGTGTAAACTGCACAAAACAGTGCGATGCGCAAGAAAGAAGGAGTGTAAATTCAAATGGACAAAATAGCGCGATGTGCAAGAAAGCGCGAGTGTAAATTCAAATGCACAAAATAGTGCGATGCACAAGAAAGCACGAGTGTAAACGTAGGATTTTAAGGTCTCCTAGACCAAAGAATGCACAAGATAGTACGAGTACGTCCAAACGCGCCACACGCAAGTGGAGAAAGGTTGCGCAAGAAAGCACGATGTACAAGAAAGTGCGAGTGGCACACAACCACAAAGTGCACAAGACAGTGCGAGTGAGATACAATGAACAAGAAAGTGTGATGCGCAAGAAAGCGCGAGCAAAGATACAGGATTTAAGGTCTCCTAGACCGGGTAAGTGCACAAGACAGTGCGAGTGATACGAATTTGTAAGGTGCACAAGACAGTGCGAGTGATACGAATTTGCAACGTGCACAAGACAGTGCGAGTGATACGAAATTGTGAAATAGATGTACTGAGTGACATCATTGTGCGATAGATACACGATGTTAATTGAAAGCATGTTCGATGTATGAAACAAGCATATTTTATGCAAGAGGCAAAAACGTATTCTACGTAAGAATCATAAACGATGCGTGGCACGCATGCAACAAAAGTGTATATGAAAATGTACATTATACGCAATGAAGGGGGCAAATATGTACTTTGGTGCCTCCGATTTACCTCTCAGACGACTTTGCAACATACTTAACTCAAAAAGGACACACCCTGTTCAAATTGGCAAGGGGTAACATTTGCATGCTGCTTGGATTACCATTCTGGCTTGAAGCAGGCTTGAGCTTGAGCTTGAGGTAGAGGCATACTCATACTCCAGAGAAATGGCGAGGTCTGAGAAGGTGCACCTGGAATGCAGTCTCGGAATTTGCTGAAGTTGAAACACGCTCAGATGCTCCAAATTTTCCCTATTTTCTTTTGCTTTGCAGTCCGGAACCTATGCAGCTTCAGATAGGTCCTGATTTTATTGTTCTCACAATGACTTGGGTTAAATCCTGCAGTTTTACGAAAGAACAAATCATGTTTTGCACAAATGTTGAGAATGGCACAGCACTCTGAACACAAACCGATTTATTTTTTGAAATTGAGAAATGAGTTCTCGACCGGGTATTGAGCCTACGACTGACAATAGTCAAAACGACTCAACAAAGGGAAAGCCAAAGGTAAACAACCTAAAAACATCTATTGACACTCGAAACGACTCAAAACAAGAATCGAGACAAACAAAAACACATACACAACACTTAGACGTGTTCCAATGGCGAGAGATCTCTCAGTTCACAAGGAGTCCACAGCTTCTCCAGGTATTGTTTCCCACCCTTTCTCAATTGTGATTCTCACATCACTTTGGCACTCAATCTCTAGTTTTCTGAAAAAGCCCTTTTCCACACTTTTTCTCTCAGCGCACATCACTCTATTCTTCAATCTCTCTTCTTTTTCATCCCTCCCCCGGTGGTTGATGGATAAACAGGAAGTTCTGGGCTCTTACCCCTAGTATTCTACTAGATTCTCCTTCTTCCACTCACAATAGTGAGCTTTCCTACAAAGGGGTTGTGGCGCGACTGGATGCAAATCTGTAACTCACATTGGTTGACGATGCCCCTAGCTTAGCTTGATCATCCCATTGACCAGGTATACAATTGATTGGCCTCACACATTGCGTTTTCTACACTCTCATTCCGGGTCAGATACCAATTTGAGGGAGATCAAACCCGTCTAGATGAGGGGGTCGAACATCCAGCTCCATTTCCTGTTCGTGCTTCGCACTTAGCTTGATACCTCACTGCTTGGAGGATGAGAGAGCTTTCAGCCCTTTGCTGTTAGCTTGAGTTGTGCCCTTTCTGGCAAGTATGGTGCCCTTTCCGGCAAATATGGTGCCCTTTCTGGCAAGTATGTTAACAATGGGGAAAAGACAGAAAACCTGACTCAACCGTGCCCCTAGTTCATCATTTTGACCATTTTTTTGTTTTGCTTTCAACTAAAACAATTTTAACCAACATGAGAGTTAGATTAACATGCTTGGTCGATTTTCTGATTTGAAATCATGCAAGTCAAGTTGTGGACACTGAAAATTTTCCTTTTTTGGGTCCAAGAAATGGTCCAGTTTTGGAAAAATAGAATAATTTTCGAGAGAATTAGTCAACCTCATTAAAAATCCTCAAAACTATTTTTGCAAATGGCCACTGCTCGACCAACATAGAATTTACCCTTGAGATGCACAACCTCAGATCTGAACTTGAATTGTCTTGCAGCTGAATCTTCCAACGGAATAGAACAACTGAATTTGAGCGAAGACGAGCCAATTTGTACATGGACAAGATAGCCAAGTTGAACAAGGATAAACCAATCAACATGGATGAGCCAAGCAGGCTGAAAAGGATTGGGGCCGAACTTCAGGATGAAGTTACCTACGTATCCCAAACATGGGAATCAGGCCTGACGTAGTTCCAGGGGTGAGGTAAACTCGGGTGTTGACACTCTCCTTTTACGCTTTAACTTTTGCCAAGGTCGCCCTTCCGGGTTTTCAACTTTGCGAGACCTATTTTTCATCTCTTTTCATCTCTTTTAATTTCATTTCTTTTGTTCTTTTCTTCGTTTTTGTTCTTTTCTTTTCTTTTTCTTGCCCTAACTTTTGCCTGGGTCCCCCTTCTGGGTTTTCGGCCCAGCGAGCCTCTCAAGGGTAAAAGTTTAACTTGTCCATGTTGATCAGTTTGAGATCTCGAAGCCATCTGAATCCAGTAGAATGGCTGTTGTTCGTTGATGGTGTAAGACTCTATCCAATGGGGGCTGAAGTTGCCCCTAGTGTTGCGGATAGGAACTCGATTGTCCTTCAACATTAAACTTTCTTCTTCTAACTGCAGGAATTTGGCTTTCTTGCCAGTCTTCATTGGTTTGCGGAAAAGATTCATCTTTGACTCTTTGAGCACATTTGGCATTTTTTGCCCCTAGTGCAAGGGCTACTTCAAACCCAGCTTTACAAGCTTCCTTTGACGACATCTGAACTTATTGCCCCTAGTGTAAGGGTTACTTCTAATTCGGCCATACAAGCCTCATGTTGTGATTGTTTGTTTGAACATCCTGAGTCAAGGTTCAAAGTTTGAAAGCAAAAGGGGACGAGTCTCGAGGCTGAGAATGATTCTATGCTGCACAATCTCAAGAGCGATTCCACACAAGTCTTCCTAGGACCACGCAAAACATTTTTTTGAAATCTTTTAAGAAAGCAACTAGTTGCTCAGGCTGAAGACAGTGTAGAACCAATATGGATCAAGCCAGGATCCTTCCCAGTACTCACATTAACAAATATGATCTCATTCATTAAGGGCTTAGCATGCCTCTCTTCCTCTCAGTTGATCAAATTTTGCAAATCCAGAGGAATTCCTCCCTCTTTGTTTTCAATGTAGTGTTCAAAATTTTTTTTGAAAAACTTAGGTCAATGCAATGATTTCAAGGCACAGAAAAGTAGGTGAAAAGCACTGCCGTTTCATTCAGATCTTCTGGCACAACTGGCTCAAGGTAGAAACAAACTCAAAAGAAAGAGTGTAAAAGACAAACACAAAACAAGATAGTGATGTTCGAGGTAACATACCCGAAATCACCTGACTCCAACACAATAGGATTGACTCGATACAACAAGATAGACTCGACTAATTCAGTACAAGAAGATTGGCTCAATACAACACAACAAGACTGACCCAATACCTAAATCAGAAAGTAAAATTAACAATATTTGTACATTGCTCAAAACAGTGCGTGCCATCCACCACATCTGGAGTAAACTGAACGCCATCAGCAAGTGGTTCATCCCCCAATCACATAATCACTTTATCCCCCAAGTTCACTGATCCAGTGCCGATAGACTTTGCAGAGCCTGGTGCGACGATGACCTTGTTATCAATCAGATCTTGTATTTCGTGGCGAAGACGAAAACACATGTTAGTGACATGGCCAGATCATGTGAGGAAGGGAGGTTATTCGGGAGAGGCCGAGGCTTAATGGGTTTGAGATGGTCTTTTTTCATCAACACACCCATGGCTTTGGATAGGGACATATAAAGCGGGGCGAAGAACCTTTGGCCTCGGGGTGGGTACTTCAAGGTTTGTGAGGTTATATTGGATGTACCGGCGAAGGGGTAGGCAGGTGTTGACTGGGTTTGCTGATCTCTGACAGATGTAGGACTAAAGTTGAGAGGGGTGTTTCTGGTACGACATCCCTTTTCCTGACTTGCCCCTTGATTCAGAATGCTCTCATCCTGAGTGGCAAAAGTGCCATCCACAATCTTTGCAACAACTACCAGCACTTGTTGTTTGTTCAACCCTTTGTCCTTCAATGCCTTGATAGCCCACCGAAGTTGTGCATAAGGATCAATACCTGTCCCGGCTTCGTTCCTACCACTTGCTTCAGCTTGGCCAAGGGATTGGGTCGCTACATCTGAGCGAAGCCCAGTTGTTGTCAACATGTCACCACCCAGATCTGAGATGGCTTCAAGTTGGCCCTTTTCAATTGCAGCTCGCCCTAAGATTGAGGAGCCTTTTGGATTGAAATTTCTAGCCCGTGATGTGGTCGATGATGGAGCCAAAATCCAAAAGGCTAAATCTGCCACAGTTCTTTGCAAATCTCCAATCATGCTCCCCAGCTCAGAAGTAGTGGGTTCATGGGTTTGAGATGATTGGGGTTCAGATGCATCCATCATGCATAAGTCCATGCTGACTGGAATGAACACCTCAGGCTTGGGTAGATGGGCCGGGGTGATGTATATGCTGGGGTTGTAGTTGGATAGCAGTATATGGATTAGATTGAGGTGTGGAGGTAATGGGTCAGTGGTGGCCTGAGGTCCCTTTGGTGGAGCTATGATATCTTCGTCAATAAGATCCTGAATCTTATGACGGAGACGAATGCAACGGTTTGTATCATGACCGTGTTGTTGATGATAGACACAGTACTTAGCTGGGTCATATCTGGCAGGGAGAGTATTTGGAAGGGGTTGAGGTTCTAGGAGCTCTAGGTACCCTTCTTCTCGCAGCATTTTCAAAGTTTGAGAGAGACTCATGTAAAGAGGATGGAAATTTCGAGCTTAGGGCCAAATTGAAGTGGTTGGTTTTTGGCCATTATCGGGAGGAAAGTTTTCAATGGGTATGGTTGCAGTGTTTACTTCTTCAGAGCATTTCGCAACTGTGCTACCATCAGTAGTAGCATTGGAACTGCGAGCAACATTCCTCTTCAAAGGCTCATTATCTCCCACAAAGATCCCTTGTCAGAGGGCCTTCTTGATTTGAACCCCAATGTCATGAAGGTCCTTAAAGTTGAATATCATTTTCTGCAATGTCTTGGCTTGCCTAACCATATCTTGCTGCAGTGAATCCACTGATTGCTGAAAACGGATCAGCAAATCCTCTAAATTTGCCGAAGTCTGCGCCATGATAGAGGTAGATGCTCGTGCTCTAAACAAAGGTGATGTGACTGGTGACTGTCGAACCAGTTGAACTAATGAGCCTTGTTTGGCCCTTCTTTGCCTTGCCTCAGCAAAGGAAACACTGGTTGCCCCTGAACTAAATCTCCAACCTGACAAAGTCTATCAACACAAGTCCAATGTACCCGGGGGATATTGGAGCCTTCTAAAGCTATGGTTCCAAGACTACCTTGGAAAAGAGAAAACAGACAGCATCTCAGCCAGATTTCACCAGAACAAATATGAGCATAGTTGAATGACTGTACTTGTTATTGAATTCTACCTCAAAATTTTTCGCCCCAAAACTGATATCCTCAAATTGATACCCAGCCTTGCAACTGATATATACATTCCTGTAGAGACACACCCTAACAGCACATATCAAGCAAGTGAGAGCCAAAACGCCCCTATAGTGGGGTAGGGTTTCCGTGTCCTATTTTGTCAGGAGTTACAGTTTCACTACACACGCATGCAGTTTCAAACAATCCTACATTCGGATGAGCAACCTGTCTTAGTTTGGAACAGTCTCTAAGGCTTCCGATATGCAACAAGGTCAAATGGTCAAAGAGGGTGCCGTAGCGATGATCCCGATCCGAGGTTTGTGTTCCCATCATGGCAGAGCCCGCAACTGGTCAGCCTTATGGCACGCTTTTCCAAGAAGGCCTCTGGCAAACCGTTCAGGAATAACAGATGGCAAACACTGTGTCCTAGGCGCACCAATGCAAATACAACACAAAGAAACACATAAATGTAGATAAAACAATATATCATGAGTTTCGAGTCAAGTTCTCTAAATCCCCAATAGAGTCACCAGAAACTGTAAACCCGACTTTCTCCCTCTCGGAGAGGGCGCGAATTGGTCTTACTACAGTTCGGGCTCCTGTCATGGTTCTGAATCTAATCTCACAAAGTACAATGTGAGACTGATAAACACCAAGGAGTCTAAATCCGGCAAATCGTTTTGGAAAATCGATTTTGAATAAAAAACGTCAAACATGGACTGCTTTGCCAGATTATAGAGTCGCCACCTAAATATTTTGTTTTTGGGAAATTTAGAAAACCCTGACTTGTGCCAAAGGCCACATGTCCGTCATCACCAAAATTGTCTCGGCTCGGAACTTGGGTACGAGAGGGAAAGGTCCTGAAATGAGCACCCCCGCTCGCCCGATCAAAGGATCGGCCTCTACTAAGCATGATATGTTGTTTTATAAACCTCATGTGTTCTTATTCCGGTTATTAGCTAACTTTACTATGTGATGCGCACAGCATACAAGTATAGACTCAATCATGAGAATTGGAACAAAACAACTCATGTTTATTTTCGAAAATGGTTTGGAAGTGCTACTCGAAAGTAGGCTAAAGCGCTGATTTGCCACCCTCAAATGGGCTTAAAACATGATGATTTTGCCACTTCGCAAAGTGGGCTTAAAACTTACAGTCATAAAGTTATTCCAATTCAGGCAATCAAGGCTTCACCCACAGGCATTCATGCAATTAATCACTTAAGCAAAAAGCCTCATGGCAAGCATGCTATCATGGCAACGCTCACACCCATGCAAGGATGCTAAAGCGTAAACACTTACAGTGTACTCCGAGCCAAAACAAAAACTAGTTAGAAAACAATGCATGATCCTAACTATGCTAGCAATGCCTAATGCAACACATGCAATAATGCAACTAAATAGGCTCGACTATCTAAGATGGCATATGAAGCAACTTGATAACATGTATTCGAGTAAGTATTGAAATACGATGCAGTTTGAATGATGCGCCAAGCCCGGTGCATGCAAAACAAATGAATGATGCACGCATGTAAAGCATAAGTATGCTAATTGAAATATGCTCCTAAACTAACCATCGAAAGCGGTTAAGTAAAAGGGAGAAAGAAGTGGGGTTGGAAGACATGCACACACACACGCACCCTTATTATTACAACAATCCGCCCTCTCGAATGAGGGTCCAAATGAATAAGCTAAGCTAAACTAAGATAAGCTAACTATTACAAACCAACTAATTAACTAACTTAGCTAATTAATTATTACAACACAATTGAAACTAAATTAACTAACTATTCTAAGCTAATTAAAATATTACAAAGATGAATTAAATTAGCTAAACACATTAACTAATTAATTATACAACCGGTAAATTAACTAGCCAAGTAAAGCAGTAAAATGGCCTCGAGGGGGTGGGAGACATGCATGCTCGGTTTGCTTCGCCCCAAAATGTATTGCCTTGCCATGAGTTGCCCCTGTTTGCACTTGCGGTGATCTCAGAACATCATACGAACTTCCAGATTGCATCTGCCCCAACACAGGAACACTTTGGACAATTTTCCTTGCAAGTGGCCAGCCGGCCACCTCAACTGGTCGGTAGGCTACCTCAACTACCTGGCCGGCCAGTGCAAGTGGTCGGTAGGCTAGTGCAAGTGGCCGGCCGGCCACCTCTCTTTCCAGAATTCTGTCTTTGCTGCAACAGAGAGCAACAGAGCCAAGACAATGTATTTGGCAAGAAATGTGAGTACTACCACCCTCCTCATCATGTCTCGAGCTCAAAAGAGTGTGGTACTTGGCTCTCAAGGCACCAATCAAGTATCTTAATCCAAGATGGCCGAAGAACCATGCTTGTACAAGCTTAGTGAATGCGCACATAAAACTCAAAGTGCCTTCACCCCATCATGCATGATCAAGAGTGTTGGCGACGAAGAAATGTGACACGTTCCATCACTATGAGTATGAAACGTCTCGCATTTCTTGTGTTTGGATTAACGTCCGATCCAAACAAATGCAATGCAACACAAATGCTTATCTTGTTCATGTTTTACTTGGTTCATTTCTTGTTTACACATTTTAGCTTACCAATTAATCCCTTAACCGGTTAAGTCCAATGTGAAAGTCCTCTAATAAGAGGGGTCAACCAAAAGGATGGTTTAGGACATGAGAGAGATTATGCCTTTGACTAGGAGGAACCCTCAAAAGAGGGTTAAAGCCATTTGAGCACAAACCCTACCTCATGCTTAAAGACAAACTTAAGGCAAACAACCCTCAAAACAAATCAAAAATGAAGAAATTAGGGAGGTGGCAGAAATTTCAGTACTAAAATGGCGTAACAAGTAATGCTATAACATGCAAGCAACACATGCACAACATGTTAGGGGCCCCAAAACTCAAAGCTAGTCGAGGCATTTACACTACAACCATGCAAAACAAGCCTTACATGGCCAAGACCATTCAAAATAGAGTCAAAGCATGCTAAATCAGTGGCAAAAACATACTGAAGTAGAGCTAACACAAACTAGGATGATAGGCTAGAACATGAAACATGTTAGGCCAACAAGTATGATTGCACTACAAGTACCAAAAGCAAGAAAGAAGTGACCCAACCAGCCAAAATCAGAGTTAAAGCATGTTAAAATATAACCAAAAACATGCTTGAACTAAGCTAACATAAGCCATAAAAAGATGCTACTTTGTAGTGCTAACAAGGCATGGCATAGAGAGACAAGGAGGGGAGATCACCCCCTCTTATTTTGGACTTCAAAACAAAGTTTCTACCACTGAAATCCCTCTCGAATTCAGTGGTTTTAAGGCCAAAAAAGATGGACTCAAAAGCTCTTAAGAGAAGGCTCAAAAGGCTTTGCAAGCCAAAGAGCAAAAAGGGGGGGGACCACCTCCTAACCAAACAAGGTTCAAACCTCAATTTTAAAACCTTAAAATCAGAGTTTTTAGAGGTCAAAGCTAGCCTCAAAGTAGTGTAAAAAGATGGCCAAGCACTTAGTTAAAACAAAGCTTAAAAGGGACAAATTCTTACCCTTGAAGCACAGCTGCAAAACAGGTATAAATCTGAGCTCAAACTAACCTTAGGAGCTCCAAATAAGCCTCAAAGAACCTCAACTCCAAGATGAAGATGTTTGATTAAGGGTCTCTTTGTAAAAGTGTAGAGAATTCTAAGCTTAAGGCACAAAACAAGAAAAGAGAGAGGCTTCTAGAAAGAGAGACTGGGATTTTGCTCACAAAATTTTGTAGAGAGAGAGGGATTTTAGAGAGAGAGCCTCCCAAAATTGTTAACCTTTTCAAATGAGAGATATGGCCTCCATATATAGAAAAAACACAAGCCCTGGTCGAAATATCCGAAAATGGGACAACTGGAGCTTGTGTAGAACAACTGGAGGGAAAAGATCTGCAAAATAACTGAGTTTGGGACACTAATGGCCGGCCGGCCACTTTTTATGGCCGACAACCCACTTTTCTGGCTGGTCACCTACTTGTGGTGGCCGGTCGTCCACTTGTGGTGGCCGGCCGGCCACTAAAAATCTGTTTCCAGGCCCGATTTCAAGCGGGCATAACTCCTTCATCTGGACTCCTTTTTATGTCATTCTTGTGTCTAAATTGAATCCCCGGAAGTAATCTTTCCAATGGTGGCAGCCTTATATCAAAATTCCAAGTGTGAAAAAAGTTATGCTCCTTTTAGTGAAGACTGCTCATTTCCAGCTCAATCGGATTGATGCCCAACTTCAACCAACCATATCTCCTTCATCTGGCCTCGGCTTTAGGAGATTCTTGAGTGAAAAATAAAGCCCCAGAAGTCCACTTTCCAACAGTGGTGGCCTCATAGCTGAAATCCAAGTGTACAAATGGATAGGCTCGATTTATCGAGGGCCGCTCGACTCTCTCTTAACGATTCATGCCCATCTTCTTCCCCAACTTGGTTTCTTCCCTCTCCTCTAATTTTCTTCAACTCCAAACCTCTAAACAAGATGTTTTAAAGATTTTTTCAATGAGCTCACCTCTCTTTCATTCATTTCCACTTTGTCCTTGCTAAGTTTACCGAAAAGCGCAACATTTAACAAAATGCGAGCCTCGGAACATCGTAGAAACATTTTTTTCAAAAAAATTTTTGAAAGAGAGGGTTTTATGGTCTAAAATCTTTGGTCAAAATAGTTTTAGTCCAAAAAATGGGGTGTAAGGTTTGGATTTGACTCTCTCCTTTCCAAAGAAATCGAACATTTGCACAAGATAGCCTGCACCATTGAATGATCCAATCAGTGGTGCCCAAGTCTTAAGGACGGTCAAAAATGGGGTGTCTACAATTCTCCCTCTTTGACAGAGCTCAGAGTCATGAAATGACGTGAGTGAATGTCAAAGCCCAAAGACGACCCATTTTTGACAAGGCCAAAGACTTGGACAAATAAACAAAATAAAGATGCAATTGGTTGAACCCGAAGGTTGCCTATGTATCATGTTGCAAGAAATCAAACCAGCATAGTTCAGGGGCATGATGCAAAATGATATGCAATATAACAAAGCAATGATATGCAGTGCAACGAAACAATGCAATTGATATGCAATGTAATTGAATCATCTACCCACAAGCAGTGCAAAACCACACAAATATCATAAAGGGATGGAGATGCAGAATCAACCTACGTTTAACACAGAAAATGTGCCAGAACCCTCAAATCACAATTCTCTTAATGGAATAGGCGTATGCACATGCAGAACTGTGTGTTTCGCAGAAGGAATACAAGTAATTGGGTGGGATGATATAAGTGATGAACGATCTACTAAGGAAAGATCGTGATCCTAAATGCTGAATACAACAAAACAAAGTACAATATAGTAGATGCAATGAATGAAATGAATAAGGCGTAAGCCGAACCATATTTTGCCTAGAAAAGGCATGGACACAAAACAAACCACGTCTAACACAGAAAAGGTGCCGACACCCTTAGACCACAATTCTCTTAGTGGAATAGGCGCGTACACATTATCTCAGAACCATGCTTCAATGAAGGAAATGTATGAGCACATGCCAGACTAAGCTTAACATGGAAAGGATGCAAGTGACAAAATGGATAATGCAGTAGATGCATGCAATATATTCCATATGCAATGCAATGTAGTAACTAAAATGCAATGTAGTAGCTAGGAAGTGAAGGTACCTTACAGGGGCAATTGGCAATGACTTACCTCACGCTGCTAGGGATCTTTCCCTATCTGCATCTTGCATTTCCAAACCACAGGTACTACTTTTCTCCCTAGCTATGATCGCAGCTTTCCCTATTCTCCAACAGGGTGACAGATTAGGTTGGGTCAGTATCCAAAATTGAGGCGCATACCCGCTACCTCAACCTATGGGGCTGCCATACAGATTTCAAGTCGATGATACACCCCTGGGTATTTAAACCAGACTTTAGTCTCGGAAATCCCGAACCTTTGCGTTCTAGGCATCGGCCATTCGAACTCTAGTTTTCACCGTCTCAGTTGATCTCCTAGGAACTCACCGCAAACACAGGCAGGTGGCTATACCAGACCATCGGAAGTCGTTCGGGCATGACAAACACTAAAGGAATTGCACCTTCAGAGGATTTAAGGTCTCCTAGACCAGGTGAGTGCACAAGACAGTGCGATAACAATGCTATATACAAGGTGCACAAAACAGTGCGATGCAGAGTGAATGCACAAAATAGTGCTATATGCAAGGTACACAAAATAGTGCAATGCGCTAGACAGCGCGAACAATTTGAAATGCACTAAACAGTGCAATGCGCTAAAGAGTGCGAACAATTGGGGTGCGCAAGATAACGCAAATACAATGCACTAACGAGTGCAGGTAAGGTGCGCAAGAAAGCGCGATGCACTGCACTAACAAGTGCAGGTAAGGTGCGCAAGAAAGCGCGATGCACTGCAATAACAAGTGCATGTAAAGTGCGCAAAACAGCGCGAGCAAGTTCTATGCAAAAGAAACGAGCATTTTCTATGCAAGATGAGAGCATGTAATGAAATGCACAAGATAGTGCGATGCGCAAGAAAGCGCGAGTGTAAACTGCACAAAACAGTGCGATGCGCAAGAAAGCGCGAGTGTAAACTGCCTAAAACAGTGCGATGCGCAAAAAAAACGTGAGTGTAAACTGCACAAAACAATGCGATGCGCAAGAAAGCGAGAGTGTAAACTGCAAAAAATAGTGCGATGCGCAAGAAAGCGCGAGTGTAAACCGCACAAAACAGTGTGATGCGCAAGAAAGCGCGAATGTAAACTGCACAAAACAGTGCGATGCACAAAAAAACGCAAGTGTAAACTGCACAAAACAATGCGATGCGCAAGAAAGTGTAAGTGTAAATTCAAATGCACAAAATAGCGCTATGCGCAAGAAAGCACGAGTGTAAATTCAAATGCACAAAATAGTGCGATGCGCAAGAAAGTGCGAGTGTAAATTCAAATGCACAAAATAGTGCGGTGCGCAAGAAAGCGTGAGTGTAAATGTAGGATTTTAAGGTCTTCTAGACCAAAGAATGCACAAGATAGTGCGATTACGTCCAAACGCGCCACACATGAGTGAAGAAAGGTTGCGCAAGAAAGCGCGATACACAAGAAAGTGCGAGTGGCATACAACCACAAAGTGCACAAGACAGTGCGAGTGAGATACAATGCACAAGAAAGTGCAATGCACAAGAAAGCGCGAGCAAAGATACAGGATTTAAGGTCTCCTAGACTAGGTGAGTGCACAAGACAGTGCGAGTGATACGAATTTGCAAGGTGCACAAGACAGTGCGAGTGATACGAAATTGTGAAATAGATGTACTGAGTGACATCATTGTGCGATAGATACACGATGTTAATTGAAAGCATGTTTGATGCATGAAACAAGCATATTCTATGCAAGAGACAAAAATGTATTCTAAGCAAGAATCATAAACGATGCGTGCCACGCATGCAACAAAAGTGTATATGAAAATGTACATTCTACGCAATGAGGGGGGCAAATATGTACTTTGGTGCCTCCGATTTACCTCTCAGAGTACTTTGCAACGTGCTTAACTCAAAAAGGACACACCCTATTCAAATTTGCAAGGGGTAACATTTGCATGCTGCTTGGATTACCATTCTGGCTTGAAACAAGCTTGAGCTTGAGGTAGAGGCACACTCATACTCCAGAAAAATGGCGAGGTCTGAGAAGGTGCACCTGGAATGCAGTCTCAGAATTTTGCTGAAGTTAAAACACACTCAGATGCTCCAAATTTTCCCTCTTTTCTTTTGCTTTGCAGTCTGGAACCTATGTAACTTCAGATAGGTCCTGATTTTATTGTTCTCACAATGACCTGGGTTGAACCCTGCAGTTTTATGAAAGAACAAATCCAGTTTTGCACAAATGTTGAGAATGGCACAGCACTCTGAGCACAAAACGATTTATTTTTGAAATTGAGAAATGAGTTCTCGACCAGGTATTGAGTCTACAACTGACCATAGTCAAAACGACTTAACAAAGGAAAAGATGAAAGACAAAGGTAAACAACCTAAACACATCTATTGACACTCGAAACGACTCAAAACAAGAATCGAGACAAACAAAAACACACACACAACACTCAGACGTGTTCCAATGGCGAGAGACCTCTCGGTTCACAGGGAGCCCTTTGCTTCTCCAGGTATTGTTTCCCATCCTTTCTCATTTGTGATTCTCACATCACTCTGGCACTCAATCTCTAGTTTTTTGAAAAAGCCATTTTCTTCACTTTTTCTCTCAGCGCACATCTCTCCATTCCTCAATCTCTCTTCTTTTTCATCCCTCCCCTAGGTGGTTGGTGGATAAACAGGAAGTTGTGGGCTCTTGCCCCTAGTATTCTACTAGATTCTCCTTCTTCCGCTCACAATAGTAAGCTTTCTCACAAAGGGGTTGTGGCGCAACTGGATGCAAATCTGCAATTCACATCGGTTGACGATGCCCCTGGCTTAGCTTGATCATCCCACTGGCCAGGTATACAATTGATTGGCCTCACACATTGCGTTTTCTACACTCCCATTCCGGGTCAAATACCAATTTGAGCGAGATCAAACCCGTCTAGATGAGGGGGGTCAAACATCCAGCTCCATTTCCTGTTCGTGCTTTGCACTTAGCTTGATACCTCGCTACTTGGAGGATGAAAAAGTTTTCAGCCCTTTGCTATTAGCTTGAGTTGTGCCCTTTCTGGCAAGTATGGTGCCCTTTCTTGCAAATATGGTGCCCTTTCTAGCAAGTAAGTTAACAATGGGGAAATGACAGAAAACCTGACTCAACCGTGCCCCTAGTTCATCATTTTGACCATTTTTTTGTTTTGCTTTTAACTAAAACAATTTTAACCAACATGAGAGTTAGATTAACATGCTTGGTCAATTTTCTGATTTGAAATCATGCAAGTCAGGTTGTGGACACTGAAAATTTTCCTTTTTTGGATCCAAGAAATGGTCCAGTTTTGGAAAAATGGAATAATTTTCGAGAGAATTAGTCAACCTCATTAAAAATCCTCAAAACTGTTTTTGCAAATGGCCACTGCTCGACCAACATAGAATTTACCCCTGAGATGCACAACCTCAGATCTGAACTTGAATTGTCTTGCAGCTAAATCTTCCAACGGAATAGAACAACTAAATTTGAGCGAAGAGGAGCCAATTTGTACATGGACAAGATAGCCAAGTTGAACAAGGATAAACCAATCAACATGGATGAGCCAAGCAGGCTAAAAAGGATTGGGGCCGAACTTCAGGATGAAGTTGCCTATGTATCCCAAACATAGGAATCAGGCCTAACGTAGTTCCAGGGTTGAGGTACACTCGGGTGTTGACACTTTCCTTTTACGCTCTAACTTTTGCCAAGGTCGCCCTTCCGGGTTTTCAACCTTGCGAGCTCTATTTTTCTTCTCTTTTCATCTATTTTCATTTCATTTCTTTTGTTCTTTTCTTCATTTTTGTTCTTTTCTTTTCTTTTTCTTGCTCTAACTTTTACCTAGGTCGCCTTTTTGGGTTTTCGGCCCAGCGAGCCTCTCAAGGGTAAAAGTTTAACTTGTCCATGTTGATCAGTTTGAGATCTCAAAGCCATCTGAATCCAGTAAAATGGCTGTTGTTCGCTGATGATGTAAGAGTCCATCTAATGGGGGCTAAAGTTGCCCCTAGTGTTGCGAATAGGAACTCGATTGTCTTTCAACAATAAATTTTCTTCTTCCAACTGCTGGAATTTGGCTTACTTGCCAGTCTTCATTGGTTTGCAGAAAAGACTCATCTTTGACTCTTCGAGTACATCTGGCATTTTTTGCCCCTAGTTCAAGGGCTGCTTCAAACCCAGCTTTGCAAGCTTCCTTTGAGGACATCTGAACTTATTGCCCCTAGTGTAAGGGTTACTTCTGATTTGGCCATACAAGCCTCATGTTGTGATTGTTTGTTTGAACATCCTGAGTCAAGGTTCAAAGTTTGAAAGCAAAATGGGACGAGTCTCGAGGCTAAGAATGATCCTATGCTGCACAATCTCAAGAGCGATTCCACACAGGTCTTCGCAGGACCACGCAAAACATTTTTTTGAAATCTTTTAAGAAAGTGACTAGTTGCTCAGGCTAAAAACAGTGTAGAACCAATCTGAATCAAGCCAGGATCCTTCCCAGTACTTACATTAACAAACATGATCTCATTCATTAAGGGCTTGGCATGCCTCTCTTCCTCTCAGTTAATCAAATTTTGCAAATCCAAAGGAATTCCTCCCTCTTTGTTTTCAATATAGTGTTCAAAAATTTTTTTGAAAAACTTAGGTCAATGCAGTGATTTCAAGGCACAGAAAAGTAGGTGAAAAGCACTGCCGTTTTATTCAGATCTTCTGGCACAACTGGCTCAAGGTAGAAACAAACTCAAAAGAAAGAGTGTAAAAGACAAACACGAAACAAGATAGTGATGTCCGAGGTAACATACCCGAAATCACCTGACTCCAACACAACAGGAATGACTCGATACAACAAGACAGACTCGACTGATTCAGTACAAGAAGATTAGCTCAATACAACACAACAAGACTGACCCAATACCTAAGTCAGAAAGTAAAATTAACAATATTTGTACATTGCTCAAAACAGTGCGTGCCATCTACCACATCTGGAGTAAATTGAACGCCATCAGCAAGTGGTTCATCCCCCAATCACATAATCACTTTATCCCCCAAGTTCACTGATCCAGTGCCGATAGACTTTGTAGAGCCTGGTGCGACGATGACCTTGTTATCAATCAGATCTTGTATTTCGTGGCAAAGACGTAAACACATATTAGTGTCATGGCCGGCTTGTTGATAAAAGGCACAGTATTTGGCCAGATCATGTGAGGAAGGGAGGTTATTCGGGAGAGGCCGAGGCTCAAGGGGTTTGAGATGGCCTTTTTTGATCAACACACCCATGGCTTTGGATAAGGACATATAAAGCAGGGCGAAGAACCTCTGGCCTCGGGGTGGGTACTTCAAGGTTTGTGAGGTTATATTGGATGTAACGGCGAAAAGGTCGGCAGGTGTTGACTGGGTTTGCTGATCTCCGACAGATGTAGGACTGAAGTTGAGAGGGGTGCTTCTGGTACGACATCCATTTTCCCGACTTGCCCCTTGATTCAGAATGCTCTCATCCTGAGTGGAAAAAGTGTCATCCACAGTCTTTGCAACAACTACCAGCACTTGCTGTTTATTCAGCCCTTTGTCATTCAATGCCTTGATAGCCCACTGAAGTTGTGCATAAGGATCAATACCTGTCCCGTCTTTATTCCTACCACTTGCTTTTGCTTGGCCAAGGGATTGGGTCGCTATATCTGAGCGGAGCCCGGTTGTTGTCGACATGTCACCACCCAGATCTGAAATGGTTTCAAGTTGGCCCTTTTCAGTTGCAGCTCACCCCAAGATTGAGGAGCCTTTTGGATCGAAATTTTTGGCCCATGATGTGGTCGATGATGGAGCCAAAATCCCAAAGGCTAAATCTGCCACAATTCTTTGCAAATCTTCAATCATGCTCCCCAGCTCAGAAGTAGTGGGTTCATGGGTTTGAGATGATTGGGGTTCAGATGCATCCATCATGCATAAGTCCATGCTGACTGGAATGAACACCTCAGGCTTGGGTAGATGGGCCGGGGTGATGTATATGCTGGGGTTGTAGTTGGATGGCAGTATATGGATTAGATTGAGGTGTGGAGGTGACAGGTCGGTGGTGGCCTAAGGTCCCTTTGGTGGAGCTATGATATCTTCGTTAATAAGATCCTGAATCTTATGACAGAGACAAATGCAACGGTTCGTATCATGACCGTGTTGTTGATGATAGACACAGTACTTAGCTGGGTCATATCTGGCAGGGAGAGTATTTGGAAGGGGTTGAGGTTCTAGGAGCTCTAGGTACCCTTTTTCTCGCAGCATTTTCAAAGCTTGAGAGAGACACATGTAAAGAGGATGGAAATTTCGGGCTTGTGGCCGAATTGAAGTGGTTGGTTTTTGGCCATTATCGGGAGGAAGGTTTTTAATGGGTATGGTTGCAGTATTTACTTCTTCTGAGCATTTCACAACTGTGCTACCATTAGTAGTAGCATTTGAACTATGAGCAACATTCCTCTTCAAAGGCTCATTATCTCCCACAAAGATCCCTTGTCGGAGGGCCTTCTTGATTTGAACCCCAATGTCATTAAGGTCCTTAAAGTTGAATATCATATTCTGCAATGTCTTGGCTTGCCTAACCATATATTGTTACAGCGAATCCACTGATTGCTGAAAATGGATCATTAAATCCTCTAAATTTGCCGAAGGCTGCGCCATGATAGAGGTAGATGCTCGTGCTCTAAACAAAGGTGATGTGACTGGTGACTGTCGGATCAGTTGAACTAATGAGCCCTGTTTGGCCCTTCTTTGCCTTGCCTCAGCGAAGGAAACACTAGTTGCCCCTGAACTAAATCTCTAACCTGACAAAGTCTATCAACACAAGTCCAATGTACTCGGGGGATATTGGAGCCTTCTGAAATTATGGTTCCAGGACTACCTTGCAAAAGAGAAAACAGACAGCATCTCAGTCGGATTTCACCAGAACAAATATGAGCATAGCTGAATGACTGTACTTGTAATTGAATTCTACCTCAAAATTTTTTGCCCCAAAACTGATATCCTCAAATTGATACCCAGCCTTGCAACTGATACATACATTCCTGTAAAGACACACCCTAACAGCACATATCAAGCAAGTGAAAGCCAAAACGCCCCTATAGTGGGGTAGGGTTTCCGTGTCCTATTTTGTCAGGAGCTAGGGTTTCACTACGCACGCATGCAGTTTCAAACAATCCTGCATTCGGGTGAGCAACTTGTCCTAGTTTGGAACAGTCTCTAAGGCTTCCAATATGCAACTAGGTCAAATGGTCAAAAAGGGTGCCTCGGCGGTGATCCCGATCCGAGGTTTGTGTTCCCATCGTGGCAGAGCCCGCAACCGGTCAGCCTTATGGCAAGCTTTTCTAAGAAGGCCTCCGGCAAACCGTTCAGGAAAAACATATGGCAAACACTGTGTCCTAGGCACACCAATGAAAATGCCATGCAAAGAAACACATAAATGTAGATAAAATTACATATCATGAGTTTCGAGTCAAGTTCTCTAAATCCCCAGCAGAGTCGCCAGAAACTGTAGACCCGACTTTCTTTGCACGCCCCCCTCTCGGAGAGGGCGCGAATTGGTCTTACTATAGTTCGAACTCCTGTCACGGTTCTGAATCTAATCTCACAAAATGCAATGTGAAACTGATAAACACCAAAGAGTCCAAATCCGGCAAATCGTTTTGGAAAATCGATTTTGAATAAAAAGCGCCAAACATGGACTGTTTTGCCAGATTACAAAGTTGCCACCTAAATATTTTGTTTTTGGGAAATTTAGGAAACCCTGACTCGTGCCAAAGGCCACATGTCCGTCATCACCAAAGTTGCCTCGGCTCGGGAACTTGGGTACGAGAGGGGAAGGTCCTGAAATGAGTACCCCAGCTCGCCCGATCAAAGGATCGGCCTTTACTAAGCATGATATGTTGTTTTATAAACCTCATGTGTTCTTATTCCGGTTATTAGCTAGCTTTACTACGTGATGCGCACAGCATACACGTATAGACTTGATCACGAGAATTAGAGCAAAACAACTCATGTTTGTTTTTGAAAATGGTTTGAAAGTGCTACTCGCAAGTAGGCTAAAACGCAGATTTGCCACCCTCAAGTGGGCTTAAAACATGATGATTTTGCCACTTCGCAAAGTGGGCTTAAAACTTACAGTCATCGAGTTGTTCCAATTCAAGCAATCAAGCCTTCGCCCATAGGCATTCATGCAGTTAATCACTTAGGCAAATAGCCTCATGGCAAGCATGCTATCATGGCAACACTCACACTCATGCAAGGATGCTAAAGCGTAAACACTTACAGTGTACTCCGAGCCAAAACAAAAGCTAGTTAGAAAACAATGCATGATCCTAACTATGCTAGCAATGCCTAATGCAACACATGCAATAATGCAACTAAATAGGCTCGGCTATCTAAGATGGCATACGATGCAACTTGATAACATGTATTCAAGTAAGTATTGAAATACGATGCAGTTTGAATGATGCGCCGATGTAGACCCGACTTTCTTTGCGCGCCCCTCTTTCGGAGAAGGTGCGAATTGGTCTTAGTACAATTCGGACTCCTATCACGGTTCTGAATCTAATCTCACAAAGTGCAATATGAGACTGATAAACACCAAAGAGTCCAAATCTGGCAATTGGTTTTGGAAAATCAATTTTGAATCAAAAAGGGGCCAAACATGGACTGTTTTGCCAGATTACAGAGTCGCCACCTAAATATTTTGTTTTGGGAAATTTAGGAAACCCTGACTCGTGCCAAAGGCCACGTGTCCGTCATCACCAAAGTTGCCTCGGCTCGGGAACTTGGGTATGAGAGGGGAAAGTCCTGAAATGAGCACCCACGCTCGCCCGATCAAAGGATCGGCCCCTACTAAACATGATATATTGTTTTATAAATACATGTGTTCTTATTCTGATTATTAGCTAACTTACTATGTGATGCACACAGCATACAAGTATAGACTCAATCACGAGAATTGGAAGAAAACAACTCATATTCATTTTTTATAATGGTTTGAAAGTACTACTCGCAAGTAGGCTAAAGTGCAGATTTGCCACCCTCAAGTGGGCTTAAAAACATAATTTTGCCACTCCGCAAAGTGGGCTTAAAACTCACAATCATCGAGCTGTTCCAATTTAGGCAATCAAGCCTTCATCCATAGGCATTCATGCAGTTTATCAAGTAAGCACATAGCCTCATAGCAAGCATGCAAAACATGGCAACACTCACACTCATGCAAGTATGCTAAAGCATAACACTTACAGTGTACTCCGAGCCAAAACAAAAGCTAGTTAGAAATATGCATGATCCTAACTTTGCTAGATGCCTAACGCAACACATGCAACATGTAACTAAAATAAGCTCGGCTATCTAAAATGGCATACAAATGCAATAATTTGATATATGTATTCAAAGAGGTATTCAAATACGATGCAGTTTGAATGATACGCCGAGCCCGATGCATGCAATACGAATGAATGATGCAAACATGCAAAGCATAAGGTATGCTAATTGAAAAATGCCCTAAAACTAACCATCGAAAGCGGTTAACTAAAAGGGAGAAAGACGTGGGGTTGGAAGACATACACACACACACGCACACTTATTACAACATTATGCCCTCTCGACGGAGGGT
Organism: Camellia granthamiana; assembly: GCA_036172215.1. Taxonomy (NCBI): domain Eukaryota; kingdom Viridiplantae; phylum Streptophyta; class Magnoliopsida; order Ericales; family Theaceae; genus Camellia; species Camellia granthamiana. Next base: position 12,655,110 of record CM069917.1, read on the forward strand.
CCGAATGAATGAGCTAAGCTAATCTAAGCAAAGCTAATCAACTAATCTAATTAAACTAATTAGACTAATTATTACACAACAAATCAAATAACTAGTAAACTACTTACTAATTATTACAACACTTTATCTAATTAATTAACAAATTAATAAAATTAGAAAACCAATTCTAACTAACAAGTAAAGCATTAAATTACGCTACTTCAGCTCTGCTTGGAAAGTTAAACATGCATGCATGCATGCATTCAGTTTCTCGCCCCGAAAAGCCTTCTGGTTTGCTCTTTAAAGGCTCTGTTTATAGGGTGTCTCCAAGAATTCTCTGCGGAAACTTACCAAAACAATGCTGGGGAGTGCACCAGTGACCTGCCGGCCATAAATAGTGGCTGCCGGCCACCTGCCGGCCAAAGAGAGGCACTGCCGGCCAAGAATAAAGCAGTGCCGGCCACCAGTGAAGCACTGTCGGCCACTGGTGCGCTAGTTCACCAAACTGCAACAAAGCACAAAACAGAGAAAAAGATAGGTTCTTCCAAGGACGTGTTTGTACTATGCCACTCCTTATCATCTCAAAACATCAAAGGAATGGCACAATTGGGTCTAAAGCCACCAATCAAGCATTTTTTATGCATGATGACCAAGGATCCAACTTGCACAAATTCAATAAATGAACAAAACAAAGACACAAGTCCATTACCTTATCATGAGAGATCAAAGGCAATGAAGACAAAGGGGACTGGCTCACTTTCATCACTTTGAGTATGAAGTGGACCAATCCACCTTGTGTTCAATATAACGTCCGATTGAACACAATGCAATGCAACTCAAAACATGTTTATCTTGGCCATGTTTTACTTGATTCAATTCTTGTTTAAACATTTTAAGATTACCAAGCCATTCATTAACCAATTTGCCCAATGTGAAAGTCCTCTAATGAGAAAGAGGTCAATCAAAAAGATGACTTAAGACATGAGAGAAACCATGCCTTTGACTAGGAGGAACCCTCAAAAGAGAGTTAAAGCCATTTAAGCATAAGCCTCAATCCCAAGCTTAAACACAACTTTAGGACCAACCATCCCTCAAAACAAATCAAAAGTGAAGAAATGAGGGAGATGACAGATTTTTCAGTGCTGATATGGCATAAAAAACAAGACTTTAACATGCAAACAACTCATGTACAACATGTTAGGAACCAAAGCATTAAAGCTAGTAAAGAGCTTTACACTAGGAGCATGCAATATCAAGCACAAAGGACCAAACCAGCCCAAGACAGACCTCAAACATGCCAAAACAGTGGCTAAAATGAGCTGAGATGGTAGCATGAAAAGCAAGAAAGACATGTTCATGTATTGGCTCATAAACAAGGCATAAGGCACAACTCTCAAACACAATGAAAGAGTGGAATATGTGAGAGTGTGACAAGGCTACATGCACTGAAATCATGTATGAAATGATGCTATGGCATACAAACATCACAAGCAAAGCATGCTAGAGGCCTTGAAACTCAAAGCTAGTCAAGGTCATTTACACTATAGCTACACAAAGCAAGCCTCATATGACCAAGACCACTCAAAACAGAGTTAAAGCATGCTAAAATATGAGCAAAATCATGCTGAGATGGAGCTAACACAAGCTAGACTAATAGACTAACTCATTAAGCATATTAGGCTAGTAAGCATAATTACACTACAAGTGCAAAAAGCAAGCAACAAGTGACCTAACCAGCCAAAAATAGAGTTAAAGTAGGTCAAAATAGGGCCTGAAACATGCTTGAATAAAGTTACAAAGAGGTAGAAATACATGATCACATGTTAGGCCATCAACACATACAAACAAAACACAAGGAGGGGAGGCCAACCCTTCCTATTTTGGACCTCAAAACATGGTTTTCACCACTAAAATTCCCCTAGAATTCAGTGGTTAAAAGGCTAAAAAGGTTGGTTTGAAAGGTGATGAAAGAGGGCACAAAAAGCTACACAAGCTAAAGAGCAAAAGGGAGAGACAACCCCCTAACACAAAATAGGATCAAACTACCATTTTTAGGACTGAAAAATAGAGTTTTTTGTAGTTGAAAGCCAGCTCAAAAACAGCACAAAAAGATGGTAAAAATAAGTATGAAAATAAGCTTAAATGATGAGTCTTATACCTCTTGAAGAAAAGACAACACTTAAGCAACAAAACCAAGCAAAACCACTTTAAGGAGCTCCAAGGAGGCTTCAAGAGAGCTTCAAGCAATCTCAGCCCAAAGATGAACCACTCTTGTTAAGGGTTGATAGGTTGAAGATGGATGTATGCAAGCTTCCAAGCACAAAAGCTTTTAGAGAGAGAGGAATCTAGAGAGAGGATTTAGAGAGAGAGGCTCCCAATCTTCTTCCTAAATTGTTCTAACCCTCAAAACCATAGAGAAGCCTCTCTATATATAGCAAAATACAAGCTTTGGTTGAAATATCTCCAAAAGGGACAGCTGTAACAACTGGAGCAAAAATATTTGCCAAAAACTGCTTTTCTGCATCAATGGCCGGCACTTCTTCACTGATGGCTGGCACTTGATCATTTTTGGCTGGCATGGGTCACCCTTGGATGGCAGGGGGCCAGCATTGGCCATTCATGGCCGGCACATGGCCAAAAAATCCCATTTATGGCCAGCATTCTCCACCTCTGGTTGGCTAGAAAAATCTGCTTTTTGGGCCCAAATTCAACCGGACATAACTCCTTCATCTTGACTCATTTGCAAGTCATTCTTGAGCCTAAATTGAAGCCCTGGAAGTATTCTTTCCAATTGTGAAAGCCTCACATCAAAATTCTAACTGTGCAAAAGGTTATGCCTGTTTGAGTGAAGACTGCTCAGTTTTGATCCTATCCGGATTTATGCCGAACTTCTCCCAAACTTGGTTTCTTCTCTCCTCTCCTCTTTTCTTCAACCTCAAACCCCTAGATAAGGTGTTTTGAAAGAATTTTCAAAGATTTCACCTCTCTTTCATTCATTTCCACTTTGTCCTTGCTCGGTTTACCGAAAAGCGCAACATTTAACAAAATACGAGCCTCGAAACATCGTAGGAACTTTTTAAAAATATTTTGAAAGAGAGAGTTTTAAAGTCTAAAATCCTTTGGTCAAAATGGTTTTGGTCCAAAAAGGGGTGTGAGGTTTGGGATTTGAAACTCCTCTTGCTGAAGAAATCGAACCCTTGCACTGCACACCTTTCATCACCAAGTAAACAATCAGTAGCGCCCAAGTCTTAAGGGCGGTCAAAAATGGGGTGTCTACAGCCGAGCTCGGTGCATGCAAGACAAATGAATGATGCATGCATGCAAAGCATAAGGTATGCTAATTGAAATATGCCCCTAAACTAACCATCGAAAGCGGTTAAGTAAAAAGGAGAAAGAAGTGGGGTTGGAAGACATGCACACACACACGCACCCTTATTATTACAACAATGCGCCCCCTCGAAGGAGGGTCCAAATGAATAATCTAAGCTAAACTAAGCTAAGCTAACTATTACAAACCAACTAATTAACTAACTTAGCTAATTAATTATTACAACACAATTGAAACTAAATTAACTAACTATTCTAAGCTAATTAAAATATTACAAAGATGAATTAAATTAGCTAAACACATTAACTAATTAATTATACAACCGATAAATTAACTAGCTAAGTAAAGTAGTAAAATGGCCTCGAGGGAGAGGGAGACATGCATGCTCGGTTTGCTTCGCCCGAAAATGCATTGCCTTGCCATGAGTTGCCTCTGTTTGCACTCGCGGTGATCTCAGAACATCATACGAACTTCCAGATTGCATCTGCCCCAACACAGGAACACTTTGGACAATTTTCCCTGCAGGTGGCCAGCCAGCCACCTCAACTGGTCGATAGGCTACCTCAACTGGCCGGCCGGCCAGTGCAAGTGGTCAGTAGGCTAGTGCAAGTGGCCGACTAGCCACCTCTCTTTCCAGAATTCTGCATTTGCTGCAACAGAGAGCAATAGAGCCAAGACAATGTATTTGGCAAGAAATGTGTGTACTACCACCCTCCTCATCATGTCTCAAGCTCAAAGGAGTGTGGTACTTGGCTCTCAAGCCACCAATCAAGCATCTCGATGCATGATGGCCGAAGAACCAAGCTTGTACAAGCTTAATGAATGCGCACATAAGACTCAAAGTGCCTTCACCCCATCATGCATGATCAAGGGTGTTGGCGACCAAGAAATGTAACACGTTCCATCACTATGAGTACGAAACGTCTCGCATTTCTTGTGTTTGGATTAATGTCCGATCCAAACAAATGCAATGCAACACAAATGCTTATCTTGTTCATGTTTTACTTGGCTCATTTCTTGTTTACACATTTTAGCTTACCAATTAATCCCTTAACTAGTTAAGTCCAATGTGAAAGTCCTCTAATAAGAGGGGTCAACCAAAATGATGGTTTAGGACATGAGAGGAATTATGCCTTTGACTAGGAGGAACCCTCAAAAGAGGGTTAAAGCCATTTAAGCACAAACCCTACCCCATGCTTAAAGACAAACTTAAGGCCAAACAACCCTGATTTGCTTATAGATTTATAGTTATCTTAATCATCTCACAGATTATTTCATAACTCCCCTGATTTGCAGGCCAACACATGGCCGATCCGAATCATCTCACAGATTATTTCATAACTCCCCTGATTTGCTTATAGATTTATAGTTATCTTAATAAATATTTAAGATAATTACACTTTGGCCCAGTTTCCTACCATAACTATATAAATAAATTAATCCATAATTAAATTACACTTTATCGTATACCAACAGAAAATTAATTATTTATTTTACTACCACACCCACTATTATTATTATTATTATTATTGTTATCAATATTGTTATTTATTTACTCTTACTTTTATATTTATTTATTTACTATCTTTAACTCTAATTTGACTCAACTAGTATCATAATTCCATATTTCTGTTAATTTGGCCCCAAATAGTAATCCCTAATTAATCCCATACTTGATAATCCAATGCCAAATTAGATTCTGTATTTATTATTATTTATTTAATAATATATTATCCAAATTAGATTCTGTATTTATTATTATTTATTTAATAATATATTATCACATACATTCACAATTATATATAACTATAAGTATTTATGTGATATTTAATTAAACGTTCAGGGTGTCACATTTCTCCCCTTCTAAATAGAAGTTTGTCCCCAAACTTAACGTACCTTAATTTTCGAAGAGGTGTGGATACTTGGCTCGCAGTTGACTTTCTGTTTCCCACGTAGCTTCTTCGATACGATGATTTCGCCATAAAACCTTTACTAGCGGTATGGTCTTGTTTCGGAGAATTTGATCACGATGATCGAGAATCTACACTGGTTGCTCTTCATAAGAGAGATCCTCCTGAACTTCTAGATCCTCGTAATCAACAACATGCTCTAGATCTCAAAGGTGTCGTCGAAGCATTGAAACGTGAAACACATTGTGGACATTGGATAGTTTAGGTGGTAGTGCAAGGCGATAGGCTACAGGACCAATCCTTTCCAGTATCTCGAATGGCCCGATGTAACGTGGGTTTAACTTTTCTCGCTTTCCAAATCGGGTCACTCCTCTTGTTGGTGAGATCTTGAGGAACACATGATTCCCTTCTTGAAATTCCAAGTCCCGTCTCCGAGTATCTGCATAACTTTTCTGGCGGCTCTAAGCAGTGCGAATTCGCTATTGGATGAGTTAGATTTTCTCACTTGTGACTTGCACGATCTCGGGGCCTAATTTATTTCCTGTTCCCAACTTCAGTCCAACATAGAGGTGATCGACATGTCTTTCCATATAGAGCTTCGTACAGTGCTATTCCAATGCTTGCTTGGTAACTGTTGTTATAGGCAAATTCCACTAAAGGTAGGTGCTCATCCCAGTTACCTTTGAGGTCCAACACGCACACACGTAACATGTCTTCCAACGTCTGGATTGTTCTTTCAGATTGTCTATCAGTTTGTGGATGATAAGCCGTGCTAAATTTCAGTGTAGTCCCCAAAGCTTCTTGCAATTTGTTCCAGAAGTGAGACACAAAACGGGGGTCTCGGTCAGACACGATCAAAACTGGGATACCATGCAAACGAATAATTTCCTTGACATATAAAGTGGCAAACTTATTAAGGGAGTACATGATTTTGATTGGTAGAAAATGCGCTGACTTTGTTAATCGGTCTACTATAACCCATATTGCATCATTCTTCGAAATTGACTGTGGTAGCCCGACCACAAAGTCTATAGTAATATGCTCCCATTTCCATTCAGAAATAGGGAGTAGTTGCAGCAGTCCTGCAGGTCTCTGATGTTCTGCTTTAACACGTTGACAATGCAGACATTTGGAAACATAGCTTGCTATGTCTCTTTTCATTCCGGTCCACCAGTAATGTTCCTTCAGATCATGGTACATCTTTGTGTTGCCAGGGTGGACTGCAAATCTCAAGTTATGAGCTTCCTCCAGTATCTTCTTTTTGAGTTCTGGGATGTCGGGTATGCAAATTCGATTTCGAAATTTCAGTATCTCATTGCTTATAGTGAAATCAAGGTCGTGTATTCCTTTGTTCCTCGTACTTTTTCTTCAAAAGTTTATCTTCCCATTGGCGCGCTTTAATTTCTTTAATCAATGTAGGCTCCACGGTTACGTTGGCGAGCAACCCATTGATCTTGCGGGAAATGAAAGTACATGCCAAACTTCTAGTCATCTTGCGGCTCAGTGCGTCTGCCACCACGTTAGCTTTGGCTGGATGGTGATAGATCTCTACATCATAGTCTTTTATAAATTCTAGCCATCACCGTTGCCTTATATTCAGTTCCTTCTGTGTGAACAGATATTTAAGGTTCTTGTGATCAGTGTAAATCTCGCAGGTTGCACCATAAAGATAATGATGCCAAATTTTGAGAGCAAAGATTACCACAGCCAATTCCAAATCATGAGTAGAGTAGTTCTTCTTGTGAGTCTTTAATTATCGCAACGCATAAGCAATGACTTTTCCGTTTTGCATGAGAACGCAACCCAAACCATTGTATGAGGCATCACTATAGATTACGAACCCATCTACTCCTGTAGGGAGTGCTAGTATAAAGACTGACACAAGTTGACTTTTTAATTCTTGAAAGCAACACTCCTTTTTATCAGTCCATTCGAAGGGTGTATTCTTCTGAGTTAGCTGGGTCAAGGGTGATGCTAACTTTGAGAAATCTTGCACGAAGCGTCGACAATAGCCAGATAAACCCAAGAAACTTCGGATTTCTGACACATTAGTAGGTCGTGGCCAGTCCACGATTGCTGTAACTTTTTGGGGGTCAACCGAGATGCCATCCTTGTTAATGATGTGACCGAGAAAGTGTACACTAGTGATCCAGAATTCATATTTTTTCAACTTGGCATAAAGTTTGTGATCACGTAGTGTTTGTAGAACTATTCGCAAGTGCTGCTCATGGGCCTCTGGCGACTTGGAGTATATGAGGATGTCGTCAATGAAGAGGATGACGAACTCGTCAAGATAAGGTTTGAACACTCGGTTCATAAGATCCATGAAGGTTGCTGGGGCATTTGTGACGCCAAAAGGCATAACAAGAAACTCGTAGTGCCCGTAACGAGTTCTGAAGGCAGTTTTTTTGATGCTTTCCGTTTTGACTTTTAGCTGATAATAGCCAGAACGCAAGTCGATTTTGGAGAATACTTAGGCACCTTAAAGTTGATTGAACAAGTCATCGATTCGCGGCAGAGGGTACCGATTCTTGATGGTGACCTTGTTCAGCTCCCGATAATCAATGCATAATCTCATCGTGCCATCCTTTTTCTTCACGAACAATACTGGAGCTCCCCAAAGTGAGGTACTAGGTTAAATGAAACCTTTGTCCAGTAGTTCCTGGAGTTGAGTCTTTAGCTCTTTCAATTCTGTTATCGATATGCGATAAGGAGCTTTTGATATTGGTTGTGTACCAGGTTGGGTTTCAATGGTGAATTCGATTTCCCGATCAATCGGGATACCGAGTAGGTCTTCAAGAAAAACATCCGAGAACTCTCGTACTACGGGGATCACATCCACGGTGGGGGCCTCTTTTTGTGTATCGATCACATAACAAATATAACTACCACAACCCTTTCTTAGAAGTTGTTGGGCTGTCATGGAGGATATAATACATGGAGGGTTAGAGACTCCAGTCCCATCAAAGACAAGTTCGAGTTGGTTTGGTAACCTAAGGAAGACCTTTTTGGCTTTACAATCGATAGAGGCATGGTTGGCAGCCAGCCAATCCATACCTATGATCACATTAAAGTTCCCAATGTGGAGGGGAATCAAGTCTACATATAAGGTTTTGCCTTTTAAGAATATAGCACAAGATCTGTACACATCCGTACTACAAGCAGACTTACTAGAAGGAAAAGACACAAATAATACATATCCTAATGATTCGGGTGTTGATGCCAACTTGGCAACAAAGTGTGGTGCAACAAAAGAATGAGTTGACCTAGAGTCAATGAGGACATGAGCTAAATGACCACAGACAGAAAGTGTACCTGACACAACATTTTCAGTAACTTCTGATTTTCCAGGTACCAAGGCAAAAGCTCGTCCTTGGCGTTTTTGGTCCTTCCTCTCTCCTCCAGGTCCTACAGGTTTTCTGACTGGGCTAGAGGGGCTGGCTGTAGGATTAGTTAGCTTTGGACAATCCCTCAGCAAGTGGCCAACTTGACCGCATTTAAAATATGCTCCCCGTGTCTCCATGGCATTGTCCCCAATGAGCCTTCCCATAAGTGGGACAAATTGGAACAGTGCCACCTCAGGGGTTGGTAAGACCTCGATGGCCTGAACTGGTTGTGCCCGTATTCACCTTTTTGGGAGGCACAACACCGGGTCTTCTGTTGTCTCTTTTCCAGAATCGCTTCTTGTGGCTTGGTTCCCCGGAACGCGAGGCTTTAATTCTCTTTTCTGCGATGTACATCCGGTCTACCACTTCTGCATAAGTTGGCAGTTTTAAGACCTCGAGCCTATCTTTAATTTCAACATCCAATCCTGCTTCGAATTTTCTTGCTTTTCGAGTTTCGGTGGGGATAACGTATGTTGCAAACCGAGCGAGTTGTGTGAACTTGCTCTCGTATTCGGCCACCGTCATGGTTCCTTGCTTTATATGTATGAATTCAAATGCCTTCTGTTCCCGTGATGAATCTGGGAAGTATTTTTCGTAGAATACTTCCAAGAATCTTGCCCAAGTCGTAATTTCTTCTTTGGCCAGAGTGAGAAGCCACCATTCCTGTGCATTGTCTTTGAAAGTGAAAGTGGCGAAAGTTACCTTTTGTCTTTCGGTGCGGGGTAGGGCACGAAAAATCTTTTCCATGTCTTTCACCCAAGCGTCTGCTACCATTGGGTCTGGGCCGTCGGTAAATGTGGTGGGTTTCAGATCCTGGAACTGTTTTATGGTAACCGGCTCTTCTCCCCGTTCCGGCATCCCATTATTGATGTTAGTTTGCAAGGCTTGCAAAAAGCTAGTAACCGCTCTTTCCATTATTCTTTCCATTGATTCAGTGCCACTAGCTGATGACTCGCTTCCATTACCATTATTAGCCATTCTACAAAGTAATAAACGAGGCATTACATTCACAACGCAACATATATAAGCATGTGTAGCGCAATCTATATTTATATAAAATGCCAACTTTACATTTTTTTACAATTCATATACATCAGTCAGAATATGTTAATGTCTCATCCCTGTGGTAACAAAAACAAAAAGACAACAAAAAAGGGATTAGAACACATCATAGTCAGCATACAAAAAGATTTTCTTCTACCCAAATCTAGAGTGGTGGGTCAAATGGGCTGAAAAACCATGGGAAATAGTGTTACATAAAAAGCTTAAATTCCCACCCTAACTGGACTACACCAAAACACATCCACGCTGTCTGGACTGTGAAAATGGGGACGGACTGTATGTATCCCAAGAATGCTCGGTCGACAATCCAGCCGAGTGTCTCAATATATGACAAGTCATTATTAAAATCAACATTTTGAATATTAATTATCTCTAGCGGGTTAGGGACTGTGGTGAAAATATAGTTCTCAGGGTACACGTTCCTCCTTCTGGCCACAAAATCTAGAGGTAGAGGGCCTATGATATAGTGCGGGTGTCATGTCCCGGGGCAACGCCAAAGACACGAGTGGGTCCAAGGAAACGTCTGCGTGTATTGGCACAGCTTTACCTCCACAGTAAATGTGGGACATTGATAGGGTCAGCCTAGATATAAACTGGCCGACCCATCAATTGGGCAAGGCCTGGGTGCAGTCCTCGGATTATGTCCTCTGAATCTCCCCAACCCTCAGGTAAGGCGGGGGCGGGGTGCTCGACTAGAATTTCATATAAATTAATGGCCTCAAGCTCATCCCAAAACGCATCATCAAGATTAATCTCTGACATTCCTACAACACCAGAATAAACGTGAGATTTTACACAAAATGACTAACGTTGCAGGTAAATATTTATTATTATTATTTTTTTTATCTTATTTTTTTTATTATGTTTATTTAGCTATATATTTTTATTTATAGATTTGTTTATAACTTTTTGAACTTCCTGATCAAATTAAAATAGCATTTTTTTTTTTGAATCGTTGCTCTGATACCATCTTTGTCACGACCCGACCCCAGGGTTTAGGGTTGGAATCGCAACTTACTAACTTGTTCTATTTGTAGTAAATTAAACTGTGCAAGAGGAAATAAATATAAAAAAATAATTAAACAGGAAACTACTCTATTTTACTATTTTAATAAGAGAAAATACATTTATAGGGCTTTTAATATTTTATTATTCAATAACCGGCCCTGAGTAGAACAAAAGGGAGCAAAAACAAAATATAAAAAAAAGAAAGACAAAAATAGTGGTTCAACATCAATCCACGTGCATGTTCCATTTCGTGAGGTTATGAGTTTCCCCTACATCTCGTCACCTGAAAGGGTAACAGCTATAAGCACACAGCAGAGTGAGAAATATTATGCCAAGAGTATAGGAAATACAAAATAATCATGGATAGTTAGTTAAGCCAAAACATTTACATAACTCAATTTGGTAAATAAATCATTTAAGTGGCAGAAACTAAAACACAAAAATTATGTAAATAAATAACCATAACCACGGTACAGAACAGAACAAAGGTCACAGAAGTGACAATCATAACAAAGGTCAATAGATCCATGACAAACAGAGGACCATAAAGTGGCCAGACAGAGACCAATGGTTATTTAAATCCCCTAAGGCGTGGGACTCTCGTGGTGGTATTTACAAAATATAATTATTTATAAGGTCATAGTTAAATATTCTTTAAAATTTAAACAAACATATCTATGGGTTTCATTTAAACAAATAGAGTTTAAAAATTAATCCACGTAACTGAAATATTTTTAAAACATAACTTGAATTAATATAACTTATAAAATATAACTTGTATAAAATAAATTATTGTAAGTCAAAACGTACGTAAAATATATTATGATAACTCAAGATATAATATAACTCACCTTAATATTAACCCTTAGCCTTTCTTTTACTATCACAACCTTCCTACTATAAGTACCTACTTCAGTAACTTACGTGCCTCTGTCTCGTTTTTTTCCTTTTTCCTTACTTTCTTCTCTACAAATTGATCCATTCCTCCCTATAAATAGGGAGGTGAGACCACTAGCAGGCCAACACGTGGCCGATCCGAATCATCTCACAGATTGTTTGATAACTCTCCTGATTTGCTCATACATTTATAATTATCTTAATAAATATTTAAGATAATTACACTTTGGCCTAGTTTCCTAGCATAACTATATAAATAAATTAATCCCTAATTAAATTACACTTTATCGTATACTAATAGAAAATTAATTATTTATTTTACTACCACACCCACTATTATTATTATCAATATTATTATTTATTTACTCTTACTTTTATATTTATTTATTTACTATCTTTAACTCTAATTTGACTCAACTAGTATTATAATTCCATATTTCTGTTAATTTGGCCCCAAATAATAATCCCTAATTAATCCCATACTTGATAATCCAATGCCAAATTAGATTCTGTATTTATTATTATTTATTTAATAATATATTATCCAAATTAGATCATGTATTTATTATTATTTATTTAATAATATATTATCACATACATTCACAATTATATATAACTATAAGTATTTATGTGGTATTTAATTAAACGTTCAGGATGTCACACTTTAGGCCGTACATGGTATAACAATACTGAATGTCGGCCAATGTTATCCTAGTGTTTTCTCAGTGGGCTAGGGCAATTATACCATCAATAACCCTGTAGGAGTTGATGGCTAGCTGCATAGGGTTGAGTTTATAATAGTGAATGATTTCCCTAAAGAGAATATCTAAGGGAAGCTGAAATCCGCATTCTATGAAGGCCACAACGGGGAAGGGCATGGAGTCTCTATCTGGCATGATGGAGTCCTCTTCCCCGACTAACCTAATCTAGACGTCGGCAGGAATAGAAAACTCTCTCTTAAAATACTTGAGCTTTTTTGGGATGTCAACCCTCCACCTAAACATACCCATTATCTCGGGTAAAGGGGTTAGGCAACAGGGTAATGGATATAGGTTTGAATACCTCGGCTAAAACCTAAACTAGCACTGGGGCTAAGGTTTTCTCAGATCTAAGGGGAGTTTGTTTCAGTTTCTCCTAAGTGTTTGGTTTCTAGGCGAATCCCAAACCTAAAAGCTAAGCACGAAAACAAAGGTGCAAGGGCAAGAATCTGGAAATCAAGTCAAAGAAAAACAAAAAAGAACATGATTCAGACTCAAGAAATAAACAAAGATTCATGAACACTAAACATGTGTGTGCAAATGTGCCAAGGTCAAGAGTAGTGAAAAATTGTTAAAACATCAAATGCTTAAACAGTTCGTATGTGTGTGCAAGAACCACGAACAGTGTATATAGACACAGAGATAAATTGAACAGCACAAATTGCAAACAAACACATTTGACATTCTGAATGATGAAATTCAAAGCGCAGTGAAAATTCAAGAAACCAGAAATGACTCATGATGACCAAAACATAAGAATAGACACAGAACAGCACAAATTATTTTAAAATACGAGCAGTAATATTAGGGACTTACCGACTGAAGATGAAGAAAGAGACGCTGGATTCAGATGACTTGAAAGATCAAAATCAGATGATAAAAAGGTTGCCGAATGAGGTAATCAGGGCAAGTACAGAGCTTCGAAGGTATAAAAATGGCAGAATCTAGAGAGCGAAAATTTGAGCACCAGAGAGGGCAATGCAAGAATGAGAAGTGAAGAGGCAGAGAGGGAGTAAGAGAATTCGGAAAGATGGCAAACCATAATGACATGCCTTGGACGATGTGTCTGTCAGGCGGCGTGTGCAGAAGCGACGTGACCTGATGGCGCGTATCAGGTATGAATCAATGAGAGAAGGACGCGTGGCAAAAACGGTTGAGAAAACCGTGCATGATAGCTTATGAGCAGATAAAACTCTAAGAGTTCTTGATTTAATGAAACAAAAACCTCGGCTAAAGGAACAATCTCAGTTAAAATACTTAAAGAACTTGGTTCTTGGTTCTTGATCCTTGATCCTTGATAAAAATGGACAATTAAGTACTGGGCACTTAAAGCCAACGAGTAATGATCTCGGTCAACGGAAGGAATGAATTTTAGCCGACATCATCTAGGAGTGGGCGATGTAGGTTCCATTACCTCAGGATGCCGGGATAATAGAACCTAGGGGGCAGTTGTAGGGACATATGTTGAGAGTGACAGCACGTAGCCAAGGTGATGCTGAAGTATCAGCCGATGTGGCACGTGGCCTGGTCATGACGCCGAGGTGATCTCGGTTAGGCCGAGGTTATCTGCAAGGATATCGGAATCCGGGATGAACGGATAAGGGACAAAAGTCCTAGAACAAGGGAGGATCTTAGTCTGGATAAAGATAAAGCTCTTAGGGAGTTTATCCCTATCTAGCCGAGAGTCCAGGATAAGCATTGAGCCTTAGTCCACAGGAGTGAGGCTTCTGCAGGGATCAGATCAGTGTTGGCTATAAAAGCAAGGCACTCCCGTAAGACTTAGGTATGTGTTATGTGTGATATACTGTAAGTAGTAAGTTCATTCTTGTGAGTTAAGCACAATTGACTATCTTTGAGAGATAATTACTGACTTGATCGTCGGAGTGCCCCCAGGTGGATGAACCATCGCCAGACTCTTATCTTTCTGTGACAGGTTATTCGAGCTTAATCTATTTTGCCGGTGCTCTCCTGCTGAGTTTCCCTGTTTGGTTGTGTGGTCAAAAATCAACACCCACAATTATATATAATCACTATTAATTGACTTAATTTTATTATTAACAAATTAATTAGTTGTCAAAAAATTTAGGTTATTACAATAATTTTCACAATTATATATATTGACGTTTATCTAGGGTTGCTATGTATCCTATATCACAAAAATTGGTATCTTGGAATCGCAAAAATGGATTATCAATTTCACAATCATTGATAATATCAAATGTGAAAAGAATTCGAATACGTGATTTTACACATATGCCAATGGTAAGAATTGTTATCATCCCAAGTAATGAAAGCTAAACAATATGTATATATATTCGTTTATAGAGAGAGATTAATTTATGTTTTTTCAAATATTTTGTAGGTTTCATATTTTCGAATACTTGAGTACATCGAGCAAATTGATGTTGACAACCTTTGGATTGATTTGTGCAAAAGTTGTTATCAAAAAATTGAATATCATTATGATCACATTGTTTGTCGTTATTGCATACATGATTATATTGATATTGTAATGAGGTAATTTCCTTTAGGCAAATAATTATTATGTACAATAATAATTCAAACTTAACAAGTGTTTTAATTTTTTATTAAATACAATATTTTCTTTTAACAAGTGTTTTTTTTTTTTTTTTTAAATTAGATATAATGTTAACATTGTGGTCAAAGACAATACTGGTTCAATAAATATCATTGTTCAAGATAAACGGGTAGAGTTTATCTTGCGATGTCAACTATTATATTTGAAGAATATGAGATCAAAGGTAGGAAACTATGCAATTTATTATAAATAACATATTTCTATCTTTTCAAACGCAATGTTATAATTTCAAAATTTTATCGGATAATGGAGTTAGAATGATTAAAGATTATATTGCGTCATGTCAAAACTGTGCCTATGCATTTATCATACCGGTACCAACCATGCAACGTCAACTAAATTGTGCACTATGCGTGACCTTTGTTTTAAATATAGATTGGTCTAAAGAATGTTTATACCTTTTAGATGGTAAAAATATATATATATACATATATATATAATTTGTAAGTATAATATTTTTACTTTATAACATTTTATAAATGCATAATATATGTGTTGTTCATCAATTATAATACTAATTATCATGTTGACAATGCAGGAATGCTGATAGAAGATACATAACAATTTAGATTTTAGTTATAATATATTTTATTTATTCAGTGAATTTCAAAAAAAATGTAATAAATTTTTATTTTTATTACTTTAATTATAAAATGTCAGTATTTTCTTTCAAAATTACGTATATTTTTTATTAATAATTTAAAAATATGTTCGACATAACCATAATTTTTTTTCAAATCTTATGCATGGCACAGATGATATGCTAGTAAATTATTATTCACAACACTCCTATATCATATCATCTCTCTCTCCATTTTCCCTTCAAAATTTAATTATTTTAAAAAATACAAAATTAACAACCCTGCCCTTGCCTTACCACTTTGATTATATTTTTATAAAAAGTGCTTAAAATTTTAAATTGACTTGCTAGTTACAAATATATATAGATATATATTTTATTTATATATAATACACCAACCTAATATTAAATTAGGTTATATCTTGTAAGATTCATTACGTTCCATGAATAGCTAAGTATGACTGTCGCCAATTCTTGTATAGTAAGGTGTTGGGTTAGCTCCTGTAATAAGCGCAACTCTAATTGTGATTGTTGAGTTTGAGATATTTAGGTGTTGGGTTAGGTTAAGCGCAACTCTAATATTTAGTTGTGATTGTTGAGTTTGAGATATTGAACATATTGCTGATATTAAGCCAAAACTATTTCAATAACCGACTCAATTTATTATTTCAGAATTAGAATGTAGAACCAAATTGGAAATAAAAATGAGAATTTAGTAATTCTTGGTAAAACATAAGTATTTGATAGCAACAATTAATATTATTAATTACGTCAAAAAAAAAATACTTAGGCTTAAAGTTGTCCCAAGCAAGATAAATTTTTATATATTAATAGGGTATCGCGTAATATTATTTTCCACCAATCACAAATATATATGCTCCTATAAATAATGTTATATCTATCAATTGATATATCACAATTAGTGTATTAACTAAGGATGTAAGAAAAATCGAAAAAACTGACCAAACCGATTGAACCGGACCAAACCGGCTATATTTGGTCTGTTTTTTAACAAGAATTGGTCTATGCGGTTTTTAAATTTGAATTTTTTTGTTTTCGGTTCGGTATCGGTTTAAGCATCTTGTGCACCGATCTAAACCGAAATCGACTGGTTCAACATATATTGTATTTATAATATATATATATAATCTAATAATCTAATGATATTAATAAGTATAATAAATTATTAACCTTAATTAATTAATCTTATCATCTTTATAACCTAAGTTTGTAAACTCTTATTATATATAATTTTAACTCTAACTCATTATTCTTGAAACCTTAGTATTTTTATTTTTATTTTTTTGTTTTTATTTTTGTTAATTTAGGAATTAAAAGGTATGTATTAAATAGATGGATTAGATATGTTTGAAATGGTAGACAAATAACTAATTTAATATTTTTATATAGATTGATTATTATATTTAAAAATGACTTAAGTTTGAAAAATTCTAAACCGATTAAACAGCACCAAACCGAACTGTTTCAATTGGTTCGGTTCGATGCGGTTTGATGTGAGAAGCGGTCTGTATCGGTGTTCAAAATAATAAAACCGACATTATCGGTTCGGTGTAATTTTTTACCTAAATACCGACCGTACCGAACCGATTACATCCCTAGTATTAATAGATGATGTGACATGATTTTAAAAGTTTTGAATTTTTATAATTTATATAATAGGTGGGATCATAATTTTGAAATGACAATAACATATGTTGCTATACTAATTGATATACTAATTCATACGTGTAGCACCACTAGTCCTCTATTATTCCTCAAATACTCAACATTAATGTAGTTGATCGTACTGTCAAAATTAATCACAATAATAAAAAGTAGCACATGACATATATTCTATCCGCATGCAAGAATTACTTCATAACTGAATTCCTAGCAATTGATGCTTAAAAAAATAGAAAATAAAAAAATAAGGGTAAATTACATTAACACCCCTAAGGTTTATGTTTATTACAGTTCCTCCTCACATTTGAAAAATTACATTGACCACCCTTGTCAATATAATTGTTTGACGGTGTTAACTTTTAAGTTAAAATGACATATTTACCCTTAACCTTTACATATACTTTAAAGGGTAAACTACATTGACACCCCCTGAGGTTTCAATTTAATATGGATCTCCCCTGACATTTAAAAAATAATAATAATTTAATAAAAATAAATATGAAGAAATATATTTAATTTGTAAAAAATTATTTCTAACCACTCGAAGGATAAAAATTATATAAAAATGATAATTATTTTTTATTTTTTATTTCTTAACCAAATTAATTTTTATTTTTAAAAAAAAATTATAAAAATCAAACCATACATAGTCTAAGAATCTTTTGATAAGTCATTTTTACGTTGATAACTTATTTAATTATTTGTTAATTTTACGACATTTTTACCATCTGAGGCATGTTTGGTAATCATTTTGTTTTCAGTTTTCAATTTATATTTACAAAAATTTAAAAAACTGTCATAAAAACTTATTTGATAATTTTTTTGATTTATAAATAGTTGTCTTAGTTTGTAAATTTGAGAAAAAAACGTAAATTTAATAAATGAGTTTACGTTGGTTTTTAAACAGAAATTTTAAAATTTTGATTAACAAAAATTTTTTCAATTAATTTTTTTTACAACTAATACTAATCGATGGGGCAATTGGTAATGCTACTTTAAATCTTGAGGAGGGGATTGTAATTTTTAAAATGTGAGGGGTGTCAATGTAATTTACACAGTGAGGGCAAAATTAGTATTTAAAAAAACTAAATTGCTAATATCAGTCAAATCTGTTAGTTGACTTAACAGTCAACTAACTGAGAGAGTAATCTGTAATTAAATTTTAAGAATAATGCTTGGGACCCCCTTTTGGGGGTCACCTCCTCACCCCCTTTGCCACATGGCGGGGGTGATTGGAGGAGTAGGAAAAAGAAAAAGAAAAAGAAAAAGTAACCAATGAGAGAGAGGGGGTCAAAGGGGGTGGGGGGAAAAGGGGGATGAATCATTGTTGAAATTTTAAATCTCAAGAAAGGAGATGTAATTTTCAAAGATAAGAGAAAAATTATAATAAATATAAACTTTAGAGGATGTTAATGTAATTTACCCAAAAAAATAAATAGCAATTGGGTTGGACTCCAATGCACATCTACCCACGTGTGAATAATGTTTCTCATTCTCTTGATGGTGGTGTATTTATAATGTATGTATACAAATCATCATCATAAACTAAAAAGGAAAATAATTCAAAAATATATATATATAAAAAAATATATATATAGGCAGAAGAAGAAGTCTCTGCGGTATCTCTAGGTTCGATTCCCTCCCAACGAGACCCAATTCTCGCCCTTTGCAATGTACGGACCCACCGGAAAGCTCGGCCGCGGCGGCGGTGGCGGCGGCGGCGGCCGATGCGGTGCGGGCGGAGGAGGAGGCGCCGGCAAGCGCAACAACAACCTCCACTCCACCTTCCACCACCCGGCGCCTATCCACCGCCCTTCCTCCTCCTCCTCTACTCCCGGAAACCGCCTCTCCGTCGGCGGCGGCGGCACTGGTCCTCGTAACCGTAACACCGCCGCTGGCTCTACTGCATCAGCCCCTTCGGCGGCGGCGGAGGAGACGTTTAGTTTAGTCACCGGGAATCCCCTTGACTTCGCCATGATTATACGGCTCGCGCCTGACCTAGTTGAGGAGATCAAGCGCGTTGAGGCTCAGGGTGGTACTGCACGGATCAAATTCGATTCGAATATGAACAATACTTCTGGAAATGTAAGTTTGCTTGAATTGAATCACACATGATTGGGCAAATCCATATTAATTAAAGTTTGGTACTTGTGAAATTGAAACTGAGTTTGGAATTTGGTCTTAGTGTTGGAGTAGTACTTTAGTGTTTTTGCTCAATTCGTTATTGGAAACTAGGACAATTACAATCTGTAGTATGGAGAATTTTGGGTAGTCGATAAATTAATCAGACAGTTCTTGATAAATTTGATAAGTTTTGGGTTTCTGGGTTTACTTCATTTCTGTGTTGGATTAAGAATTTATGCCTTTTGAGTTATCTGGCAGTGGAGAAAATGCTACCAATTGAAACCCATCTGGTGCTAAAATGTTTCGGTGGCTAAAATTATAGAATGAACTTGTCCATTAAGATTAAATATGGAGGCCGGTGGCTAAAATTATAGAATGAACTTGTCCATTAAGATTAAATATGGAGGCCACTTTACCCCGAGCATTTTGTAGGTGCAGAGGTAAGTTAGGTCACTTTGACTTAAAATCCTGATTGTTTTAAAGTAAATTTGTAGGTCTGACAGCATCGCCAATCGTTCATCAAATCTTTCATCAAATTTGAGTAAAAAATTGATGAAAAGTTTGATATGATATGATGCACTCCAACGGTTTTCATCAATTCTACTGATTATCCTGCTGGTCGTCCGATGAAAAGTAAATTTTTATCCAAAACCAGTTGTCTGGGAGGTTGTCCACCCGGTCTTCCACCAACGGTCACATGCAAAATTTGATGAAAGATTAAACGCCCCAGTAATTTTATGAAAATTTTGCCGCTTCCTTTGATTGATATCACTTTGATGATAGGGTTGGAGCTCATGTTTTAAGCCTTTTTCATCAAATTTGAATTTGATGTTAAATTTGAGTAAACGTTGGAGATGGCCTAAATAGTCACTTATTGTGCATTAATAAACACACCATGTAAATGATTTGGTAAAAACTTTTAGTTTATGAACATTAATTATATTCATTGTCTGCTTTCCTAATGCTAATTTTATTAATGTAATGCTTCTTTTAAATTTTTAGCTACAACTATCGTTACGCCATTCTTATGTTTATCTTTTCCATTATACCATAGTTTATGTTAGGTTCTTTCAATTTCCTTTTTCGATTTCCATTGAATTTCTTCTACCGATTTAGTTTATTGTTGACAAATAATATTAATTTTCATTACAATCATAGTATTTACTAATTTCATCCCTTTACTCGGTAGTATTCCTATATTCCAAGTTTCTAATTGTATCCTACTCACTTGGATTAGCTTCTGCACGCACTCGTTCATTAAAGTGCAAGAATCCTTGCCTACTTCTCACCACAACTAGACATCAATGTGACACGTCTCGTGGAGGAAATGTTAAAGCGAAGTCCCATATCGTCTAAGTACTAAAGTAAAGTATATAAGTATGAGAGCACTCTCACCTCAATATCTAGCCTTTGGGGTTGAATTCTACTCAAGACCATGTAACATGGTATCACAACTGAAGTTCCTAGTGGCCTGCACACCACTAGTGTTGTCTAGTAAGCACACTATGCATGAGGGAGGGTGTGTAGCGAAGCCCTACATCGCATAGGTACTAAGTGAACTATATAAGCGTGAGGGCATCCTCACCTCAATAGCTAGTTTTTGGGGTTGAGTTATGCCCTAGTTAAGTCTTGTTGTTTTATCACTACACTTGGTCTCTGATGTAGCACATTGTAAGTAGGGAACGCCTTAATGGAAGAATTTTTAGTATCCATATTCATAAAGGTGTGATTCTAAATTTCATAATGGATATTGATTTGCCATGATCCCCTTCTTTTAATTGGGCTTGAGGTTGGTTGTGTCAAAAGACGACATAAGCAGAGTTATTGAAAATCATGCCTAGTGCCTCGATCAATCATGGTAGCGCTATAATATAATGTTACGTTTCTCATGTCTAGAGAACTTTTCATAGATTAAGTAGATAATGGGATTGTTATATCAATTGGGTGTAACTTGATTCCTCTTGTGAAAGTTGATGGAAAGAATTTCGTAGTAGATTTATCGTTGGAAAACCAACAAATTCTTCCATTGCCACCACAATCTTCTTGATGTTCTACATGGGTAGGAGTTGTTCAATTTGTTTTTAAGAATGTAGGAATGAAAGGAAATAGGTATTGGAAATAAAAAGAAGTGTTTAGTAATTCAACTCGACTAAGGCCTTGTTTGGGAAGGTGGGTTAGTCGCCAAAAAGCCACTATATTTTAATTGGGTTTGAATTTCATCATCTCTGATGTTTCCCATCAAACCTTATGCACCTTCTTTAACATAGGGTTAAAATGGGAGAATTAGATTGGTAGGTTGCCCTTTACCATGAACCCCATGTCCTGGTTTGACCCCAGAATTATTTTTTTTTGAATAACAACAAAATTTTATTAAAACGGGAAAGAGAAAGAGGACAAGAAGTCCTCATACAAAGAAAGAAAAAGAGAAGAAGAAAAGCAAAACAAAAACACAAAACTCGTAACCTTAAGGATGGCAAACAGCAGCACAATCTCTAGAGATCAAAAACAAAGGGACTCCTTTAAAAGGAGGAGATACAAATGCTCAAAAAGAGACCAAATATTCAGCCCTATCCCACAAATCCTCTACACTTACTTCCTTGCCTTCAAAAATTCGAACATTTATCTCCAACCATATAACCCAGAAAATAGCAAAAACAATGTCTATTCACATTGTTTTGGCTTTCTTGGTACTCCCAAACCCGTCAAACCGAATAAGAAGCATATGCATACACTCCCGTGGAGCAGCCCATTGCACATCACATAACCTGAAAAGACGCTGCCATAATACAGCAGCCACCCGGGCAATGAAGAAACAGATGATCCGCTACCTCCAAATTTCTCTTGCACATCACTCACCATTGGGGGCATAGAGAGTGATTAGGCCTTCTCCTCTGGAGAACATCATTAGTTGTAACACCCTTTTGAGCCAAAGACCACATGAAAAATTTTACTTTATGAGGGACGCCCGCTTTCCAAATTTTCTTAACCGAGGGATTATCGATAATCTTATCAAAAAAGGATTTGCATGAAAAGACCTCAGAAGCGACAAGATTCCACACCCTACTATCGGAAGACAAAGAAAGAGAAACCCCCTCTAGCACAACCAACAAAGATGCCAACTCTCCCGCCTCCCTATCATTCAAGTTTCTAATGAGATCAAAATTCCAGGAGATGGGTGCCATAGACGAGCAAGCCACCAACGCTATAGACACATTTGCAGAACGAGCCAACCTGTAAAGAAAGGGAAAAAGATCTAGAGATGTAGTAAGATGTTTATTTGATATCACATAGCTGATTGGGTTAGGATGCTGGAAGATATTATACTAATTTCCAGCATCAATAGCACTGATTAAAATGCCCATATATATTCCCAGACAACCATCCAAGGGCTCCTCTATCCTTGATTAACTTTATAGTTTGTAACAGCCATGCACATCAGCTGTTGATAGCAAACTGGAATGCTTCTCTTTTTTATAAAATGATGAACTCCAAGACCTTTTTAAGCAGTGCATAAGTTTCAGTCTATTGAGGACAAGATACTAAATTAATTTGTGATTTCTTCTTATTTGGCTGCTGAGAAATAAGTTGTAATTTGTGTGTTCCACATTTCTTTCTTTTTCTTCTTTTTCGTTTTTCATCCTAAGAGAATGCATAGGCAAAAATTTAAGCTGGTTCCAGTAACTTAGCATTCTATTTATTAGCTAAGAATATGAGGTTACGGCTTGTTTATGGGTGAATTTGGATTGTTCTGAAGATTTCTGAGAGCTGGATCATTAATTGTTCACAAGTTTGTATGTGTCAAGTAGGCTTGCATATAGAGCGAGTTTAGATACTTAACTGACCAATTTCCTTTTTTCGTAATGTGTGTGAAGATTTATAATATCATATCTCCTACATTACTACTTATTAGATTCCATGACATTTGCAATTGCAACAAGATGCCCATCAATGTTGTGTTTGTTATTAATCTCTTGTGGTTTTGACCTTTTAGTAATTTATCAATCATAGCTTTAAGCAGTCTGTCATTGCATCAGGTTATTGATGTGGGTGGTAAGGACTTCAGGTTCGTGTGGTCTCGTGAAATGGGAGACCTCTGTGACATATATGAAGAACGTCAAAGTGGTGAAGATGGAAATGGCTTGCTTGTTGAATCAGGGTGTGCTTGGCGCAAGCTGAATGTACAGCGTGTCTTGGATGAATCGACTAAAAACCATGTTAAAATGCGGTCAGAGGAAGCTGAAAAGAAGCTAAGATCACGAAAGTATGTTGTGGATTTGATTTGCAGAATGTCTTCTTCATAATTAACTGGTGGATTAAGCATGCTTATATATCTCTTTTTCCTCTCTCTCTCTCTCTCAAACACTAATTTTATGCTTTTTCATCTATATCCATTAATAATTTTTTGATATGTATGTGTTGCATAAAGGCTTTATGTTTTGCTATCCACAAGCCTCAGTAAGATGTAGTTTAATGGGCATATGCAGGAATTTTACCTGTTGAGATTGTGCCTTCTGGTTAATGTTTCATTCTTGCTCTTTCCAGAGAATTTTATACATTTTATCCTTTTTTTTCTGTTACCAAGATTTTATTTAACTCAAAAGCTGTAATTAATGTTATTGGCACATTTGTGGTTTCTTTTCCTTTGTAACTTTGTTTAAAGTTATATATGACCAGAACCTGTATAAGTTTAGTGTACAATGTAAATTTTCAGAGTAGAGTTCTGTTGAATACTTGGTTATTTTTATAAAGGTCATCCATATTTTGCATCCTTGGTGTTAATGTAAAGGTGATTTCTCTCTTTACAATGTAATCCATGACAAACTACACAAGATCACTCAAGTCATCATGCAGAGGATTTATTACCTTGAAACAATGCAGACTAAGTTAGAGAATTGGTGTTCTCAAGGGGGATATCTTCTCCATTTTTACCTTTTGATCAAAAGTCTAGTGTAGTTTCTCCTGGACAGTTGGTTTTAATGCATGTCTCATGGGAAATTTTGTGTTTAATTCATGGGATTAGTGCCAATTAGAGGGTCAGTCACACCTTTGGTTTTTACTATAAAGGAAATAATTATTTTTGCAGAGCATTGTGTTTAAAATATTGTAGTGGTCTTCTGTTCTGGATTGTGGTTTAGTGTTTTAGATTTCATGGGTCTGCTATAAATCCAAAGTTGAGAGGGAAACAGCACAGCTTGTATGCTAAGCTCCCTAAAGCCTAAAATCATAGCAAAGACAACACCCATCACCAGAAACCATTGAATAATTACGCATGTAGTTGCCTGATTCTAGAGAAACAGAACTCTTTCTTCGAATCCGACCTACCGTCAATCCAAATCTAATAGTTGGAACTCCCCCTCCTTCCTTTTCTTCTCACTTGTGGGGGTCTGGACCTCCACAAAGGGGGATGGAGCCAACTGAACGTCTCAGCCATTGGCAAGCATTCCACCCGCATCCGATCAATTCTTGTTCACTGCGGATGATTGTCTTGGGTGAATTTGCCTGAATAAGATGAATAGAAGGTAATAACTGTCCTCGATTCCAGCTTTAAGCGAGCTTAAGAATTCAGTGGTTTTGCTTCTTTGTTCTTCAGTTGGTGTACAAAGACAAATTCATCTTTTGGATGTCTTGAGGTTGGATTCCTCGTCACAGCAGGAAGGTGGAAATTTGTGAGACATGTGACACGCAATAAGAATTGATGCTTTAAATTTATACAAAAAGGGTTTCATTACTGGGTGGTTGTTTCTAGAAGTTTGTTGTATTGTTCCGTTGGGCTTCACTTTGCAAAATGTTGCTGTCAAAAATTGGTGCCAGCTTACAGTTCACAACATTTTTTGTGTTAATTTGGCAAGTGTATACAATATTGAGGACCTCATTATGTATCTTGTTATGAGTGTTGTCCTGATTCCTAAAGGTCAAAGACGTGTTAGTTGTAAAGCTTTAAGCTGGGTAATATTAGTTTTTCTTTATGTGTTTGGAAGTATCTGGAAACCTTATAATTTTCTACATTTGTAAATTTGGTTTACAACTCTTTAGTTGGTGCAAACTCCTGATAATGCATACGTATTCTTGAATTGTGAGTGGCCTTGTAAGGAAAGCTTCCTGAAAATGAGTTAAAGCATTTTTGTTCAAACTGGAGGCTTTTCACCCTGTAACGATGGCATTCATGTTGTGAAATACATTGCTTCATCATGATGGCATTCATAGCAGACTGTTATAAAGCTTTTGCACAACATTCAACTTTAATCACACAATAACTTTTTGTTGTTCCTCAGAATTGTTTTCGAATCAGCTATTACATTTTCTGGTTGTGACCCACCCAGTACTTCTTGCAATTAATGTAGTTATCGTCCAATCTTTTATTTGCCTGTAGAATTTGTTTCAGTACTTCGGGCAAGTTTAGAGCTGTTTTTTTTAGTGTGTGTGTGTGTGAATAGAGAGCTGTTGTTGCTATGATTGGACAGTAAACATGTCACAATTAAAATAAAGTAAAAAAAAAGAAAAAGAAAAAGAAAAATAAGAAGCTTATCTGTGAAACATTTGTAAATCTGTTCCTTTTGCATGATTAAGCTGATCGTTATATGGGACAAAATTGTGCCCAAATTTGCCCAACAATTAATTCAGATTATATTTAGTGTTGAAGAAATGGCCCTGATGTTTTCTCTATCATCTCTAAATAATATTTCAAATTTGGAATGATGCCTCCCTTAGTCATATCTACGTGCTTCTGTTTCAAAAGAGTTACTTAAAGGCTGATTTATAGTCATATTGTTGAGAGTGATTCCTCAAGCTATTTGGATGCTTTATGCAAGTAGTATTGACTATATTTTCTTTATCACAGAGCCATTATTTTAGACCATGGAAATCCGTCAATGAAGAGTCAAATGAAGGCATTAGCTGCTGCAGAGGGTAAGATTTTGATTCAAATGTTTATCTCTGTCTTTTTCTTTATCTTTCTTTCTTTTTTTAATAGTTACCATTTCTAATCCTTGATGACATGCAGAGAAAATTTTATGAACAAATGTTGAATGATGGTAGTATATTTTGCCAAATTCTTTTATGAAGTTTTTCAAATTTTCATTATAGTTGGCGTTATTGTGCAAAACAGCACCAAACTTCTTTTGTATGGTATTTGATTCAGAGCGGCATTTTTCCTACTAAAGTAGGCCAATATTCCTCCTTCCAATCTTTAACCCCCTTCCCCCAATAAAAAAAAAATCAATGTGTTTGGTTTTAATTTTTTGAATTCAGTTTTTTAGAAATTGAGTTTTTTGTTTTTCGTGTTTTTTTTTATTTTTAATGAATATTTTTAAGATTTTAAGCAATTTTTTTACTTTTTTATCTTAATAGTGAAATATTTGTGAAAAAATATTTTTAAAAATTAATAAATACAAAAAATACAAAAAATGTACTGAATTTTCGTTTATTTTATTTTATTTTATTTTTATATTTTTGGTATTTAGTGAATTTTTTAAAGATTTTTTTTACAAATATTATAGTTTTTAAGTGTATTTATGTTAGGTGTGTCTAAAAATTAAAAAAAAAATTGCTTAAAATAGTAAAAAAATTTAGTGAAA
This sequence comes from Camellia granthamiana, assembly GCA_036172215.1. Lineage (NCBI taxonomy): Eukaryota > Viridiplantae > Streptophyta > Magnoliopsida > Ericales > Theaceae > Camellia > Camellia granthamiana. The sequence continues at coordinate 12,681,998 of CM069917.1, forward strand.
GAAGAAAAACACGGAAAACGAAAAAGTAGATTTTTTTGAAAAGTGAATTATGGAAATGGAAACCAAACAGAATGAATTTTTTTTTTTTTTTTTTCTTGATTTATGTGAATGGATGATAGTTGAATGACGTGAAATTTGAGACATTTTTATACTTGGAATGACAACAAACTCTGGATGAGGTTGAAGATGGACATGTTGGGGTTTATTGCTCCATTAAATGCATGCATACACCATGCACATCATGTATGGAATAGAATCAGTGGTTCAATGTGTGATGTACGATGGAGCCTAATGAAGGCTGCACTCTCATCACATGTTATTGGATAAGATCACATTTTTAAGGGTTGATGAATGGAAGATAAGATTAGGTTTTAAAGATGGAATTAGGCTTGAATTAGTTGAAGTTTGAACCGTTTGGTTTACTGTGAAATTGAATGAAAAACATGCTGAGAAGAGAAAAGTCAGGATTTGGGCTGGGGCAAGGTGGGGATGAATTAGGTTAGGATGCCATGGAATGTTTTTTGTTTTCAGTGCAAGATGCTATGGTACCCTACTGGGATTTTGTAGGATGATCTGACTTATGCGGAGTGGAACCAATATATAGCCACATGGGTTTTGTTGGAACTTTCCTTTTATTAAGTATTAGTTTATAAGGGTAGTTATGTCTTTTGTTCTTTTAGTCTTTTATTATAAGCATGTATAACCCTAATATGTTTAGTGGTGTGAAATAATATACAGCAGTAGCAGTGCTCTCTCTTTTCTTCCTTTCTTTCTTTTCTTTCTTTTATGCAAATCTAACATGGTATCAGAGCTCCTTGAAGATTCTTCTCTTGTTTCTTGTTTCTTTCGTTTTTCCCTGTACACACAAAAAAAAAAAAAAATCCAAAAAAAATTCCTGTATGGTCGAAATTTGATGGGTTTTCACCATAGATTTTTATTTTAATTTTTGATGAGTTTTTGAGTGTTTTTCCAATTTTTGTTGATTTTTGGAAAAACCGATTGATTTTTTTGGAAGTCCCTGCTGGGGCTTGTTTTTGGCTTTTTTTTCCTTCCTCCCTCTACCTTGGGAGCCGACTGGGACTGTCCTAGGGTTGGGAGGTCTGGTTTTGATGATTTAGCAACGTTTCACTCTATTTTTGTTGATTTTCCTCAGTTTCAGCACGTTTTCTCTCAGTTTCTGACTGGTTTTGGCCTCTCCAGCCCCTGTTTCGGCTCTCAAGTGCACTACTGGCTCTTCTCTCTCTCTCCTTCATCAGTGGCATCGCCGTTTGGGTCATCCTTCCTTTAGTGTTTTAGAGAAACTTTTTCCTTCTTTAGTTCGTGATTGTCCTAGGAGTATTTTTGGTTGTGATGCTTGGGAACTTGCAAAGCATAAACGTACTTGTTACCCTTCAATTAATAAAATAAGTACTTTTCCTTTTATGCTTATTCATACCGATGTGTGGGGCCCTTTCCTTGTGGTTTCTACTTCTGGGTATCAATGGTTTGTCACATTTATTGATTGTTTTTCCCGTGTGACTTGGATTTACTTGTTTCGAACTAAGAGTGAAGTTTTTTCTTGTTTCCAAACTTTTCATAAAATGGTGACCAATCTTTTTAATGCTCAAATTAAAATTCTTCGTAGTGATAATGGGACTGAGTATGTTGATGGAGTTTTTCGGGCATACCTAAAGGAGCATGGCATTCTTTATCAGACTAGTTGTGTTGGTACTCCTCAACAGAATGGGGTTGCCGAACGCAAGAATGGCCATCTTCTTGAAGTTGCTCGCTCTCTCTTGTTTACCATGAATGTCCCTAAGTCATTTTGGGGTGATGCTGTTCTTACCGCTGCTTACCTTATTAACCGTATGCCTTCCAATGTCCTCCAATTCCAGATTCCTCTTCAACTGCTTCCTGTCGTATATCCCACCTCTTCTTTTCCTCCTCGGGTGTTTGGGTGTGTCTGTTTTGTTCATTTGCAACCTCGTACTCGTGGGAAACTCGATCCTAAGGCTGTGCATTGTGTCTTTATTGGTTATTCTGCTACTCAGAAGGGTTACAAATGCTATGATTCGCACACTCGCAAAGTGTATGTAAGTATAGATGTCACTTTCCGTGAATCTGTGTCCTTCTTTCCTTCTCCTCCGCTATCTCCTCCGGGGGAGAGTAGTAGTGGTATGGATGAGATTGCGGATGAGGAGATGGCCTATCAACACGAGTTGTCTTTTTTCCTTCCTAGTCAGCGGACTATTATTTGTGGTGAGGGGGAGCCTAATAGTTCTCTTGATGTGGAGCCTAACATTAGTGGTCATTTGGACAGGGCTGATCTTAAGACTTATTCTCGGCGTCCGAAAGAGCAAGCATCCCTTGTGCCACCAAACACATCATCATCCCTCATGCCAGTTCCAGGTAATGTATCTCAGTCTATCCCTCTACCTGTAGTTGAGAGTCCTATTGTCAATGATTCGAGTCTTCCTATTGCTCTTAGAAAATGGGGTTAGGGCTTGTACTCAACACCCTATTTCTAAATTTGTGTCATATGATTCATTGTCTTCTATAAATCGTGCTTCTATTTCGTCTTTGTCTTCTGCATGTATTCCCCAGAGTTGGATAGAAGCTATCAATGATCCTAAGTGGAAAGTAGCTATGGTAGAAGAGATGCAAGCTCTAAGCAAGAATAACACTTGGGAGTTGGTTTCTCTTCCTAGTGGAAAAAAGCCTGTAGGGTGTAAGTGGGTGTTCACCATCAAGCAGAAAGCAGATGGAATAATTGAATGGTACAAAGCACGATTAGTGGCTAAGGGATTTACTCAGACATATGGAATTGATTACCAAGAAACCTTTGCTCCTGTGGCAAAGATGAATTCCATTGGAGCTATTCTCTCATGTGCAGCTAATTTGGGATGGCCTTTACAGCAGTTAGACGTGAAGAATGCATTTCTCCATGGTGATTTGGAGGAGGTATATATGGATATACCACCAAGATTCTCATCTCAGTCTACAGTTGGGAAAGTTTGTAGGTTGAAAAAGGCATTTTATGGTTTGAAACAGTCTCATCGAGCTTGGTTTAACAGATTCCTAAAGGCTATGTTGAGGTTCAGCAAAGCAATGCAAATCACACAATGTTTGTCAAACGTCACGCAAATAAGGTAACTGTGCTTATAGTATATGTGGATGACATAGTTGTGACAGGTAATGATGAGGAAGAAGTGACACATCTTAAGATGCTGTTGGTCAAGACCTTGGTTCGTTGCTGTACTTTCTTGGGATTGAGGTTGCCAGATCTGACAAAGGCATCTTTCTTTCTTAGCGGAAGTATATTTTAGATCTTCTTAAGGGAACTGGCATGTTAGGCTACCGACTTGCTGATTCGCCAATTGAGGCTAATCACCATCTTTGTAGTGGTGTTGGTGATCTTGTGGAGAAGGAAAGGTACCAGCGATTTGTGGGAAGACTTATATATTTATCCCACACTCGTCCAGATATTGCCTATGCGGTTGGGATAGTGAGTCAATTTATGCATGAGCCTTGTGCCTCTCATTTGGATGCAGTGTATCGTATTTTGTGGTATCTTAAATCTGCTCCTGGAAAAGGGATTTTATTTTCCAATCATGGTCACTTGAGGTTGGAGGCATTCACAGATGCTGATTGGGTTGGTTTTATAGATGACAGGCGATCTACCTCCGGTTACTGTGCATTTGTCGGGGGAAATTTAGTCACATGGCGTAGTAAGAAACAAACAATGGTGTCCAGATCTAGTGCAGAGGCAGAATACAGGGTTATGGCGCATGGTACATGTGAATTGATGTGGCTCCAGTCCTTGTTGAATGATATTGGGTTTGTTTGTAGTGAATCATTGACACTGTACTGTGACAACAAAGCTGTCATTAGTATTGCTCACAATCCTATTTAGCATGATAGAACAAAGCATATTGAGATCAACAGACATTTCACCAAGGAGAAATTGAATAAGGGTTTCATATGTATGCCTTTTGTGAAGTCTGCAGATCAATTGGCTGATGTCTTTACTAAGGGTCTTAGTAGTAAGGTTTTCCATCCTATTTGCTGCAAGTTGGGCATGAAAGATATCTTTGCACCAACTTGAGGGGGAGTGCTAAGTATTAGTGTATAAGGGTAGTTATGTCTTTTGTTCCTTTAGTCTTTTATTATAAGTATGTGTAACCGTAATATGTTTAGTGGTGTGAAATAATATACAGCAGTAGCAGTGCTCTCTCTTTTCTTCCTTTCTTTCTTTTCTTTCTTTTATGCAAATCTAACACTTTCTTTTTGTGTTGGACATTTAATATATTTCACAAAAGAGGCCTAAAAGACCACATCTCTTTACTTCTGCTATTGTTGAGTAGTCTCCATTTATTTGGCAATGTGAGATCTAGTTTTATACCGTCTGGTAATAAATGACGTCCACATCAATAATTCTGGCATTTTCCCTGTAATATGATAATGAGAAATTGGTGATAGAAGTAAATAAGTTAATTCTCCTGCATTTGCAGATGTTGGATTATTGATCTCCTCGAGATAACTGATCTTGTAATTTGGTTTAAATGCATTCTCATGTAAATACTTCCAATGTAAGAATTACCTAACATGGTTTCTTTGTTTCTAGTTAACCCGTGGAGAAAGCCTTTCAAACAAAAGAAGGAGCCTGAATTCAAAAAGAGGAAAATTGAGACACCTCCAGGTAATTGGTGCTGTTAAATATGAACATTTCTTCTTCAGGATGTGCTTTATTTTGAAGTTCAACTTGAACATCACTCGAGCACTTTAAATTGTTGTTAATTCATTTTAAAATTTTCTTACTTGTGTAAGTCATCGTTAAAATTTCTTTAATTTCTCCTTTATTCTCTTGCCGCAGTTGCAGTTGGAGGCCCTCCTAAATCTACTTACAAACCTGGATTGCCCTCAACAACTCCTGCGAAGAGCAGGCCATCAGGTTCTCCACTACCTTCACCACCTGAGCATTCTGGTGCTCCAGCATCTCCATTTGGAATTGGTAATCTTATCAAAAGTCATACCAGTGTAGAAGAGATTATGCCCAGTCAGGTTATGAGTAAAGAGAATGCTACCAGCTCTGAGAAAGAAATGCCCAACAGGGCCACTAGTGGAGCAGTAAGGGAAAAACCAGGACGCAAGGGGAATTTAGGAGCTAAACCAATGGACTTGCAGAGCATGCTGATTTCACTACTTACGGAGAAACCTGAGGGTATGAGTCTAAAGGTAAGCTTGTGATTCAAACTACTTTCATCAAATTTGTTGGTTTTCTGTGAGTAATCTATATATTTCTGTTAGGACGTTCATGCAGTAAAACTTTCATCAAATTATCGAGTATATTTCATTGCATCCATTCATTCTCTATCACATGCTTGTTAATTTCTTTTTGCTCCTACATTTTGTTGTATATTATAGGCCTTGGAGAAAGCTATTGGCGATATGATACCCAACTCTGCAAAGAAGATTGAGCACATAATTAAAAAAGTAAGTGGTGGAAATCCTTGATACAATTGTTTGTAAGAACAGTGAATGAGTGAATGATCTTATGTGTTCTCATTTAAATTTTGGAATCAGATTGCAACTTTCCAAGCCCCAGGAAGATATATCTTGAAACCAGGAGTGGAGTTGGAAAACTTCAAGAAACCTTTGTCAGAAAGTGGAAGGTACCTGCCATTTCTTTATTGCATAAGGGGGTTATCTGATTTCTCCAATACCAACATTGTAGTTGTTTAACTGTTTTATATTTTAGCAAGTTATAATCAATACAAGACACAAGCTAGGTACTTTGTATTCATTGCTTCATCTTGATTATCCATTAGGAAAAGGATGAACTGAAACAGGATAAAAAATATTACTGTGTTACACAAGGCATGCATAAAATCTGCAATATGTGATACTTTGTAAATTATCCTATCCTCGCATCTAGAATGATATGTGAGTTTTTTTTTTTTTTCTTCTTCTTTTTATTTTTTAACTGCTTTTAATAAAATAAAAATAAAAAAACCATGCTGCTTTTGTGTGCCATTTGTTTGTCAATCTCATTAATTTGGATGCTGATATCTTTGCATCATTATCCATTTACATTTCGTAATTTGATCTGATAGTTGTACGTTTTGGATGAAAATTTCATGCAATCCTGATTTTCTCCTCTGCCTTATTTTTATTTGTTTATTTTTTTTATTGTTGGAATAATTACTGGAAATTCCATGCCTGTAATTTTTGATTGGATATATTTTTCATTCGTGGATTTGACTCACTGCATTCTGCTTATCTGGTGAATATAAGCCAGGTGTCCGCTATGCTGTAGCTTTTTTCCTTTTCTTTTTGATTAAAAAGTGACACATACACATACAAAAGAACTTTATGTAATTTCATACTTTTTTTGGTTGGGGGGGGGGGGGGGGGGGGGGGGCGGCGGGCTTGGTTTTACTCTTACATCCTCTCTTTTTTTTCTTCTCTTTTTTTTTTTTTTTTTTTTTTGGATAAATAAACAAATATTATTAAAAAAGCATCAAAGAGATGCAACAAATACAAAATGCCCGCCCCAATTAGGGAAAAACAGAAAAACAAGCACTAACTAATCACATCAAATCTAAAAAGACAAATAAGTCCGGATCAACTTTCCCCTCCAACGAACTATACAAAACTACAAGAAGACGATTCTCTAACCAAGAGACACCATGTGAGACCTTGAAAAAGGTGCGTCTATTCTGCTCCAACCAAACAAGCCACATTAAACAGAATGGCACCAACAACCACCCGCCGACGTCGACGCCCAAGCCGAACACCCCGCCAAACCCAAAGCAAATCCAACACTCCTTTCGGTTGAACCCAAGCAATCCCAAAAAGTGAGCAAACAAAACCCTACAATCGCGATGTCACCAAACAATGAAGAAACAAATGTTTTACCGACTCCGCATCAGTACAACACAGATTTACTAAAACATGCCTACACCGCATCAAATTCACCAAAGTGAGATTCCTTCCTAAAGCTGTCGTCCACATGAAGAAAGCAACCTTAGGAGGAACCCCCAGAGCCCAAACACTCTTCCAAGGGAATACCCGTCCACAATCCCCCACCAAACCCCAATAGAATGACGCAACTGTGAATCCCCCCTCTGCTCCCCTCCCACTCCACACCATACCATCTTGTCCCTCTCCAGTCATCCCCAAACCGTATAAAAACTCCACAACTCCACCAACTGAGCAACCTTCCAATCCTATACCTCTTGCCGTAACTGAATATTCCAAACCATCGTACCTCCACCTCCTAAATAAGAAGCAACTGTAGCCTCCCAATCAATCGCGATATTAAAAATCAACGGGAAACAAGTCTCCAGCAAAATCCCACCACACCACCTATCCTTTCAAAACCTAACCCTCACCCCATTCCCCACCTTGAACCCAACCCACTTCCAAAACTTCACCCTCACCAACCAAATCCGTTTCCATAACCCACAACCATAAGTACAAGCCACATCTCTCAACACCCAATCCCCTCGTCCCACCCCATACTTAGAAGCCACAACCTTCTGCCAGAATTGATCATGCCCCAACGCAAAGCGCCACAACCACTTCCCTAAGAGAGCTCTATTGAAAGTCACCAACCTTCTCACCCCCAAACCCCCTTCTTGCTTAGGTAGACAGATCCATCCCCAATCCACCAAATGATACCTAAACTCATCTCTGCCACTTCCCCACAAAAAATCCCTCTGAAGCTTCTCCATTCGTTGTGCCACTGACACTGGGATAACATGGACCGACATGAAGTAGGTCAGAATACTGCTCGACACTCAATGTCAACCTTCCTCCTTTCCTGCCAGATGACGTTGAACACGTTCCACTACTCCCTCCCACACCCCTTTCGCCTTGAATGATGTCCCTAACGGCAAATCCACATAAGACAACGGCAACGCCGAGACCTTGCAGCCCAATACCACCGCTAAAGTATGCAACCTATCAACCTCTCCAACTGAAATAAGCTTCGACACACTCTTAATCAATGTCAACCTCCCTCCTTTCCTGCCAGATGACGTTGAACACGTTCCACTACTCCCTCCCACATCCCTTTCGCCTTGAATGATGTCCCTAACGGCAAATCCAAATAAGACAACGGCAACGCCGAGACCTTGCAGCCCAATACCACCGCTAAAGTATGCAACCTATCAACCTCCCCAACTGAAATAAGCTTTGACTTCCGCAAGTTGACCCAGAGGCCCAACACCGCCTCAAAGCAAATCAAAGCAAAGCAAAACACATCTCAGATGTCCAACCTACTCCACTTTAGCCCCACAAAAAATCAAAGCATCATATGCTTATAACAAATGAGATACACCAATAGTAGCACTAGACAACGATCCCACAACAAAACCTTCCAGTAGCCCTTCCTGCACTGCTCTATCCAACAATCTACTCAACGCCTCCACCACTAGAATAAACAGCAATGGTGACAAAGGGCCCCCCCTGTCGAAGACCTTGATAAGTTGGAAAGAATCCCGCTGGAGTCCCATTAATCAACACGGACATCCGCACCATGGAAACAATTTCATAGAATCTTGCCTTGTAAATTGTTATAAAAGGTGAAAGTTACACATCTTGGAAGGGGTGCCATCATTCTCTAGAAAATTATTTCTTTACTTTCTGTAATATTGTATCTTTTGCAGTTCTCCTGAAGATAATCTTCACCAAATACCTGCTCTTGAAGACAAGCGTGACGACGTTCCTGCTCCCATACCAATCTTTCCAGAGAAGGGTGCTACTGAAGAATTTGAGAAACAGGCACAGTTGAACTCTAACATTGGAGAAGAATTTAATTCTTTAGAAAAAAATGATATCCAACACCATTCTCCTGATCTTTTTGGTGATAAAAAGGTTTCTGACAATAGTGAAGGGCCAGCAGGTAGCTCCAGTGATAGTGGAAGTGACAGTGATAGTGAAAGTGACAGCAGTGATAGTGGAAGTGACAGTGGAAGCCATAGTAGAAGCAGAAGCAAAAGTAAGAGCCCAATTGGAAGTGGAAGCGGAAGTAGCAGTGACAGTGAAAGCGATGCCTCTTCTAACAGCAAGCAGGGCTCTGATGAGGATGTGGATATCATGACGAGTGACGATGACAAGGAATCAAAGCCGCAATTGCAAACTTCTGAACCAGGGTTTTCTACATCACCAATGGCATGGAGGGATTTTGTTGTTGGGCCTTTACAAAATGGAATTGATGAAAAACAAGATGGCAATGGCTCTGATGTAGTTGCGATTGAGAAAGACTTGCCTGATGATGATCAGGAGACTGATTTTGCTATTGTTGCCAATTCAATTTCTAATAAAGACAGTGAAAAACCTGTCGAAGACATTCGACTTTCTTCTCCTGGTCACCAAGAACATCAAGAGAGCCAGGTCTACACAGGAAATTTATTTAGTGAAAAAGAAAATATTGCTAAAGATGGCTTCAAGCGTGGGCAGACTGACAGCTCTGAGAGGATATTCAAAGGTAAATCTAAAAGGGGTTCTGATTCAAAGCACCCTCGTGAAAAATCTGAACATGCAAAAAGATTAAAAGATGGGAGCTCTCTTCAACCAAAAGCATCTCGAGGTAGGGACTCTGTCTTGGAAAGTCCTAAAAAATCATCTCCTGATAGAGTCATTGAAGACCCTCAAAAGGGCCATTCCACCCAAATGATGAATAGGGCCTCTAGGGATGGAAATGCTGATTCTGCCTTGCAAAAAGGCTACAACCAAGGAATCCCTAGTAAATCTATTCCGGATTCTCTGAATTCAGGACAAAAGCCTGTTGATCTTAATGCACGGGTTAAGGCTCCCGATACAGCAGAAAGACCTGGTATACATGCTGAGAACTTGGGACGTGGCAGTAAATATTCTGAAAGGAATCTTCAGTCGCATGAGGGTTTACCCGTCCAAAAAGACACAGTTTCTAGGGAAATACAAGATGAAGATTGTTATACCAAAGAGACAAAGATGCCAAGAAATTGTAAGGAAGCTGCTTTTGGAGACAAACACTCAACACACTTTGACTCTTATTATTATGGGAAACATGGTGAACTGGGTGGGAAATTTAAGGAGGCTGGAGAGGTTTCAAACTCTCATATGGAAAGATCCCCTGCCATAAATGGGAGAGGCAAATTGCTTCAAAGGGAGCTTTCAGACTTGGAGTTGGGTGAACTTCGTGAGCCTTTGTCCGAGGAAACTCCTGGGGTTAAGAAGGAATTTGAAAGAAAAAGTTCGTTTAAGCAGTCAGAGAACAAACAAAGCTCTTCAGATTACTGGAATTTGGATTTGAGTAAGGGAAAACCTACTGGAAAAACAATTGTAGACATTGGAAAGCCCTCCCCACCCCATTTAAGGGGTGGGATCCCTAGCAATCCAGAGGCTTTATCTAAGAGGAGGACTCCTGAACATCATGCTGAAGATTTAACAAGACCACACCAAAGGGCTGTGCCATCTCAGCCACAAGGCCCACTACACCTCTCAAGAGTAGTAGATCGTCCTGAAGTTGGTACTCAAAAATTAGCAGATGTGAGTGGTAAGCTTAGACATAATGAAGCTAGAGCAAGCCAGGGGATTGGTCTAGAAGATTTTGGAGATACTAATAAGAAAGCATCTATCAGTGCACCACAGCAGCATGATACATATAGGGGACCAATTTCTCATCCTATGAAAGAAAGTAAAATACAAAAATCAAATACTTTGGCAGACTCAGGTGATATACGCAAGGATACTTCTTTAACTGAGAGTAATGAAGGGGGTCTAAAGAGGAGGGAATCTTCTTCTGATGAGAATAGTTGTTCATATTCCAAGTATGAAAAGGAGGAGCCGGATCTCAAAGGACCAATAAAGGACTTCTCTCAGTAAGTAGTCACAGAGTTTGCTTACATTAATTAATATATTTTTCCTTTGCCTTTTATCTTCCCTATGTTGTAGAGTCACCTAAAATTTTGACATCTGCTCATTTTTTCTGTTGCCTTTGTCTTCATGCATCTTTAGGTATAAAGAATATGTGCAGGAGTATTGTGAGAAGTATGATAGCTACTGCTCATTGAACAAGACTTTGGAGAGCTACAGGTATTATGGAAATTTTAATTGCTCACGTCCAAGGTTTTGGGCTTTCCACTTTAGCTTCTAGTTGTTTGGTTGCTGCAAATTGGATTTGTGGGTCCAAATTCTTGTTGGTTGAGACGTGGTTTCTTTTGTTGCAGGAATGAATTTGATAAACTGGGAAAGGACCTTGAAATTGCAAAAGGGAAGGATAATATGGAAAAATATTTTACCATTTTGGGGCAGTTAAAGGAATCTTATCGTCAGTGTGGAACGGTAAGCCTCATTTTTGTTTCTCTCATGTTTTATTTCATATACATGGAATGCTTGAAGCATTGGTTAAATCTATTATGAAAATTTTGTTTATCGATCAAATACCATTTTCCCCTTGTATTTTTCAATTTATCTTATTTTTAATCATCCCCCTCCTAACCTGATTTAACACACCTTTTGTGACATGATACTTACAATAATCTGGAGTGTTGTGGAAATCAGATTGCTATAAATCCCAATTGCTGACCTTGCCCATTTAGGTTCAACACATTGGATGTGTGCTCAAGTCTCCAAGCCTTGGGTAGTTTGCATGGATGATGATTATCACCGTTAAAAACTTTTAGGTAGCGTTTGGTAGAGTTTTTTAATTATGATTTGAGAGTAGGAGTTGTATTTTGAGTTTGTGAGTTTTGAAATTATGATTTGAGTGTGGAAAATTTGTTTGGTGAATGAGTTTTGAAAAGAGTTTTGAATTAGGTAGGGAATTTTTGATGTAACATATGATATTTGATACAAAAACTTACAACTCATAACCAAATACACAACTCAAAATTCTATTAAAGCTCAAAAAAATTTTAAAAATTCGGAAAATATTTTTTGTTGAATATATAAAAATTAACATGTATCAAAAAAAAAAAAAAATCACTGTTCCGGTCAACCGTTCGGTGGGACGAACGGTTAGTTCAAATTTTCCCGCCTTCAACCGAGTTTTCAAAAGTGAATGTGGAATTAGTTTTTGAAAGCTGCAAACAAACACCATAGGCAAATCAAAGAGTGGAACTAAAGTTCCAAAACCCTTCCAAACACAGCCTTAGGGTTTCTAGAGTTGCTTTGATGGATTTCACAGCCAATCAAACGTTGTTTTCAGCTCAGAAACTTGCATCATGTGGCATCTCTTTAGCTGTAACAATTGAGCTTTGTGATGTTTGATTTGACGATATGAAATCGTCCTCTTCAATTTAAAGCTCATGCTCATTTGGGGGCTCTTAATGAATCATTTGTACCTATTCTGCTTCTTGGACTTCCTAGTCTGACTTGATTTCAATTATTCAACTTATGTAGAGACATAAACGGCTGAAGAAAATATTCATTGTGCTTCATGAAGAATTAAAGGTAATCTTAATCCAAACTAGTCAATTTCAATCTTTGATATCTTTTCTATTAGTCTGCCTCAAAATGATTTCATGTTTGAGTAATAGCCTCTTGTGATAATGTGTATTTATAACTATGATATCTTATTGCAGAACCTGAAGCAGATGATTAAAGACTACGCTGTCTCATATATAAGAGATTGATGCCTTTTTCTTGTTTTATACCCTAAGATTCCAGTTGGGTTCTTTTTATGTCAGCCAAGGTTTGTTCCAATGACGGCGCTACAGTTTTTAATGTGGAAATCAATTTGTAAAATTCTATAAATGGCTGGAGTGAGAGACTATCGGTAGAAGAAGCTTCACAATGTTCTTGCAAAGGAAGCTCTACTCCAGTCTCCATGGGAATGAAGTTGTAGCCACCCAAACCAAAAACGGAAAAAATGTTGATGCCACAACCCTTGTTAGAGCAATGTGGAAAGAAGGAAATTTGTGATTCATCTTCTCAAGCAGGTCTACGAGCCCTATTTTTTTGTGGATTTTTGTGGCAGTTTTTTGTTGCTCTGGTGGCAACACTGTAAGAAAGCCATTCCCTGTGCCCCCCAAATTTTGTACAATTGTCTTTGCTACTGAACAATGGTTTATACAAAAGGTCGCCTCTTTTAGTCCCCCTGTGGAATTCGTGTGAAATCATGTCAAGTATTTTGTTAGATAGTCCAACTAGGGTTAGCCGAGACAAGGATCCAAAGAGGTTCCCAAGAGCTACCATTGATAACATGGTTTTAATTTTCACTAATCATCATAGATACCATGGTTTTGATTTCCGCTAATTACCATCGTTACATGAGCAATTTTAGTAGACAAAACTTAGTGCTAGGTGTTTAGGTTTGGTGGAGAGATCAAAATTGAAGATGTCAAGAGATGGTGACATGCGTCTCAGGTAAACTTGCACGAGTGTGTTGCATTAGTCTAGAACACTTTAGTAGGTAAAATTGCACCGCATGAGCGTGTTGCATTAGTTTAGAATACATTAGTATATTTTGTCATTATTTAACTAATCATTTGGGAATCGAGAGTAATAGTTAACGTTAAACAATAATTTCAAGGAGTTGTGAAGACTCAAATTTTTGATCTCCTATTGTTGAAGTTCTTGTGATCAATCCTTCTGTGTATCTGTAATGTAACTTAAATAATGGTATATATCTTATATATCGGAGGAATTGTTATTTTTAGCAAATTCTAAGAATTTCGAATTTTGTTTGTGGTAGGGATGTTTGACTTTATTATTAGTATTTTTTTGAAAATTTTCGTCGTTTTGAAATTTTATTGTTTTTAAAAACGTAGTTAGGCAATCAAGCTAGCAATAAAAATATTTTTCATCATTGAACGCCTTCTCTTTGAAAATGCATATTTTCAAAATAGTTTTTATTGTTGTGTGTGTATTATTATTATTATTATTTTGGAGTATATGTATTGTATGTGTTTGAGTTCCATGGCCAATACTGAATGGATACAATTGCGTCCATTGATGCTTGCTTTTATGGGGAAATTACCATTTAGGGGTAGTTTTGAAAAGGTATTACAAATTTATGATGGAGTGTATGATTTTAATTATTAATATTTATAAAATTTATCAGTTATTTGTAATTATTTTTCAAAACTTACGCTGATTTTAAATTTCTCCTATTTTCATTGGGATCAATAAACATGTGCAAATTTTGTAAAGAATAATTTTCACTCTTATCAATGTATATTTAATAATTTGACCAGTACGGTTTAAATTTCTTAAGATAAAAAATAAACAAATAGTTTAACACAATCATACTGATATATTTATTATTTGAAATTATGCATTTTTATAATAATGTTACATTTTTTATGAAAAAATGTATAATATTATCATAAAAATGTATGGCATTACAAAAAATATATAACTTACTTTTTGAACCATAAATTATTATAAATCTACGAGAAGATTATATAATATTTATCATAAAAATATGTAACAAGCATTACAAAAATAGTGTATATGATACACATTCGTAGATTTTTAGAAAATAGAAATAAGTTATGTTATGAATAAGAAAGATTTTTTTTATAGAATTGGATATTTCATAGTTGTGTCTTATTTTGTAAGGATCATTTTTTGTATTAGAAAATAAGTTTTAAAATTTGTTTCAGATTTCAGATTTTATTTTCTGATTTTATTGTTGAAAAATAAAAAATAAAAAAAGAATAATATATATTTTTAATCCTTAAAAATTACTTTCAGCCCAAAAAAAAATAAAAAATAAAAGAGAAATTTATAAATATTTATTATTAATTTTTTTACCAACTTAATTTTGAAATTGGGTAAATTACACTTTGTCATTTTTATATTCAGTCATTTTCTCATTTTGATATTTAAAGTTTTTCCCCCCTTACTTTAACCCTTCATGTTTTGATTTTTTTTCTTCAATTTACTCTAAAAGCTAACTTATGTGCACAATTAGACAAAAAAAATTATCAAATTCATAGTAACATAACATAAGAATATTATTATACATAATTCACAGTTCTGACACAAACTCAAATAATAATATAATAATATATTTTTTAAGTCATGTGACAATGAATGTGGCATTTTTAATTTATTTTTAAATATAAGTTAGGGTTGGTTTGGGGTGTCCTAAAAAAGTGCACTTTTTGCCTTTTTACGAAAAGATGTACAGAAAAGTAGAGAGGTGATGTGATAGAAAAAAGATAAAAAGATGGATCATGTTACCCCAAACCAAGCCTTAGTTTTTAATAGTAAATTGAGAAAATTTGAAATATAAAAGGCCAAAGTAAGAAAAAAAGCTTAAGAGTTAAAAATTGAGAGAATGACCAAATATGAAGAGGCAAAGTGTAATTTATCCTTTGAATATTTCCCAAAAATTAAAATAAAAAATAAAAAAACTTAACCAATTGAATCCTGAAAAAATTTGCAAAATAAATAAAGCGACAATTACAAAAAAATAAAATAAAAAAATTCTGAAGTTTTAATTTTGTTAGGTCTCGTTCGGCAATATTAACTTTTAGTTTAAAAATCAAAAAGTTATTAAAAAATGTCAAAATGTCAACAAACTATACAAAAAAATCAAAAAAAAATATATTTTTTCTTTATTTTTTTTGTATATTTTTTCATTAAAACTTAAAAAGTCACTCAAACATGCTAGTGTTTTTTTACCTTATATTTTAACTATAAAAATTAAAATTATTAAAATAACATCGACCTACTAAAATTCTTACCCCTTTGTTTTTTTTTTCCCTTGATGGGCTTTTGTTTGCTGCAACTCAGAGGCCATGTTTGTTATCTCCATAAGTGGTAGGATTTGAGTGACTGTAAGGTTAGACTTGTGAAAATATGTTTGGTTGGAGAAATTTATGAGTGGATTATCTAACCGGATTAACAATTCCCTTATACAATTGGATTAACAAAGTTAGAAAAGGTATGTGATTAAAAAAATAGCGAGGGGATTAAGTGTTATTTTATTATTTTTATTTATTTATTTTTTTTATCCAAGTGCAATCTGTTATTTGTAAAAAAAAAAAAATTATATTTGTTTTAGAATTTTTTTTTTAAAATTTTATATAAAAATAATTTAGTAACACCATCACCATCTCTTCCACTATCATCAAAAAAATACACTTTTACTTAATCTCATCAATAACAATCTCTACATTAATAATCTCTTCATTAACCATCCATTCGTTAACAATCCTATCTAATCTAATCTGCTAAACAAACGTGACCAAAATGCCATATTGAGTTCCATCTTAAATGAAATCCATGTAATTAGTCCCCATTTGAAAAGTTGGTTGAGACTAAAAAAGGTATAAAAAGATAAAATAAATTAAATAAGTTAATAAAATAAAATGTCACATTTAAATTATAATTATTTTAATTTTTTCTCAAGAAAAATAAAAAGTTAAAAAATTATTAGCCAAATCTAACCAAAAAATTAGACTAAAAACGTCCCTCCCAAACTAATCCTTAGGTTTTATTTATATATTTTAATTAAAAAATTATTATAAATTATCATATCATTTCTTATTTTTTATATATAATTTTATAAAAATTAAAAAATTATTACAAGAACGTCCCAAAACGAGGCTATAGTAGTACACAGAGAGGCAAAGTGTTGGATTAACAATGTGGGTGTTTGGCAAAGGTTTTTTATAGATTTTTTAGCTAAAATTTATAAAAAAAATAAAATAAAATAAAATAAAATAAAATAAAATAAAATATTTTATTAAATTTATAATTATTTCATTTTTTTTCACATACATTACATCTAACCCAAAAAAAAACCAAAATACCTTCAAAAACATAAAAATTTTAACTTATTAAAATAACATATTCAAATAATAACTTACCAAACACCCACGATAACTTTCTCTCTCCTTCCTCCATTCTTCATCATCACTGCAACTTATCCCAATTTTTGATAAATCTCTCCCAAACCCCTCTCTCAACAAACCCTCCTCTCTCTCTCTCTCTCTCTCTCTCTCTCTCTCTCTCTCTCTATATATATATATCTATCGTATAATCAGAGCTGATCACAGAATGAGCGAACAATCTGATCGCGGTCCGACCAATTGTTTCCGTTAAGGAATACGATTTAGTTGTGGGTTTTCATCTTCAAGCCTGATACAGCAAGTTCGGTGAAGACTGAAGAGAGTTTATACTTCAATTCAGGTCTCAATTTTGATTTTGGGTTTGCGTTTTTTCCTTTATTGGAATTAGTTTCTGAAACACTTCTTGCTACTTTAGTTATTGAATTCTTGTTCTCTTTTTGGAATCGATAATTAGCTAGTGAAAATTTGATGTGGGTTGGTTGTTTGGATTTTGAAAGTGTATGATTTTGTGTTAGGAAACAAAATTTAAAGCAAAATTTGCTTCCAATAGCGAGGAAGTGCTTTGGAAATGCAATGATGCTGTTTGATTGAATGGGAATAGGGCAATAATATGGGAAAATGGTTTTAAGTAGAGGAGATATTGTGGGTTTCATGGGTGATTTTGAAGAGTTTGTTTTGGTAATCTTTTGTTTCACAGTAGTGATTTGTGAGTTGTGTTTGTTTGTCTTTTATGATCAGACATGATAATTATGTTCCTTTACTGGAAAGAAAGAGATCTTTTTGGTTATAGTTTTGAAGCCCAATTATTAGTGCTAGAAATCATTGGGAATTTTCTAGTTAGGGTTTCATCCAAAATGGGTTTGTCTTGGAATTAGGTGTATTGGTTGGTACATACTATTTTAATTATATAACTTGTGTTTCCATCTGTAATTTTTCTCTTTCTGTTATAACAGTGCAAGTTAATAAGTTAATTTAGTTGGTTCTACATGCAGAGAATAAAGGATTTTGAGGTGTGGTTGAACTGTCATGCTGAATGTTGCTACCGGTAGGTGGGATAGGGATGAATTCTACAATGGATGATATGAGCTTAATTCAGCAGGCACAGAGACATCACCTGGTTGTTAGGGAGCTTGGAGAAGAAATTGATTTGGAAATTGGGCCTGGGGATGATGACCCAACATTTGCAAGCACTCCCCTTATCAGTGGCCTGCCAAGAGAGTCTTCAGTTGAAGAGCATGATGACAGCAAACAGATGGTGATGGTTTCCCAACTTGCCGGCGAAGGTCAGGATTTGTCTAAGGCACAAAATGTGAAAAGGAAGAAGAAGGTGGTTAAAAGATGGAGAGAGGAATGGGCTGATACGTACAAGTGGGCATATGTTGATGTGAAGGAAGGGACAGCGAGGATTTTCTGTTCTGTTTGTAGAGAATATGGTAGGAAGCATAGAAGAAATCCTTATGGGAATGAAGGTAGTAGGAATATGCAGATGAGTGCACTGGAAGAACACAACAATAGTTTGCTGCACAAAGAGGCTCTTCGTCTCCAAATGGCTTCCAAAGACAAGATTATTGTTGACAAACCTATTTATGTTAAAGGTCAGTCTTCCAATTTCTTTTTTATTTTTTTGTACTTGCATGAAACTTCTATAGACATCCTATTTATTAAGTGGGTTCTGCAGTATGTTATGTGAAAATGATGTATCAATTTACTTGTATTTTTTAAGATATTGTTTATATAAAAGTCATGCAATTAATTATAACTCAACTCAACTCCACTTCACAAATATAAGAGTCATTCTTTGTTTGGACTGTTTGGGGTTGACTGCCTGACACTTGGTTTTACGTTTCTAATCTATCAAGTGCAATGCTTGCAGTTGTGCAGTAAACCACATGCTATATTCCAAGGGTTCATGTTATAACTCATATGGGCTCTAGCTAGCTTTAATGGTGGCTATTAGCTACATAATGAAAATTTTATCCTTTGTCAGGCTTGGAACTAGCTGTTAATGATGAGACACTAAGCATCTGTAGGTAGAGTTGCATGTACAAATGTTTCTCTATATAGAACCACTTGATGAAACCCAAAAAAGTAGATAAGAAACAATAAATTTACATTTTGAAGTTTTAACACTCAATCTTTCAAGTTCTTCAAGGTTGATATCTTGGTGGAAAATTACTATAATAATAAGTTGGCTTGCTTGTGCTTCACTTAAATTATTTGTGGAAATTAATTGCAAATACATTGATTCATTCCTTGGGAATTCTGTAATTGTCGAGTATTTTCCCTTGGGACTGAATCAGTGGAACAAAGATATCCATTTCTGAAGGTTTAATTTAGTTTATATATGTGCAATAGACAACAATGAGACATGAAGTAACACAACTAGCACACCTAGGGCTACGACAGCTAAGCTAAATTTTGCTTTCTGATTATTTTTTCTTTTGGCACTTATCTGCTGGTTTCCTTAAACTGAAGCTCTTATGTCAAAAACGGCTGGATCAATCGTTGAAGCAGCATTGAAGAGGGATCCTCATGAGATTGAGTTCATACAGTGTGTGCAAGAAGTGGTTCATGCTTTAGAAAGAGTGATTGCTAAAAATTCTCAGTGAGTTTCTCATGGACGAATGATATTTGATTAGCACTTCATCATTCAGTGTGAAATATATTAAAATTCTCATGTGGTGGCTCTATAATGTTTCAGTTATGTCAACATTATGGAGCGCTTGCTTGAACCTGAGCGTATGATTCTTTTCCGAGTCCCTTGGGTTGATGATCGAGGTGAGGCAAATGTCAATCGAGGCTTTCGAGTTCAATTCAACCAGACTTTGGGCCCATGTAGGGGAGGTCTTCGTTTTCATCCATTGATGAACTTAAGCATTGCAAAGTTTCTGGGTTTCCAACAGGTATAACCAGTATTTCTGGTTTTTGTGTCATTCCTCATTCTGCTTCTATGGTTTGTTGTCCAAAGTTTGCACTAAACTTTGCTTCCCATTTTGAGTTAATTTGCATACTTGCATGCTTGGTGCAATTAGGAACCCTGCAATCAATGGTTGGGACTCATGGATATTTCTGCCATCCAGAGACAAGATTTTGAAAATTGCCAAATAGTACACATGTCAAATGAACATCTTTTGGACATTCACAGAGAGTTCACCTTTGTTTATTCTCCTTAGGATGAAGTTACATCAATGGTTGCCATTTGGACCATCCTGTTTTGCTGACCCAGGCGTGTGATGGGGGCAGTTTGATTGGTTTTCTAGTTGTTACATTGGGCAGTCTGGATGTGCTACAATGTTTATTTTATGTTCAGTGTGTTTCCCCTATGCATTTTTGGGTGTGAGTTACTTTAGTGGGCACATGGCTTTGTTTTGCTGGCACTTTTCCGTGTGTTATTTTAAAATTTATTTTGCTAGCGAGTTTTATTTTCTTTCTTTTCTATGCCTAGCCAATTGGGTTGTGTTTGGATTTATTTTTATGTTAGCTTGGGTAACGTGTCTCTCTTTGAGTGTGTGCCCTTGGGGGCTGTGTACATGGGAGTATTGTTTTGAGCCTTTGTAATATCTTTTAATTTGGTAATATAACTCTTACTGAAAAAAATTTGCATCACTGGAGAGATTTAAAAGGTACTTGGATATTCTCCAAACTGATCTTTATTGAATTAATAGATCACAAGAATGTTTATAGTTTTCACAATATCTGCTACACTAGTACGCTTGCTAGGACTATGGGGGAGCCTATGGCTTTGCTTCTTCATATCTTTTCTTCTTATTTACATATGGTTAAAGTCTATCTACAGATGCATTTCAGATGATATTTAGCTGCCTGAACTTTGCTTACAGAATAAATATTACTGATGGGAAGCAAATGATTCTGTGTTAATCTTTTGTTTTTACTTCTTTGCAGACATTAAAAAGTGCCTTATCTCCTTATAAACTTGGAGGTGCTGCTGGTGGTAGTGATTTTGATCCAAAAGGAAAAAGTGACAGTGAGGTATTATTTTCATTTAAAAATGTATTTGCTGTTGATGATGAATTCTTAGAAGTTCTAATTCTTTTTGATGTTAATAATATTTTTTGAAACTTCTAGTAATTGTCTATTGAACCCACATTTGCAGATCATGCGCTTTTGTCAGAGTTTTATGGATGAACTATATCGTTATTTGGGTCCTGATAAGGTAACGCAGAAAGAGAGATATTTTTCTGTGGATTTCAGACTCTCAGTGGATTATATATGAAATTTTAAGCATGTCACTTATATGTTGTTTCTCCTTTTATTTTATATTTTGTTTTATTTTTTGCTAAGCCAAGAGAACTTATGTTTTATTGTTTGTGAATTTTTAGGATCTTCCTTCAGAGGAGATGGGTGTTGGTGCTCGCGAAATGGGTTATATGTTTGGGAAATATCGTCGTCTAGCAAGTCATGTTCAGGTAACAAGCTTTGTTTCTTGCTGACCTAAATTTTTAATTTGTATACTATACATACATGCATACATGTACATATATATTGATGATAAAATATATTATCAAGTTATGGCTCAATCAAGAGTGGAACAATTGGTCATTACTACATGGCATTCATGTGAAGAGTAGGAGAATTAAGCAGTGAATCTGACACGTTTATGTTCTCCTACTTGTCCAATAATGTTCTACAGGATACTTTTTACTATAATCATGTTCCCTATAATTTTTTCTAGGCTGTTCTTGGACTGCTTCTTTGAATGGCAAGAAGCTACCACATCAAGCATATAAAAGAGTACAATTTTATTTTCTTTTTATGTTGGTGGTTTGGGGTTTTCAATGTATAAGCTTTTGTATGGAAAGCTGCAGAGACTCTGCATGGGGGTTTGAGGTGTATCAGAAATCTCCATGTTCAAGGGCTTACAAAAAATTCAAATTCAAGCTTTCTTGACACTGTATTAGGCTATTATTTTGTTTTCTTTTACGCTATATTTATACTATATTATCCATGAATGCATCACGTTACTGCTAATGCAAGGTTTTTTCATGGAGTCATTTTACTTGGACCTTTTTTTAAGTATGATTACCGTGTAATTTTTCTGGATGATTTCATTTGTATGTCTTACTTATGCAGGGAAGTTTTACAGGGCCAAGGATAATCTGGTCTGGCTCTAGCCTACGAACTGAAGCTACTGGCTATGGGCTGGTATGTAATATTTCTTTCTGTTAGATCACCAATTGTCCCAAAAGCTCTAGTTGTTTCCTAATGAGCTAAACAATATAAAGCTATCCAACACCCTTCTTCAAGTGCAACCCCATCTCCTGTGTGAAGATGCAAGCATCCATACATACAGAGAAGAAATAATGCAAACAAGGGAATAACATATTAGATCACTAATTGTTCTATAAGGGTTAGGAAATGGGCCCTATAATGTATATCAAGCTCTCAAACTCTCTTCATATCTCTTTCTGTGTATTTAAGCATGTCCGTGGATGGGGTGGGTTTGAGGGATTGTGCATGTTGACTTCTATGCATCCTCATTTGTATGAGAAATCTTTTTTTTTTTTTTTTCTCCTTGACTGGATGGCTGTCTTTTTTCATTTTATTTTTAACTGCATCCTGATTTATGCCTTTGTTGCATGATAGGAATCTCACATATTCCTTGACTTTGCAGGTTTTCTTTACCCAGCTTGTTCTTGCAGACATGAATAAAGAACTTAAAGGACTAAGGTTCATTGCTTAAATTTTGAAAGCTTATAAACTATAGTTTAGTCCAGCAAACAATGACGTTATATTTTATTATATTGACTGGAACAAATTTTCTATGGCACTATTTTAGAAGATTTGAAGGGAATACCCCCCCTTCTTTTTACAATCAATTTTGTGAACATAGATTATATACTCACCTCCTTAGACTTGTGTTTACCTCTTTTTTTTTTCTTTTTTTTTTTTAATTTTAATTTTTGGGAGGGGAGGGGTGGGGTAGGTGGGTGGGTGAACTACAATTCCCACTTTGAGGTTTATGATAATTGCTGTTATCTTCCTGTATATTTTTGTAATTGCACTGATCTCCATCTGGTGATGGGTGAATGCTGTTTTAAGAGCTCAAGAAAAGACACATTCACCCTACTTTTTGCATTGTTAAAGATGTCTTTCCACTATTCATCTTCTCTGGGAATTCTGGCATGTAGTTGGAGTTTCTCCATGAAACTATAACACCTGGATTCAGCTCAATTGAAAAACTTATGATCATGATTGAGATTTTGAAGGACAATTCACGAAAAAGTTGTTGGTTCAAAAAATATTGATAAGGGGAGATCTGGAGGATGATGTTGAGGGTAAGTGGACAGACATGATGGAGAAGTTCATGATTTGCTAGCATGTTTGTGATACATATATTTAATTTCCTGATTTTGTTTGCTTTTTTCTTTTAGGTATGTATGGTTATGTGCACAGTTATTGTGGTGGGTTAAGTGGAGGTGATGGTTATGGAAGTGTTTTCTATTGAGGTGGTCACATATAAGGTAGGTTTCAGTAAATGTTGTGTTTATGGGGGTGGTTTTTGATAATGGAAATTATTGAGCAAGCAGATAATGATGGGACTTTACAGCTAATCTTAGCAAAACTGAAGGTGGCAGTAATTTGGGTGGTTTAATAATGGGAAAACCTAATTTTTGGGTTGGATGTGGGTCTTTAATTATGGGCGAATTGTTATCTCAGGATAGTTTCATTAACAGAACTTGTGGGTGGCGGAGGCTCTTGGATGCACTGCTGAGGGCTTAAGAATGTGGTTTAAGGACATGGACCCATTAAAAGGGCATTCCTTTTCTTCGAGCCCTGCACCAATATATCTGTAGAATGAACTGTATTGATTGTATTTTACATAAATTACTGCCAAGACCAATTGTCAATGGTGCCGAGATACAAGACAAAGAGCCCCCCCTTCTCTCTCTCTCTCTCTCTCTCTCTCTGTAACTTTACAAAACATTATTCAGTTATATAACCAATTTCATATATAGAGCGTTCCAATTCTCTCTCTAGGGTTTCAGATTCTCTTCCAGTATCTCTTAGAGATATACTTTCTAGAGGGAGAAAAAAGCTTAGTTTTTTTTTTTCTTTATGAATTATGCGGAATTCAAGCTGATTTCTTCACTTCACTCATACCTCAGATTCGGATCTTTCACGATCTTCACAGTTCAGTTTCGATCCGATTATATGTGGAGCTGAACCTGGAAGATTTCAAGCATGAACCGATCTGTAATAGCTTGAAAGATTATATTAATTGAATCAGCTCTCAATTCGTCAATTTAAAGGATTAATTTTCGTAATCATATTAATGGATCTGTCTTCGTCATGTGTTGGAGTCAACTACTTTGAGAGGCAAAAAGGTGGCAATTGAAGCTGGGGGTCATCCTTTTATATGGTATGCAACAGTAGCTTTAGGTTCGTGATTCTTCAAGCTGGGCATATTGAGAGATTCACTGGGGAAAGGGTTCAATTGAGCAACTTAGGAAGAAGTTTGAATGCAACGTGGGCTCAGACATATTCCAAGGATCACAAATTTACGAAGACAGGAGAGATGATGGTTGATTTTGGTGCAACTGCTAAAGGAGGGCCTACTGTTGATATCTTACCTGAGAAAGACGATGATCTCAGCCATGCCAGTGGAGGGTGGAAAAGAGAATTTCAGGCAAAGGCATCCTCTAGAGTCAGAATGAGAGTCTATAGCGGGGGAGCTTCTGAGTTGCAAATCGAACAGAAGCTTATTATCATTCAGGTGGATGGTGAATCTAGAGGAGGTTTAGTGGAGAATATTGAGAGGAACCAACTTAGAAGTTACACTATGAAAATAGATTTTGGGGGTGTCTCTTGGGCAATGCGAGCTTTGCGTTAGGTTTGGAGTTGGCACAATGAACGATCCTTTTTCACCAAGTATAGTAGTAGTTCAGCAATTTTTTGTCTTTAGAAATTCAGTAACAAAAGTGGCGTCTTCGTCAAGATGTCAAAATGGGAGGCAGGGGTAAAAAGAGGTAATATCAT
The DNA here is from genome assembly GCA_036172215.1 of Camellia granthamiana. NCBI lineage: Eukaryota > Viridiplantae > Streptophyta > Magnoliopsida > Ericales > Theaceae > Camellia > Camellia granthamiana. The sequence goes on from CM069917.1 coordinate 12,706,771, forward strand.
TATTTCGGCAGGGGCTAATAGTAAAGGGTGGATGGCAATGGCCAAAATGTTTGAACGAATTATCCGTGGAGATTCCAAAGTTAAGGACAATGACAAGGGAAGACAATATCAAAGTGACCACAATTTATCAAGGACTCGCAGAGGAACAATAGAAGTGAACATTTATCAGAAAACAGGGGCAAACGGAGGAGCTTCGTATGCTGAAGTGCTTAAGTCTAAAGCAAGTATCTTAGGAGGCAGTAATCCTTTTTTCTAAATGCCCAAGGTGGTGGTATGCACTAGAACAGACTTCTTCAATGAATGGTCACAGATTGAGAGGAAATATGTCGATCGTTTAAAACTTCAGTTACTCTATGGCCTTTTCAATTAAACAAGGCTTTGTTTTTTGCAAATAGTGCTGAAAAGGCTGATTACTATGGTGATGAGGGAGTTTGCTTCTTTAATAAGGGCATTGTAGTGAGGCTAGAAGGCTGGTTGGAAGAGATGCACAGTAGGGTTAACGTCATCGTGTCAAATAGAGGATGGGTCTCTGTCTGTGATTTGCCTTTTAATCTTTGGAATGAAAGGGCTTTTGAATGGATTGAGGTGAAGTGTGGTGGTCTGATAGAGGTGGATAGTAGAACCAGATCTTTCGGAAATCTCTTGGAGGCAAGATTAAAGGTCAGAGGTTATGGTAATGGCTTCTTACCTACAACTGTTCATGTTCAGCTGGACGATATTTCTATCATTGTTCGATTGAAGGCTTTAACAAAGCCTGTCGAAAGGAAGGAGGTTCACTGGTAATGGAGGTTCCAACCCGAATTTTCAGGTGACTTCAGCGTCGGAGAAAGGGGAGGTGAAGAGGGGACAGCCACGACACGTGGCAGAAAGAAGGTGAGGAGACAAATGGATGATCTAAACAAGGGGGAGGACGGTAATTGAGGAATAGTAAGAGACGAAAGGGGTATTAGGCCTGGCCAAGGTGTGGGCTCAGCCCAACATTTGGTTATCGCAAGTAAGGATATTAACTTTTGTGGATTGGAATAGTTGGTTCCAAATGTTCCAGGCCTTCATGTGGATACAAACGAGGTCCTTACTTATAAAGATAAAGGCCTAGTTTGTATTGAAGGTCCACGGGCTTTTCTTCCCAGATCGACGGAGGCTTCGGAGTTAGGTTTGGGTCGACAGGCAGACTTGACTCTTTTGGCCACACTGGTTATAGACTATGAGTTAGTCGGAGATATAGGGCTTCGAAGAAGTCCAGCAATTAAGGAGGGGAGTCAACTTCCATCGTCTGAGGTTTCCGAACCAAACGATCGTGCGCTACGATTACAATCACACATTCGTGATGATCTTAACATAGAGGAAGTACAACTAAGGCTGGTAGACATTGTGGACAGAACATATGGGGATTTTCAGAGAGAAAATGGGATACCAGGGGAAGGGGCTGAGGATATGATAGAGCTTATTATGGCTTCAGAAAAGCAGGTTCATCAGGTGGATGAGGGTTATTTTGAAATGCATGAGGTATTGCAGAATCTGGAGGCATATGGATCATCTGAGAGTTCGGAGTCACATTTTGAAACGGAAACCATTGAGGAGGAGCAAGCTGACTTCAATTGGGACCTCAACAGTCTTTTTAATGTAGATTGTACTATCGAGGGTGAGGATAACGAAAAGGTTTCTGAATCTTTGAATCAGGTCAGTCCTTCCTTTAACCAAGATTTATCATTTTCACCTTCTCATAAAGGGGTACAACCTATTCCTGAATCTTCTGTTTCTAGGGATAGGGATAGGGATAGGGTTTCAGTGCTTTGTCCTTCTAGTTCTTCGTGTCCTATTATCGAAATCTCACCAGTTGATATTGTTGTACAAGGGGTTACTTCTAAAATCCCGAGGGCCACTGTGATTGAGTCTACTATTGTGTTTGAGTGCTTTCATGCTATTATTTCTCAAGGTCAAGTGAATGACAATCAGCTTGGGGTATTTGGTAATCATTTTGACAAGGGGGGCCAGGTTTTTAGTGAAGGGGAGGAGAAAACAGAGAGATGGTTGAAGGAGTTGAGGAAGTATGAGACTTGTCCAATTGAGGAGAATGAGGTATAGTTGATATCATTGTACAAGGGGTTACTTCTGAAATCCCGTGGGCCACTGTGATTGAGTCTACCATTGTGTCTGAGTCCTTACATGCTATTATTTCTCAAGGTCAAGTGAATGACAATCAGGGAGGGGTATCGGGTAATCATTTTGACAAGGGATGCCAGGTTTTTACTAAAGGCGATGAGGAAATGGTGAGATGGCTGAAAGAGTTGAACAAGTATGAGACTTGTCCAATTGAGGAGAATGAGGTACCTCATTTTATGTAGTTACTTCAGGTTATGGGATTGTCACTAGTTAAAATTAAGGACACTTTTGGGCCATTTAGGAAGTGTAATAGGTTCACAAGGGAGAAATCTGTTAGAACGAAAGGAGAGAGTAGTAAAAAGGGGGCAAGGGAATTAAGGAATTTAGCAAGTTCAGTTAACTATGAGAGGAGGCGTGAGGAGGTTATCCAATGAAGATTATTAGTTGGAATGTGAGGAGGCTGGGTTCTCGGAAAAAGAAGAGTGTTATTAAGGATTTTCTAAGGAGTCATCAACCGGATTTAGTTGTTTTTCAGGAATCTAAAGTAGAAGGGTGTGATAGGAGATTTATGAAAAGTCTTTGGGGAGTTAGACATGGGAGATGGGTTTGTTTGCCTTTAGTTGGTAGATAAGAGATGGGTTTGTTTGCCTTCAGTTGGTAGATCGGGGGGAATTTTGGTTTTGTGGGATGAGAGGGTTGTTTCTGAATGTGAAACTATAGTAGGGGAATTTTCACACTATTAGTTAGGTTTAGGAACCTTGACAATACGGAGTGGTGGTTGACTGGGGTTTATGGACCTAATAGGCCTTCTAGGAGAAAGGATTTCTTGGAGGAGCTATATGGGTTATTTGGGTTGTGTTCACCAAATTGGTGTTCAGGGAGGGATTTTAATGTGGTTAGGAGGGTCTCAGAAAAGCTCAATGGGATTAGAACTACTAGGGGATGAGGGACTTTGATTTGTTTATAAGAGATAGTGAGTTGGTGGATTTTCCGTTGTGTAATACAAGATTTACATGGTCTAATCTTCAAGAGAATTTGATGTGTTGCAAACTGAATGTATTTTTGTATTCCTTGGGGTGGAAAGGGGTTTTCCCCAATTTAAGATAGGAATCGCTAACTAGATTAGTTTCAAACCACTGTCCTATTGTGATAGAAAGTTGGCCATTAAAATGGGGACCGATGCCTTTTAGATTTGAGAATATGGCTAGAGCATCCATCTTTTAAATGGAATTTTGAGGATTGGTGGACCAATGCCAGTTGTCATGGATGGAAAGATTTTAAATTTATGAGAAAGTTGAAGATGGTCAAGAAGAATGTCAAGGGTTGGAATAGGGATGTTTTTGCGATTTTGGAGTCTTCAAAAAAGGAGGTGATGCATTGGATTGAAGAGTTAGATATCTTGGAGTCGCAAAGGGGTTTAGTAGTGTCATTTAGGAGGGAAAGATCTGAGTTGAGATTGAAATTTCTTGGGCTCAAAAAACGAAGGTCAAATAGTTGAAGGAAGAGGATATTCATTCAAAAATTTTTCTCAAGATTGTAGATGGGGAAAAGGGGAAGAAGTTTATTAAGAGATTAGAAGTGAGTCAAGGGGTTATGGAGGAAAGGGAGCATTAGATTGTCAGTGGCGTGTATGATTTTTATTCTAAGCTTATTCGAAGGAGGAGGTGAATAGACCAGGGATTGTAGGACTTGAGTGGGAGTCCATTGATCAGGCAATTGTGACGTGGCTTGAAAGACCTTTTGATGAAGCGGAAATTTGAGAGGTAGTCTTTGATTATGAGAGAGATAAAGCTTTAGGTCCGGATAGCTTTTCCATGGTCGTCTTTCAGGACTGTTGGGAGGTGGTGAAAGGGGATCTGTTGAGAGTGTTTTTGGAATTCCATGAGTCGAGGGTTGTTAATTTGAGCTCAAATGCCACATTCATCTGTTTAATTTCTAAGTGAATGTTGTAAGAATAGGAGATTTTAGGCCCATCAGTTTGGTCACATCACTTTATGAGATCTTAGGGAAGGTTCTATCAAAACGACTAAGGATGTCTTTGGGGGAGACTGTGTCTAGGATGCAAGGGGCTTTTGTGAAAGGAAGACAAATCTTAGATGTTGCCTTAGTGGCAAATGAAGTAGTGGAGGAATATAAAAGTTTAGGGAAGGAGTGACTTGTTTTTAAGGTGAATTTTGAGAAGATATATGACCATGTGGATTGACAGTTTCTGGATTTTGTACTGGACATGAAAGGATGTGGTGGGTGGTGGAGATCTTGGATAAGGGGATGTTTGTCGACGTGCAATATGTTAGTCTTAGTTAATGGTAAACCAAGGGATTGCTTTAGGGCTACGCGAGGGCTACGACAAGAGGATCCTCTATCTCCTTTTCTTTTCATTCTAGTGGCTGATGTACTGGGAATGATGGTTGATAGGGCTAAAGAAATAGGTCTTTTTGCGGGATTGGAGGTGGGGAGGGATAAAGTTAGTGTGACACATTTACAATTTGCGGATGATACTATATTTTTATCTTCAGGGGATGAAAGTCAGACATCTAATCTTTATTAAATTTTGAGACTTTTTGGGGGTAATCTCAGGGCTTAAAGTTAATTTGGGGAAAAGTACAATGGTGGGAATTAATATGCAGTAAGATTAGCTTCAAAATAGGGTGACACTTTTAGGATGTGGGGTATAGAGTCACTTCTGTTTAAGTATTTGGGTCTTCCATTAGGGGGTAATCCTAGAAGTGAAGCTTTTTGGAATCCAATTGTGGAAAAAATTGGCAAGAGACTGGAAGGGTGGAGTAAGGTTTTATTGTCACGTGGGGGTAAATACACTTTGGTTAAGACTGTGTTTTTCCTATTTATTATTTATCTTTGTTCAAGATTCCGGTTAAGGTGGCAAGATCACTAGAAAAGTTGGTGAGGGATTTTCTTTGGGAAGGAAAGGATGAGTGGAAAAAGGATCACTTGGTGAGTTGGGAGGTAGTTGCTTTGCCTAAAGAGAAGGGGAGGTTTGGCTATTGGTAACATTGTGGCTAGGAACGTGGCCCTTCTTGGCAAGTGGTTATGGAGATTTTCACTTGAGACTGATTCACTATGGCACTCAGTTATTAGAAGCAAATATGGGACTTAAAACAATGGTAGGGATTCATAGGTGGTCCTGAGGGGTAACTGTCGTGCTCCTTGGAAATCAATTTATCAAATCTTCACATGTTGATCTAGTCATCTCTCTGTATGAGTGGGCAATGGGGAACTTGTTCGATTTTGGGAGGATGTTTAGATGGGTCATTCTTCTTTTGCTACTGATTTTCCACATCTCTATAGAGTGGCTCAATCTCATAATTCATCAATTGCTTCCATGGCTTGTTCACTTTTAACTCCTATCTCCTGGAATTTTGATTTCTCTAAGAATCTTAATGATAGAGAGGCTTCACAGTTGACTACTTTGTTATCTAGAATTGGTCTCTTTTCTTTATCTCTTTTTTTGGAGGATAAGAGGGTTTAGGCTCTTCATTCATCTGGAATATTTTCTTGCAATTCTTTTTTTGATTATATCATCGACACTCCTCATGTTCCTCAATTTCTTTTTTGCAAAAGAATTTGGAAGGCTTGTGCTTCTCTAAAGGTAAAGGTGTTCATGTGGGCCTTGGTTCATGGAGGTATTTTGACAAATGACACATTGCAAAAATGGAGACCTAATTAGTTTCTAAATCCTCGATGGTACATTTTGTGTTTCAAGAATGGGTAATCTGTGGATCATTTATTTCTGTATTGCCCAATTGCTTTGAATTTATGGCACAAATTGTTTTCTTTGGGGAATGTTATGTGGGTAGCCCCAAAAGGGAGTGCGCATATGCTCCTAGTTGACTTTAGAGCATTTGGTGGATCAAAGAGAGCCAAAATGTTATGGTTTTGGTGGATCGAAGAAAGCCAAAATGTTATGGTCTTGTTCAGTCTTCGCAACTTATTGGGTCTTATAGTTGGAAAGAAATGCGAGATTGTTTGAAGATAAGTTCTGCGAGGTGGATTGTTTGTGGGATCATGTTTCTTTTTGGGTGTTGGGGAGTTCTCTATTTAAGGGAATCCCACTTTTTTTGTTAGCAAGAGTTTGGTTGGCGATGTGTGATATGTAGGCTTTTGCTTAAGATTATCTTGTTAGGGTTTTGTTTTTTGTATTTCGATTACCCTTTTGTAAGAGAGGATGCCTCATCCTCGTTCCCTTTTTTGATTTATCAATAAAGTTCTTTGTTGTTAAAAAAGACCAATTGTTAATCATGTTGGGACAAGGGGCATGAGAGTTGTTAGTTTATTACATTCGATTGGTTTAATGAGGTACCAAAAATATTATAAAATGAATGAGTAGAACTAGATTAGAGAAGGGAAAAGTAATTATTGAAATTAGTTCAATTCATGATGGCAACATATTTTGCCTACCTTATGCTCATGCACACCAGAGGGGAGATCAGTGTTAAATTAAAAATTGTGAGGATAGGAATATGCAATTGTTAGAAGCCTCAGGGTGCTCATTTAATTTACTCTATATATTTTTTTTTCTTAGGTTTACTGTCTGCTTCATTTACAGAACGAAGAGCAAGAGACCTGAAGTTTGGTTACTTGCTAAGTTGTTGGTTTTAACTGTTCCTATCTGAACTGCTCCAGATGTGTTGTTAGTGGTTCTGGAAAGATTGCAATGCATGTTCTAGAGAAGCTTCTTGCTTTTGGTGCTATTCCCATCACAGTATCAGGTTTGTTCTAATGCCCATTTCTATTATTTCAGAACTAATTTAATCTTTTGAAGTAGTTTGTTGTTTGTAAGAAAAATATATATATATGTATATGTATATATTTTTCTTTAAAATGACTTCAGTTCCATCATTCTTTTTGGACCTACTCTTGTGATTTAAGCATTTTACCTGGAACATATGCTGAAGCTCCTGCACTACCATGCTTAACTTTTAGAGTCATTAACGGTGTAGGATGTCCTATATATTTCAATTCTTTGCTTCAACCAGTTACAACTGGCAAAGTCATCTGTTAAACATGCTTGTGATTAGTATCCATAATCAAGTGTTTGGTATGGTGTGGGTAATGCCAAGGTTGTTGATGCAGAACATCTTTAGGAAGCTTGGAGTTTTGTTGCCTACAATAGGAATTGTGGTAGGTTTTGGTTGTAGAAAGCTTACAGGGTTAAGGTTCTAAAAAGGAGAAGGATTCTAGGTTAAGAGATGAATAGGTGTGATTAATTGGTGGTTCGTATGAAGGCTCGGTTTCCGGTGCTTTTGTAGAGCTGGGTATCGGGGACTATGTCTCCGGATTTGTTTGAAGGTTTTTCATCTTTGTAGTAGGAACTAATGGTTGAAGGTTTTTCAACTTTGTTGTTCTCTGTTAAAACAAGTCTGAAAAATGTGGAAAATTCGGTCTATTGTTCTTCCTTCTTAATTGTTTTATCATCTTGTAAAGTGCATATATTTTTGGATTTCATTATTATTATTTATTTCTTGGGTACTTTTGGAATGACACGTGGTGGTTAAATCCCTACAATGACTGAATACCATTTTATGGACAGTATGTATAAACACATGCCTTTGCTGAAAACGTATTGTACAGATTCCAAGGGTTATTTGGTGGATGAGGATGGATTCGATTTCATGAAAATATCTTTTCTGAGAGATATTAAAACTCAACAACGAAGTTTGAGGTTCGTTATTTACCCCATCATTATTTACCAAATTGCAACCCTCAGAAACGTTGATATGTCCTAATTCATTGAATGGCACCTGCAGAGACTATTCAAAGACTTATGCTCGTTCTAAGTACTATGATGAAGTAAAACCTTGGAATGAAAGGTGTGATGTTGCATTTCCTTGTGCTTCACAAAATGAAATTGATCATTCTGATGCCATTAATTTGGTTAATTCAGGTTGTCGTATACTAGTAGAAGGTAGTGTTTCTCAATATTATACTTGATGCCTTTAGTTCTTTACTTTTTATATGTGATTTTGTTTGTTATGGTTTTTCCTTGTTAGTAACTATATTGCAATATGCACTCTAGGTTCCAATATGCCCTGTACACCTGAAGCAGTTGATGTTCTAAGAAAAGCTAATGTTCTCATTGCCCCTGCTATTGCTGCTGGTGCTGGAGGGGTAGGATATAACACTGACCACCTCTTAGTTATCCATGCTCTATGTCTTCAGCCTTTTTATGAACAATATGTAACTATGAATTTTTTTATTTATTGTTCATTTTTTTATATCCATGTGAACATGATTCAGTATTATAAGCAAAATGCATGTCAACAAACATTTTAGATGATGTGGTATATTTACCAATTCAAAATCTGAGTCTGCCAAATTATCATCTGAATTGCTTGGGGTATATTTCTTTTAGGTAGTCCAAGTCCATAGAAAATTTATGTAGGTTGAAGGAAAACCTGCAGATTGAACATTTAGATTGCGGATTTTGGCACATGGAGAAAGACAAAAACATGAATGGAATAGGGATAGGGTCTACACATGAAGTGTGGAAGACGGAGCTATATGCAATTATGCTCAGAGTCTTAATTTTTTTCAGAGGCAGGTTATTGTTTCTACATATGCACCAGATGAGGACACTGTAGTAATAACTTGGAGAGAGATTTCGAAAGGCTTGGATTCTTGCTACTCATTGTTTGATGTGGTTGGTTTGGTTGGAACGCAGTAGGCATGTTTTCCAAGATCTATGTCATGCCGTTTCTTGGTTAGAGAGTAGGCTTTTGTTGGTTTTGCATAGTGGGGTTACGGGTTTGGTTGATCCTAATGTTTTGGCTTTTGTAGAGTTTGTGGAGGATTTAAGTTGTTAGGTTGTTGGACCCGAATTGGGTGGTGTTTTTTTATTCTTTGCATCGTCTTGATGCTTTTCTAATAAAGTGTGATTATTTATCAAAAAAAAAAAAACTTGGAGAGAGATGTATGGAGTAGTTAAAGGTACACCTGAGGAAGATAAAATATTTGTAGAGGGAATTTAAATGGCAAAAATTATTCTGTTTCTTTCTTGTCCTTATTTGTGTTATTGGTACTGCTCTTGGATGTTTTTCAATCATTATTCGATTCATGTGCTAAATCTGTAACCACTTGGTCTGTAGGTTGCTGCGGGAGAACTTGAACTGATTAACTGGTCGCCCGAAGAATTTGAATCTAAATTACAGGTGAGGTTTAATAATAATTTATTTGGCTGCTGGATTTTGAGAGAACTCCCAAGTTGCAATTCCATATCCTGATGTGTCTGAGTTTGGATGCCAACTGATTTTTCTTCTTTTATTTTAAATAATCGAATCAAGCTCACTTGTACTAAATAAAGAAAAGAAAAAAAGGAGCTTGATTTGGGTCAACTAATGCTTTGGTAATGAGGGCTTGGAAGGTGCTAGAAATGGTGAGGAAGGACATTACTTGGATTTAATTGAAGATTTTGCTTTGAATAGAATGAATTGGAGAAAATGTATCCATGTAGCTGACCTAGAGTAATTGGGATTAAGCCTTGTTGAGTTGAGTTCAGTTGTATCACTTGTTAAATTTTGGTACATCTTTATATGGGAACAGAAAAATGATAAATAGAAAAACAAGTTCTCTTGCAGAGAAAAGGCAACAAAAGTATTAAGGGAATCTGGTTTCTGGGAATACTATACTTCATCAGTGCCCAGCAAATGGTATTTTCTGGTAAATAGGACGTTTTCTAGGTAGGACTTATAATGATCTCACTTCTTTAGTATAGGTGGAGGTGCTTGTCTTGTGAAATTTGAAGAGTCATATAGCCTGTTCAAAATTATGTCTTCATATTTGCTGTCACCATCTCGTGATACTGAACTATGGTATCAGAGCAGAGTCTGGTTTCTATCAAATGTCTATATATAGAGTGAGCTTAATCTTTCAATCATTAGACTGTGATGCCCATTATAGTATTTTCCTTTAGTCATTTGGTGCATCAAGAATGCGGTAGTGATTAATCACCTTAAAAATAATTGAAATCCGGCTAGGCTCAATTTTTTATTTCTCGTCCAGGGTAACTTGGTGTTGGTATTTAAACTCATTGTAATCATGTTGGAGTTTCCTACTATAGAGATATTCTTATTACCATCCCAGTCACAAAGCAGCAAGTCATTGTGGGACTCAATCGTGGAGCTGTGGTGCTTTTGTTGGCTTGACCTGTTATGTAATTCAAACTCTTTTCTGCGGATGCTATTATTACATCTTCCCTTTGCCCCTTCCTGGCAGGAAGCAATGAAGCAGACATACCAGAGAACGCTCAAAGCAGCAACTGATTTCGGCTATCAGAAAGAGAGTCCTGAGTAAGTACTTATTTGAAACCCTCACCACCAATATTTCCGATTTCCACATGCATGTGTTATTGCTTTTTTACTGGTGGTTTTCTGTTTTGAAGTAGTTCATAAAGGAGGGAGGGGGAGGGGAGGAGGGGCTTGTATAACTTCTAGAATTTGTTAAATTAGGATGGCTTTATAAACCTCCTTGCTTGTGACTTAACATCACTTTTCAAAAAGAAAGATGTAGAAGGCAACACTGTATGGCATATCAAATCTCTCTCTCTCTCTCTGCCTAATCTTATCTTTTCGGTGCTGGCCAGGGCTTTGGTACATGGAGCAGCCATCTCTGCCTTTCTGACTGTTGCTAATGGTATGTCAGATCAAGGATGTGTGTAGAAACAATGGCAAAACCCTAATTTGCTGATTTCCCTAGACTGACTGCCCTCAGCTGCACAGTTAGATGAGCTTGGAGGCATATGCTCTATTTGTAGAAACTGTAGTAAAGATATATCAGCTAATTCTCAAGCACTGTCGTCGGCTGCAATATCCCATGAGATTAAGGAATTCAGGATCGGGATGTGGTAGGAGTTATCTCTGTAACCCTTGTGTAATTTTATAACCAAAGCTTGAAAGGCTAATTTATGGAAGATAGATAGTGCTTCTATATGTAACCGAATAGGTTTGCTGTGAAATATTTGTGATCTTGGCACAATTAAGAAGTTAAACATTCTGCAGTCTTGTGAAAATGTTGAACAGTCATATCAGAAATAAAAATAAAAAATGATTCTTTATTGACAATGCTTTTGAGTAACATTTTTTTTCTTAGATATTGTTGCTTTTACTCTTCTTCTTTTTTTATTATTTTAAATTTATGTATTTATTTAAGAAGTGGGTCTTTTAGTACATACCATACCAACACATTGAAAGACAACAGGTTTATTTTTAGGATTGTAAATTTGAGAATTGCAGCTGTTAGATTGTGATCCGATTTATTAGCTTGTCCATGGTGAGAGCTGTGCCTAGAACTTTCTATCTTTTTTGTTTTTCAGGGTTAAGTAAGAAGTGAATGAGAGAGAGAAAGTATTCATCTCCTGCTCTCTTACCTGATGGAAAATAGAATTTCGCTAATTTTGGATGGGAACTAAAAGGCTCTTTGCACCTTGTGTTGGCCAAAATGATTACATGTGAAAAATGCTAAAATGTTCACAAACAAATTCTCATCGAAATTACAATGTTAATGAGAAACCTAGCACTTCCATTCTCCCTTGATATGTGAAAGTGGCCAAAATGCATACATGCGAAAAGCAGGCTAAATGATTCACAAATTTCTCATCCAAGACATGACTCGTAACCCAATCGCTGTGTTTCAAACCACATTATAATGTTCCTTTTAATTGGTTCTCCTTGACGAGTGAGAGGATGTGTCTGATTTCTCAGCAAGATGGTGCTCGAGCATATCTTTTTCATCAGCATTGCACCAAAGGTGGTGAAGCATTTTTGCGTTTTTCTATGAGGTTTAAACATCATCTTCCTCATCAGATTGTTCAGTAATTAGTGCTGAACTGTTCTGCAGAAGGAGTGGAAAAAAAACCTCATTACAATTTACATTATTTGAAATGAATCACGGTACTTAATTGCTTGTTCTCAGTTGCACAATCAAGTTTCAGCAAAACTAGGAAGCAAAGTGCGGCAAACACAGAATATGCATCTACGCTACAAGGGAAGAAAATATTCGAAAGATTTAAGTACCACAGAAACTCTTCCTGTGAGCTTCTTTTTCTCGGGTGCAGAAAGTGCTAATTTGGACATTAACCTGAGATTGCATGGTCACTTGTCATGAAGATAAAGGTCAAAAGCAAATAAAGAGCATTAGTCTAGTCAAATCCAAAAAAGATATATTCATGTTTCATTAAAACGTAGATCTTATAAATGGGGAAAGATATATTTGTGATTTTGTTAGCTTATCAGGCAATGTACTAGGGTCAACCAAATATAGGATAGGATTATTAATAGAAAATCCTAAGCATTAATCCAGGCCAAAACAAAAGCTAGATATGCGATGACAAGAGATTATTAGCCCTTCGAATTCTATATTCGGGAACTATCAATCCCTGGATTTGTAATCCTATAAACGTGGGTATAGAGTACAATATATACACACAACAGGACAATTGTGCATTTTCTACTACTTACACCCCTTGATCACTAACAATTCTACTTGTCATTTCAGTAGTTAAGATTTCAAAGAGGTCATACTTCTGTCCATTCCATTTGGTGCCATATCAAGAAAATCTTATTACCAATTATTGCACACCAATGATCTCAAATTGTTAAGTTGCAAAAGGAATGTCCTTGAACTAGATATTTAAACAAATGAAATGGAAAATTTCAAATTAAAGCAAGAAGTGCTTTAAAAACTACCTCTTGCTCTAGCTTTTCTCTCAAAATCTTAAGATCTGCTGCTTGAATCCCTTTTGAACTGACAAATACGAAGATAATGGGATGGGCACAATGCAGTAGCAACATGATAGTTCTTAAAAAAAATAGTACTACAGAATTCAGCTGTTGAGACTAATACAATTTGCCATTCAGTAAAGATCAAAAGAGGCAAACAGTATATTAGATGTCAGTGTTGGATGCTTCTCAAATCGCCATTTGTAACAACTTATCCAAAAAAGCAATAAAAATAATGGCAATGAAGAATTATTTCTTTCTTTTACCCAAAAATTAAATTTGCAGTTGCAAAAGGCAAGTGGCAAACCACGTGTGTCATTCCAATGTTTAGAAAGTGTTTGATCAAGTCAAGCAAATTCATCAAAAGCTAGAGGTGTAACAAAGAAGTTGGTCCATTCCTACTGACCAAAAAGTAAAATCGTGGAGGACAATAGACAAAAGTGGACTGTCTTATTGATTAAGTTAAATCGTATGCAAGACTACCCTCTCTGACGTAGATATCCCAATAACGAAACCTATAATTTCATCTCCTTGTGTCGGTGTTTATTATTAAGCTTATAACAATGGCCTAGCTTGACAGATGAGGATAGCATTATTTGGCAATCTACATAGAGGCCAATGGCACTTAAGTATATACCTGTGGAGATAGCATAACTTGGAAGCACCGATTACAAGTGTTTAGCCCACTTTCGCTAGAGTGAATTTCTGGCATTACAAAAGCAAAGAAAAACAGCACCTTGTTAATTGTCGGGAATCTATCAAAGGAAAATGCAGAATTTTTGGTGTTCAACAACAGATGTCCAAGGGGCAAAATGCAATATTATAAAGTAAGAACCTTTAAAATCATTCATAAGTATGGCTTTCCAATTCTTCAACTTCCATCTCTTGCTCTTGTGGTCTGCTACAAAGGTTGTGTAGATGAAATTAAGAAAAAACAAAAAAACTAATGTAAGAAATCCATAGCAGAATCAGATTTTTAAGCCTTACGGTACCTTCCTCAATGACAAAATGAAATGTCTTTCTTAAGTACCCATTTTTAGACCTTTTTGTGAATACACATTTCATCAAGTTCACTGATGCAGGCAAAGCATTGCAAACAATGAATAGCCATAGAACAGAGCAAAAAAAATAAGCTGGGAAGCTCAATTCCTCCTTCCTCCTCAATACATTTATTTTTTCTTGTGAAAATCTTAGTCAAAACAAAAGAATCAACAGAAGCAAAAGGCAATAAAAAAAAAAATGGATGACATTAGGCAAACTAGTCCATTTGGTAAAATTTCCCGTTTAGGTTGGTTATGTTTGGAGCATCAATTTGAAAAATTTAGGTAGAGATTTAGAAAGAAAAAGAGAAAAAAAGAGAGTGAAATGTGAAAGAAATATAAACTAAATTCTTTCAACATTTTTTTTTTTTCTAAATCTCTATTCAAATTTATAATCCAAACACTGTTTTAACATTGGAAAAACTAAATACATCAAAATTCACACACATAAAAATAAATAAATAAAAACATTGGAGCCCCTGAGTATCAACGAGTTCCTGGAGATTAATTCACCTACCAACATGCTATACCAAGAAAAGCAGCAAAGAAAAAATGTTACGAACCCATGAATCAAGATCATCAAATCACCAAAAGAAACATTCAAAATTACATTATCAAGAACCAATGTTGAAAAACACACCAAAAATAACACAAAAGCCATATGATTCAAACTACAAGATGAAAAATGTATAATATTTTTCAGAGCGATTACCAGCCATGGCTCTCTCTCTCCCTCTCGCCTCTTCAAGCTGCATTAGAAAACCTAGCCCAATCGATAAACCGACCACACTCTGTTTGTCACCCATATTTAAATGTTTCCACTCACACACAAAGAAACAATCAAGCCAATCATAGCCGTTAATCACATAAATAAAAACCACATCTCTCTTTCATCACCATCCAATGTGGGCCCATCCAAGACAAGTGTAGAAATCTAGATATGAAACCTGTCGTACCTAATCAACCCACTTTTTTTTCCTTTTATTTTCTCTCCTCTCCACTTCAAAAACAAATATTAATCCAAAATCTCTCTCTCTCTCTCTCTCTCTCTCTACCCCCAGAAGAGCATCCTGCGTTGGCAAAAAGATACCAAAAGGTAAGTCTGATCCATTTTCCATACAGAAGCCACGCTACTTCACCGTTCATCATCAACTCCACTCTCTCTTCTCTTCACCTACGCACTTGTATCTGAAAAACCCACAATGGTTCACTCATAAATATCTTTAAAAAAATCAAATAAACGATCAGTAGAGAAGTATACAGAGATTTTGAAGAACAAGGGGAAAAAAAGATCTCTCTTTGGAGATAATCCCATCTGTTTCCCCTTGTTTCTCTCTCTACCCAGATCTCATAAACCCTCTAATCTGGGTTTTTCTCTGCCCTCTCATATTTATTGAGTTTTATATATATATTGGTTTGTGGGTTTTTGTATTGCATGTGAGGTTGTTGAAAATTTGTCTGATTTTTGAGTTTTTTTTGTAAACCATGGTTTTTGTAGGGTTAAAGGGTATGTGCATTTGTTCAGGCAAGGGATTGTTGTGGTATTTGGGACTTGAATGTGCTTTGGAATGGAGGGTTGAGATTGGTTTTTTTGATTTTTGAGATCGGTTGTTGATTTTTGTGCTGTGTTGTGAGAGAGAGAGATGGGGAGTTCGAGTGAGCCGAACACAAAGGGCATTGATTCGGCAGTTGGTGGGTTGGTTTGGGTTCGGAGGCGAAATGGGTCGTGGTGGCCTGGTCGGATTATGGGTTTGGATGAATTGTCTGAGAGTTGTTTGGTGTCGCCGAGATCGGGTACTCCGGTGAAGCTTCTGGGAAGAGAAGATGCAAGCGTGTAAGTCCCCATTTGTGCCCTTTACAAAATTGTCCTCAATTTTCATTGTGCTTGTGATTCCTGACTTTATTTTTAATTCCTATGCCACTGTTTCGTAGTTTAAGCTCCAAAATTATGCCTTCCTTTTTTCTATGTTTCTTGTCTGTGTTGGTACCTAGCTGTATAAGCCAGATGTTAGCCTTAGAAGTTTGATTCATTGTTGCTGAACTTTGATTTATTGTGTCGTGGCATTGTTGAAGACGAAAGAAATAAATTGACGTTGGTTGGCAGAATATGGATAATTGTTAGGGTAGGTGTCATTCTATTAATGGTATTAGGGTTAGGAGAGAATCATCCGTCGGCTAGTGCAAAGTAATTTTGCATATACTGTAGGTGGGTTAGGTCGGTTTGTAAACGGGTTGACAAACTTTAAACCGCTGGCTAACTGACCCGCAATTTGTCATCTATGCCGTCCAACGCAACCCACTCATCTTCTCAAATTGCACATGTTGGTTTATTTCGCTTTGGGTTAGTGTGGTTTGGCGTGTGATAGGTTTTTTTGCACACTTCTAGTTGTCAGTGTCATTACAGTTAAAATTGTTCCATATTGTATTTGTATGTAAAACAATCCCTTATTATATTCAACTATAGGACTATTTACACAGACATTGGCCTATTTGGTATCCAGGGGTCATTGATGTGAAAATTAGATGAATCTGACAGACACATACTAATTTGATGTGGGAAGAAGGAAAAAGGAAAATACCAACATTTATTGATGTTTGAAGGATTTCCTCTGTGGTTTATTCTTATAAATTTCTTTCTTACTAAGAAACAAATCTTGTTAACAAAATTTTCAATGGTTTGATATTTGTTGTCCTAGATATGGAGTAATAAAACATTTTGTGATTTTAATATTTGTTGTTCATGTACACTCAACATTCTGTGTTTTAACTTGTGAGTATTTTGGGTTACTTCTTTAGCTTGAGCATGCATTTGTTTGAGATGCGAAGGGTCCATTTGGCATCATTTCCATTGTTGTCACTTTCATTTTTGGTTTTCTATTTTTGTGCTTTTGGAAATAAATTAATGGGAGTTTTAAAACTAAATCATTGTCATGGCATTTTCATTTTCTTATGAATTCAATCTTTTGATTACTACAAAGATGCACATAATTACTTGTAGAAAAACATAATTAAACTGTTTCCTAAAAAAATGGGTTGTTCTAGGAAATTATCACAAAAGCAGGTTTGGAAACAGTTCTGGCAAACACATTTTCATTATCATTTTGAAATTTTTTTTTTTTTTGGGGTTTTCAAGAACCAAAAACAGTTTCCGACAACAATTGCAAACAAGCCGTAAAGCTTCAGCTGGATCTTTGTGAGCAGTTTGTTTGAATATTTGTTTTAGTCCCTCGGATTCTTTAAATTCTTCTAAAGTTTTCTCTTCATTGTATTGTTAAAACAGAAGAAAATACTAGTGAGACACTTTGTTCTCAAACTTCCCTAATCAAATTCAAATTCTGCCCACTCAATGCAAATTGACAATGCCTCTCTCCATGCTATAGCTCGCAGCTAGGATTGCATATCAGACTGTCAAAGGACTAAATGGCTGAATTTTGTCTTTTCTTCCCTATAATTAACGTTTTTAAATTTCTTGCTACCAGTTGGAGCCAAATTTATGATAATCTTGTACTTCTTGCGGTACTCGTGCACTTGGGTTATAGTAACTATTACTTACATGAATCTGATCTTTTTTCCTGTAAAATTTAAGAAATAATTTCCTAGCTTTACACTTTGATTTGAATTTTCTATTGATTTTTCTACTTGCTCTTGAGTGTACTAAAAATGTTTATTATATTTTTGGTCTAGGGACTGGTATAATCTTGAAAAGTCTAAACGGGTGAAGGCATTTCGTTGTGGCGAGTATGATGAGTGCATCAAAAAAGCCTTGGCTTCTGCAGCTAATTCTTCCAAAAAAGTAGTGAAGTATGCTCGGCGTGAAGACGCCATTCTTCATGCTCTTGAGCTTGAAAGTGCTCGCCAATCCAAAGATCATCCCAACTTGTGCTCAGAAATGGATAAATCAGCTGATGAACCACAACTTGTCAAGGAGTCACCAACAATGTCTGATTCTAGCAAAGAAATTGAACGTGTGGATGAGGAATCAAGTAGTTTCGAAGACAATTCTAATTCAGTGCCAGAATTCTCTCAGTCTGGTGTATCATTTGAAGAGCCGAACCAGGTCGGTGCTTCTAGAGAGCAATCTGTGCAGGGGACACGACGACGAACCCCAAATGATTCAGAAGATGATGGAACAGAGGGAGTTAAGCGTATGAAAGGACTCGAGGATCTAGGAATGGGTATAGTATCATCGTTGAAAAGGAAGAGATCTCAAGTGGCCCATGTTCATGAGTTCTTAAAACGGAAAAATCGTCGCCGTCCCTTGACAAAGGTTTTGGAGAGTACAGCTATGGTGTCTGTTCCGGTTATGTGTGAACAACTTCCCAATCCAATTGGATCACCTCTCCGAGGAGTATCTGACAGCAAAGTTTCTGGATTAGAGTCCAATGAATCAAAGAGAAGTTTCTCAATGGTACTTAATAACTCAGACAGTACGGGAGTTTCATGTGAAAATGGAATCTCATTGAATATATCTGGACATAATTCTGATGCATCTCTTATTAACTACAAACAGAAGGAGAACGAAATTTCCAGCATGTCAGGGTTACCTAAGAATGATTCTGCTGAAACATTATTTGATGTGCCGTTCGTAGAGGAGGAGAAGCACCCCAGAGGTATGCTTTATCATAAATGCAAACGAACCCAAAGTTATATACTTTGCTTCTATCTTCTGTAGTATCTATTTTGTATTATTTTAAGATGATATTCCCCAATGGTAATGAAATAATGAGTTCATCTCGTCTCATAAATAGTGGTTTGAAATCATCAAGTTCTATTTTAAGTGATAATTAACATGATGACTGAACTATATTTTTGTTCTTAGGAAGCCAGTAGTACCTATTTTACCTAATCATGAAGATGAAGCATGTAATTTTAGAATGGTTTCCATTTCTATGTGAGCATTAGAGTGCTGCTACAAAAGAATGCTTGAAAATCTAACCATTCTACATAACTTATTTAATTCTTTTCTACACCAAAGCAACACAAATTTCTTTGCACCGGAGTAATTGTATTGTATGTGTTAGTAGTTTAAAACCACCAATTTCTATGTGAAGTGATAATTAACATGAGCACTGAACTATATTTTGTTCCTAGGAAGCCAGTTATACCCATTTTCATGAAGATTACTTTGGACTGCAAATCATTTGAAGTGCTAGTATTTCAAGAAGCAGTTTCCATTTCTTTGTCTGCATTAGAATGCTGCAAAGAGATGCTTGAAAACTAGTATTAGAATTAGGTGTTTATTTTTTCTTGGAATTCGGGTTTCTTATGGAAAACATTTTGTACCTGCTTGTAAACCTTATCTACATATCTTATTTAATTTTTTTCTAAACTAAAGGAAGACAAATTTCTTTGCACTGGAATAATCGCAGAGTATGTGCTTTTTCCTTGGTTGCTCTAGACACAAAATAGGTTCTTTAATATGTGTAGCTTGTATATTTGGCAATGCTTTTCCTTCTTAGTAAGTGTATATTTGGCAATGTTGGGAACACGTGTTAAAAAGAAAAAGGAAAACAGGAAATGAGAGAGAGAGAGAGAGAGAGATTTGTGTGGTTGGTGGGAGGTGAATCGGCTGGGGGATGCCTCATGTTAACATGCTGTGCACTGAGTGATATAAAATAGAATGGGGAGAACAGGGAGAAAACTCACAAACCGCTACGGCCTAAGAATACTTGCAATATTATTGAACCAAAACGGAATATTACAATACCATAAGCCTAATATTTATAAGCCAAAACCCTAATTTAAAATAGAAAACTAAAATCAGAAATATCTAGACTACATATGTTTTTTAAAATTCTAACTAAATAGTAATATTATCAATTACATTCGTAGGGTCAAAAAGAATTTAGTCCCAAGGGTTTCACCTTGATCATCCAAATCCGATAATGGGTTTCCAACCAATCTTGGGCTGCAGCATCCCTGAGCTGGTTGGAGATCACTAAAAGTCGGAGACGAGAGACAGTCAAGGTGGCCTCAGGAAGCAAGGTCTCTATTGCATGCATAGGAGGCTTCCTTGTATAGGGTGGGTGGCGATTCAGGGAGAGGCTAACTCGGCTAGGGACAAGTGATTCAATCCCCTTGGCTAGAAAAATGGAGGGAGCTTTAGTCGACTTTGCAACCGTAGCAAGGCCTCAGGGGACATATTATATGTAGACAGTTGGTAAATTTGTTGCGGCCCTTTCAATTGTGGCAGGATGACTTAGGGGTAGGTATGATACAGTCGTTAAGGTATCAAATGTTTTGGTCAAGGCCTCTGTCTCTCTCTCTTTCTCTCTCTCTGTCTAAGATTGGTCTGAGCACACCTTATCTTGAAGGAGTTAGTGAGGTGCTCTAGAAAATCCTTGAATTCTAGCCTTCTATCCTCAAGTCCTTAAGGGATCAAGTGAGGTATTGTATAGGTACATAGGCTCTTCTCCCAGCCTAGGTAGTGCGAGAAGCATGCTTAAGTCTGGAAGTGAGGGCACACTTGGACTTGGTGAGCCTATCGGCGAGGCAGGCAGACTGAGCAAGCTTGAGTTTGTTGGTGATGATGCACGGAATGTGGGAGGTTGCCGGTGATGGCTTGCAAGACGCACTTTGAGGCACTCAGGTGCTAATGTGTGATTAGGACACTTGTTATCCTATGATGCAGACACATGGCACATGAGTCTTGTAGGCACAACCACCCAAAGGGTTATGTGGTGCTGCCACGTGGCAAGGCTAACCGATG
The DNA here is from genome assembly GCA_036172215.1 of Camellia granthamiana. NCBI lineage: Eukaryota > Viridiplantae > Streptophyta > Magnoliopsida > Ericales > Theaceae > Camellia > Camellia granthamiana. The sequence continues at coordinate 12,727,353 of CM069917.1, forward strand.
TACCTACACAATATGAAAAAGAAAATCTCCGAAAAAGATGTGGGAGAGAATTCTACATAGTGAAGCACAAACAGAAAAAGTGTTGGTAATGAGTTATGGAATGCCAAAGAATCTTTCCTATGATGACTGATCATTTTAGCAGGCCAATACTCAAAATATATATTTTTTAATAATCAGCATAGAATATTTATTAAAGAAAAAAGAAAAGGTATGAGGGACAAGAAGTCTCTTAAAAATTAAAGAAAAAAAAATAGAAAGCCAAAAATTACATCTCCCACATATTGCTCTCCAATCACTACTAATAAATAACAAAGGAATCCCCCTAAAGGGAGATGACACCGAGACCCAAAAAGAAGTCAAATAAGACATCTTATCTCATGCAGTCCCAATATCTCTAATTTACCCTAAAAAATTCTTGCACCCATAGCACGATATATGCTACACAACTCCAAACACAAGCCTTCTTTTTACTACCAAAGGGCAAAGGCCCTATAGGCAATTGTAAGCATCTGGACACAGGAGGATGGGACCACCCAATCCATGATGCAGCATAGCAGAAAATTTTTACAATGAAAACTTATAAACCTACATTCTCCCGGCTCTCATGGTCCTTGAGTCCCTTGAATAGACTTAAGAAGAGCATCTAGATACTGATTCATTTAATAAAATTGCCTTTATTTATCCCCCCCAAAAAATAATAATCTAGATACAGATTCATATTTCCTAGATGGTGGTAGAAAGTTAGATGGCATGTATATCTACTAGGACTAACGTCTTTGAGAGAGGTACAAGTTTAAGGCTCAAGAAAGGGAACACGGGGTTAAGTAAAAGCATGCTGTTCTTTTGGTTGGATACTCAGCTTCATAAACTTACAATAGAGTACAGAGAATAACTAGATATCCATGTATTTGTTCGTACATATGTACATTACGTTTAATTATGCATGTCTTCGTATTATTTTGTGTATGCTTAGTGAGCTTTCTATGCATGGTAGTTGTTTAGGAATCTTAATGTCGTAATATATACATACATATATACATATATATATAGATTTACCCATATGGATGTTAGTTGTAACACAATGAGATTCATTTGAAAGGACTTGCGGTGCCACAAAATGTTTCATTAACCATACGTTATAGGCATCTAAGTTTTATTATTTTTTTTGAACTATTTTATTAGATGGAGTATGATGCCAATTTTTTTATTGGAAATGTTCGTCTGGAGACGAATGACCTGCTTATACATGCATATGGGAATTTTTGTTGCTGACAATTTTTCTGCTTATTAAATTTTGTTGCACCTATTTGGGTAGCTCGGGCTTGGGTACTGTAATTTAGTATTTCTGATAAGCTGAGGTTGACATTGAACTATTTTGGTGCTTATTGCAGTATTTATTTTACTCACCCTCTTTCTATTCCCCTAATATCTTACATGGTGTCTTCACCAAATCGTTAGGATGTTTTTAACATATTCTGATATGTCAATTATATTCAACCAGGCTTTGCTCCAATTCTGGTATCATGTTCGTCTCAAAAGCCTCATGTTGGTCCTGGGGGACAATCTAGTCAAAGCAGTCAAGTTGAAACTGTTTCTGTGGGAAACGAAGAACTTCACGAGTCTGGTTCTACTAGTTCAGGTGCTGCTGCTGATATCGATAGCATCAACCAGAGGATAGAGAATGGTTCTTCAAAGTGGCAGTTAAAAGGAAAGAGAAACTCAAGATATGGAAGTAAAAATAAAAGACAAGACTCGAGAAATTCTGTCGATGTTGATGATGAATCCAATGGTTATTTGGCAGGCTTAGAGCCCGGGGATGTATTTGCTATTGGTTCTGGTCGGAAAGTTGATACAGATTCCCAGGTAGATGAGCTCAGGGGATGGGGTGGGACCCGCAAACTACTTCATATGAGGGGGCCCACAGACCTGAAACTTTTGCCCGATTGCTCTCCAACTTCACAAAGGTCACTTCCCTATCGCCAATCCCGTTTTACGGTGAACCCAAAATATCAAACATCAGATTTTCCTATCAGAAATTATGATACCGGTTCATCCTTGTATGAAGTTAATCTGGAGGTGAAAGCGAGCTATCGTCCTCAACATGTTCCGTATATTTCTCTCATGAGCAAATTGAACTGTCAACCCATCATAGGTCATCCTCTCACCGTCGAGGTTTTGGACGATGGTTTCTGTGATCTTCTGGTGAGTGGGCCTGAATGCTATCTGACTAGTAGCAGCTGTGAGTTGGATGATGACCCGCAAGAGAAATTCTCTGCTTTCACAAGTGTTGATTTTGATTATGAAGCAAAGCCAAATATCGGAGGTGGAAGGGTTCCTACGAAGCATTTGACGTTGCATCGTGTTTCGCCAAGTAAATCACAAAAAACCCGGAAAAATGGGCTCTCGTCTAAAAAGATTCGCAAACTGTCTTCGCTAACCGGTTCTCGCAAGCAAAGTGAAGACGAAAAGAAACCTGTGGTAGAGAAGATCAAGGGCCCCGCTGTAGCGTGTGTCCCCTTGAAAGTTGTGTTCAGTAGGATAAAGGCATCGCTTAATGGTTCAATTCGACCAGCACACCGTGTTATGAAATCGGGGTAATCCATGAAATTTGCTTTTGAGTAGCTGGTGGGGAAAAAAAATGTATCCTTCTTTGTTTTTTTTTTTTTAGGGATTTTGATTCAATTGGGCGGCCTAGTTTCAAAATTTTTATCTGTTAAATTGTGCTCTGCTCTTCACAGCTCTGTACATTCTGCCCTGAAGGTAGAATCCCTTCTTGTATAATAATCGTCATGACATTTTTATTGTAGGAAGGATCTTTTTAGAGTAAAAATGAATTAGGCTGCTTTGGTTGTGTATATATAATGTAACATTAGTAGAGGTGTAAAAATGGTGACCTGATGTTAGGGTTTGGCGAGATCTGATATTGGGTTTGTTCTTGAATTTTCGGTTGATTCAAGGAGCTGATGTTGCAGAGTACTGGTGTTGTCGATGAAAATCATGATTAATGGAAGATTCAAAGCCACATTTTCTGGGCTTCTTTAGTGTTCTTGACATTTTGCAGGTTAATTCAGAGTTTGTTAGAAGATTCTAATTGAAAGTTTTCTAGCTGTTTTTATGTTTGGAACCAATTTCTTGCATTTTGCATTTTGCAGATTCTAATTGAAAGTTTTCTAGCTGTTTTTATGTTTGGAACCAATTTCTTGCATCTTGCATTTTGCAGATTATATTGTTAGCTTGGTGAGCAAGTGAAGTATTGGATTTCAGTCAAACTACTGTGTTGTGGGATCATTGTCTATATCTTTGTTTTTTTCTCTTCTTTTATATTTAACTCATAGTCCAACCCATTAACTCGGTGAGAAAAAGTAAAATGTGAAAATTTAGCGTTCTTTTAAGGTTATGTTTTAAGGATATGTTTATTTGGATGGACTCAATTATAGTATTTCTTCTAGGAATGTATTATCAATTTTTTTTAGTTGTGTATCTTATTAAAATAGATGAATTACATTAACAGTTTTTATAATTAGAGGCTCGTGTTATTTTGATTCTTAACTTTTTAATTATGACACATTTGATCTTAAATTTTAAATTTTAAATCTTATTTCAAATAAAGACAATTGAAAAATACTATTGCTCAATTTTAAGGACAAAGTCGTCAATTTGATAAAATATAAATTAATTTGACAAAAATAAATGAGTGGTGCTATTAGCAATCCATGAATTATTTTGAACCTTTCATTTCTTTGTACCCCTACTTATAAATTTTGAAACCCTGAAAATTTCTTTACGTCTCCAAATAATACCAAAATTATCCTTAAACATTCCATCCATTGAATGAATACCCCCCCCACCCACCCCAAAAAAAAACCTCCATTCCAAAAAATCCTAACAAAACCCACTAAGAAGAAGAAGAGTTTCATCTTTTTCAAAATCCACGAAGAAGAAGACAAAGAAGAAAAAGAAAAAAAAGAAGAAGAAAAAGAATATTATCTATGTTCATATAAGTTACAACATGATATAGCCTTTTGACTAACTACTACAGAAAGAGAGAGATCTCTTTATTTTTTGTTTTTAATCTCGTTTGGGCCATCTGATATGCTAACTTCTTGATCAACTGCTCTTGTTTAACACGGCATAGCCTTTTGATGTGCTCCCGTTTCTACCATAACATATCCTCCCCTTCTTCTCTCTATCTTTGTCTTGGGACTGTGGCAGTGTGAGTGGGTGGGTGTGTGGTGAGAATTGAGGAAGAGCCATAAACAAAACAAAGTTGTAGTGTACCAAAAAATGGCGAGTTTCTTTCATGTTCAGACCTGTATTCCCGAACAAATAAGTTATGTTTAGAAATGTGTTCCCAAACAAATAAATAATATTCGGGACTGTATTCCTGAACTTGAAAAAATAAAAATTTTGCGAGTGTTAAGAATTTTAACTGTTAACTCGCCATCATCCAAAAATAAATAGCAATACAAATTAAATTTCAAAATGTGATCAGTAAAACAGGTCCAAACCTATGAATAATGTTCAATTACCTGTTTCTGAACAAATAAACAATGTTCGGACCTGTGTTTCCGAATTTGGTCATATGTTCAAGAGTTCAGTCCTGAAAAAATAACAAACAGATTTTATTATTTCTGTCATTTTTTTCAAGAAACTTACCCTTACAAGGTAAATCTCCTCGGAGCTAAGAACAATATCAAAGTTATAAACCTCCTCTAATTTTTTTATTGTTATACTTATGACGACCCCGACCTCCGAATTAATATATATTATTCTAATAAGTTTAATTGCATACTTGTGTGTGTTGGTTTGGGATGTTCTAAAAAAGTGCACTTTTTGACTTATTGGCTTAAATGGGTTGGGTTTGATGTGATGTATTAGAGAGGTGATGTGATTTAAATAAGATGATGTGACTTAAATAGGATAGTGACTTTTTGATTTTTTGTATTATTTAGTAAATGCCAAACTTGGTTACATGCTTAATTTTGTAGCTATCTGTTGTTACATGGAATATCTATTCAAATTGACAACTTAGAGACATAAATTGGGAGCCTAGACGGCTTCAGAAACTGAATTGATTAGTTTAATAGACTAATTAGAATATTTAGAATTTTATGGCAACTTTAATTGAAAATTTATTCGGATCAAAATAATTAGAATAAACTGATCAAAATTTGTTAGAAGTGAGCTTAATTACTTAACCTTAATCATACTTGATTAGGCTAAGCTAATCACACCTTATAAATAAGTCAAATAAGCCTTTATGCTCATGTTATATATCTCTTGGCTGAGAATTGAGAGAGAAAGAAGAGAGCTCAACACTTTAGAGAGAGAAGGAAGAGAATTGAAGAAAATTGGCTAGAGATTTAGTGAATTGAGCTAGGCCAACACTTGTATTCAGCACTAGGTATGAAATCCATCTTAGATTCTTGGAAATATTGCATGGGGAAGTTTAATTCAACCAGCTCCAGCACTCTTTTGCATGTAATTTAGAATTATGTGTTAGATTTCCATGAATTGAGTATGATAGAGTTGAATTGCATACATGCATGTGCATTTTGAGTGAGAATCCATGAAATTCTCACATGCATGGCATTTTTGTGACTTAACTTGAGGGATTTATCATGTTTTCAAACTTATCATGTGGGTTGATCAAGTTTTGGGGAGATATAGGATGATACAAGTTCAATGTGATGCATGCATGATTCATAACATAGAGTTTCAAGTTTTGGGTTGCCAAATGGATCATGATTTTGAGTAAATAATTTCAAATTGGAGTGTTTTCAAATTATACAATGATTTCCCATGTTTTTGCACCAAAAACACGAGTTTGGAACCTTTGAATATCAGCTTTAAAGTTTAAACACAGTTCTGGAAATTCTAGAATTCGCACTGTCAGCTCGAGTGAGGAAAGTGTCGCTCGAGCGTGAAGATCGAGTTCCTAGAAGTTTTATAAAATTTTACAGATCGCTCAAGCGACCAAAGTGGCGCTCGAGCGAGGACCCTTTTTACTTAGTCTTCCGCTCGAGCGACCGTCAAGCGGGAATTTCACGCAAGCAGTACTTTCGTCAAGTTTGCAGACCGTTCAAGCGACGGAAGTTACGCTCAAGCGACCACCCTTATTTTTGAACCCCCGCTCGAGCGAAGAAAGCTGCGCTCAAGCGGAGACCCTGTTTTTAGCAAAATTTGACTAACTCTTTTAAGTACATATTTGCATTCTCATGCCATTCCAAGTGTTCTTAAACACCTTTTGGACTCACATAGTCATAAAACAAGCTAGAAACACATAGAGAGAATTGAATTAAAATGAAATGGTGTTTCAATTGTGCTTTGTTATGTGTTTTGTTTAGGTGGACGTTTGAGGTTTAGTGACAACACACTGTGAGTAATGACTCTATAAAGATATGTTCAATTTATCTTTATTTTTGAAAATGTTATTACTATCGAAATGGATACGTGATTGATTGAATGAATTAGTGAAACAATATGATAATTGATAGCATGGCCTATTGAAACATTATTTTCTCATAATGAATGAAGTTCTGTTTTGAAATGATTTTGTGGCATCCGTTAAATGTAGGCGCTTGCCTGGGGGTAACAATACCATGGCTAGGCCCTTGTCTGGGGGTAACAATACCATGGCCTAACACCATTATGGTCTGTTATCATTGGAATGTTGTTACTTCATGGATGTACCACATAAAACGATATTGAAAGATCTTGATGATAAAATTAATGAATCATGAGAACAGAAATGAAATTTGGTTTGGCAATATTATTAAGCTTCATTTATATAACCTCTTTATTCTGTTATTATTCACTGGGCTCTAGCTCACTATTTATTTATATATATATATATATATGTAGGTGAGCAAGCTGAACATCAGAATTAAGAAAGCCTCGAGTTTACCCCGGTCAGCCTTTTGAGGAGCTTCCAAGAGAAATAACTGGACTCAGTAAAGCCACGATAGTTGAACCCCCTTTGCTTGATAAATCTTTTATATGTGTATCTTTTTGAGGCTTTTGTAATACTATAAAGTGTGCATGTTAAAACTAATGTGGTGTATGTATATAAAAAGTGCATCTTTACTTATGGTATGAAGTCCTTTTCATGTATGCACAACTCAATGGAAAGATTTTCTGTTATTTTAGACTTCAGTTAAGCCCTGTATCTTATATGCAAGAGTCTATTTGTATGGAGGCCGTAGGTAATCTATGATTACTAGACAGTCATGACGCTAAAACATAGGGGCGGGTTTGGGTCCTGACAGAGTGGTATCAGAGCACGAGTTATATCTCACTCACTCATCCATTGAGCTATAGAGGGTCTAGAAGAGACTTTAGGATTACATTTATGTGCATTTGATATGTTAAGTGAGATTATTTCACGATTTTATATGCAATTGCGTACATGAATATATATATTGTGTTTGTTGTAATACAAGTTTCATATAGAAAATGGTGAGAACAAGAGGTGATGAGCTAGAGGAGGCAACCTCCTCAAGACTGGATAGAATGGAATGAATGATGCAAGACATGGCTAAAGCCACAAGACAACAACAGTAGTGGTAACAACAACAACAACCACCGCCCCCACCTCCAATGCATGTACCACCTCTAGCTCTAGGGTGTCAGCCAGAGACTTGTACTGTTGCTTTGATTAGAGAATTTAAAAAGATGAAGTCACCAGTGTTTCATAGCGGAATTGAGCCAATGAAGGCCGAGGCTTGGGTCTTAGAGATTGAAAAATTGTTTGTAGTGTTCCCATGTACCGAAGCTCAGAAGGTACAACTAGCTGCATTCACATTGGAAGATGATGCAAGGCGTTGGTGGATGTTGGTTCGAGATGATAATAAGGATGTTACATGGGCTCGTTTCTTGGAAATCTTTTATGAGAAATACTTTCCATAATGTGTGCGAGACAGAAAAGTATCTAAATTTATAGAACTCAAGCAGGGAAACAAATCAGTTGTTGAGTATAAGGCTCAATTTACAGAACTAGCTCGCTTTGCACCCCACATGGTGGATACGGATTACAAGAAAGCTAGACAGTTTAAGGGAGGCTTGCGTGACCCAATTTTGGATAAAATCAATGTGCTCAAATTGTCGACATACGTGGATGAACTTGATAGGGCGCTAATAGCAGAGAGAAACGTGGCCAACCGTAAACAGAACTTCAAATGGAAGGGCAGAAAATAAAATTTTAATAAGGGGACTACGTCAACAAATAAGAAGTTCAAATCTAGGAGTTCTAGCAATACTGGTTCAAGCTAAGGTGGTAATTCAATGCCAACTTGTACTGCATGTGGAAGTAAACATTGGGGTGTTTGCTACCGTGCATCAGGGGCTTGTTATCACTGTGGAAAGTTTGGGCACATCGCCAAGGAATGTACACAATCACGTCAGGGTGGCAACCGAGGTGCCACAAGCTCGATTGGGTCAGTTCCCACAACAAAACCAGCTGCAACACCGTTTACCACAAGAAATGAACAAAGGCAAGGAAGAGTTTTTGCATTGATTTCGGAGGATACTCAAAATACTGAGGCTGTATTATGTCAGGTACAATCTCCAATTGTGGTAAACCTGCTTATGCTTTAATTGATTCAGGGTCTACACATTCGTTTGTTTCTATGGTTTTTGCTGAAACCTTGAATAGACCTATGGAAACATTGAGTTATATCTTATATGTTGCATCACCTACAGGGGGATCCATGCTATGTTCAACCGTATGTGAATTATTTCTTGGGAATGCTATGTTATATGTTGATTTAATACCTTTAGACATGAGACATTTTCATGCTGTTTTGGGTATGGATTGGTTAACTAAATACTATGCAACTATTAATTGTGCTTTGAAACGAGTGATACTCCGACCTCCCGGACAAGATGAATTTTATTTTGAGGGAAAAGGGATAATTCCTCCACCAGATCTCATATCTGCCATGAAAGCCCGAAAACTAATAAATAAGGGTTGCCAAGTGTATTTGTGTAGTATAATAACTGAACCAACTATAAACATTACTCTAGATAATATACCAGTGGTAAGAGATTTTCTTGATGTATTTCCGAATGAATTAACCGGCCAACTTGTTGATAAAGAGATTGAATTTACAATTGATGTAATATCGGGAACACAACCAATTTCAAAAACTCCCTACCGTATGTCTACCATTGAGATTAAAGAATTGAAAGTCTAACTGCAAGAACTACTGGATAAGGGGTTTGTCAGACTGAGCACATCACTGTGGGGTGCATCGGTATTGTTTGTAAAAAAGAAAGATGGCACTCTCCGATTATGCATTGATTACCGAGAACTCAACAAGGTAACAGTGAAAAATAAGTATCCATTACCACGTATTGATGATTTATTTGACCAGTTGCAGGGGGCCCAAGTATATTCAAAAATTGACTTGAGATCAGGCTATCACTAGTTGAAAGTTAAGACTGAAGATATTAAAAAGACTGTTTTCCGAACCAGGTATGGACATTATGAGTTTTTAGTCATGCCTTTCGGAGTCACTAATGCACCTGCAGCATTCATGGATTTGATGAACAGGGTCTTTAAACCTTTCTTAGATGATATTGTCGTTGTTTTCATTGATGATATTTTGATTTATTCTACAAGTAAGGATGAGCATGAACAACATTTAAGAATGACTCTTCAAACTCTTAGAGAAAGGCAACTGTACGGGAAATTGAAGAAGTGTGAATTTTGGCTTGATGAAATAACATTTTTTGGGGCATGTTATCAACAGAAATGGTATCTCAGTTAATCCTTAGAAAATCGAAGCAATTATTAATTGGCCTACCCCGACTAATATGTCAGAGGTTTGCAGTTTTATGGGATTGGCAAGTTATTACCGAAGATTTGTTAGGGACTTCTCAAAAATTGATGTACCATTGACCCAGTTAACTTTAAAATAGGAACCATTTGAATGGATGGATCAGAGAGAAATGGCCTTTCCAGAGTTGAAGACAAGACTGACCAAAACTCCAATCCTTACTATTCCCTCAGGTACCGAAGGTTTTGTGATCTTTAGTGATGCATCTTATGAGGGTATGGGTCGTGTCTTAATGTAGAATGGCAAGGTGATTGCATATGCCTCTCGGCAGTTAAGGCTACACGAGAAGAACAACCCTACACACGACCTAGAAGTTGCTGCAGTTGTGTTTGCATTAAAGATATGGCACCACTATTTGTATGGGAACAAATGTGAAGTGTACACAGATCATAAGAGCTTGAAATACTTTTTCACACAGAAAGAGTTGAACATGCGTCAAAGACGATGGCTTGAACTAATCAAAGACTATGACTTGCAAATTCACTATCATCCGGGTAAAGCCAATACTATAACAGATGCACTTAGTAGAAAGAATGTGGGAAATCTCGCCTGTTTACTCACAAATCAAAAAGAACTGCTACTGGAGTTTGAAAAACTCGGAATTGAAGTGGTGCCTTTTGAACAAAATAGCCTGATAGCTGTGATGTCTGCCTAGCCTGCCATTATTGAGGAAATTAAACGAAAGTAAATGAATGATGAGTTTTTGAAGAAGATTTGTGATGAACTTGACACCAAGCCTAAACCGGGGTTCATAATTGAAGATTCCATGTTGAAATTTCAAGGGAGATTATGTGTTCCAAATGATGCAAATTTGAAAAGGAAAATTTTGGAGGAAGCTCACAAGTCAGTGTTTGATATGCACCTAGAAAATACCAAAATGTACCAAGATTTGAAGTTAGTGTATTGGTGGCCCAACATGAAAAGAGAGATTGCCGACTTCAACTCTAAATGCTTATAACGCCAACAGGTGAAAGCGGAGCATCAGAAGCCAGCGGGTTTGCTTCAGTCTCTTCCTATTCCGGAATGGAAATTGAAGCATATTTGTCACGACCCAAACCCGCCCCTATAAGTTTAGCATCGTAACCAACCAGTAATCCTGGGATTACCGAAGGCCTCTAAGACAGATTAACATAATATTAGGGGCTAGCGGAAGCAAATTACAAATATACAGCGTCCATTAAGCTGTGCAGACTTATATGAGATAGAAAAATTTTAAAACTTTTATGTACACAACTACACATCATCCTTGCGTCATCATATATATACAAACTAGACAAAAAGGGACTTGGCCCTATTTACAAAATAAACAAAGACTTGTTTAACCAAACAAGAAAATAAAACTTAAACTTTAATCACATAGCCAAAACCACTTGACATATCCGGAACCTCCACGGGAGGCACATAGGTTGGCTGACAACAACAGATTCCAGGCAGACACCTTTAAACCTAGTCATGCGCTTGATCACCTACATACATAAATAATACAGTGAGCTAGAGCCTAGTGAATAATAACAGAGGAAAGAGTTTTAATGAATGATGTCCATACCAGATTCAGAAATCATAATTCAGATTCATAAATAGATTCATATTCATATTCATATTCATATTCTTGTTCAAATCATATACAGAAATCAGAGTTCACGCTTAATCATACGTGGTACATCCATTAGCGCTAACAGAACAGATACAGAACATATAGTGGCTATGAGTAACTAGTTCCATAAAGAAACCTCTGGATCCGGGTAACAAATGACAGATATGCTGAGCTCCATGATAGAGCCTCCAGTACAGGTAACAGATTGCAGACATATTACATTCCATAACGGAACCTCTGATACCGGGTAACAGCTAACAGATATCACATAATGCTAAGGATACCGCGAATACATTGTCAAAAATCGGACGATAATTCATTGTATAGAACATAACATTTCAGAAAACATATCTTATTTCATTATGCAGAAAATAAATAAAATGGAACATAGCTTTACTAAGTTATTACTCACAGATAGCTGCAGAAGCAGATCAGACAGATTAGACAGATCAGACAAATCAGGCAGACAATAGCGCGTGACCTACACAAACACATAACATATACACATTGAAATACAATATCAATTCCTTGATCAAACTTTACTTTTCTTGTCTTTTTCTGTCTAAGTAGTTTGGAGTTCTACTATGCTTATACTTTCTTATTTAAATGAATCGGGTTCTGTAGACATCCCATTTTTTATGGCCCTTCAAGACTTGGATGTTCTTGCAGGTACATCCGATAACGAGTTTGTTTGCTCACCGAGCGCTTGAAGTCCTTTACGGAATGCCACAGTTTTGAGCCTTTCAAACCCTACATCTATTTTGTCTCATATAGTGGAAAAGTGGAAGGAATTGGTGGTATCCCACCACCTCTCCACCAGTGCTCCTAGAAGGAGACGGCTCGTGGTGACCCGGGTTAAGCTAGAGCAAAAGAGACCGAAGCCCGCCTTGTCAATGATGTCTCAAACTCCAGCGGGGAGCTCGTCATACCAATCTCGAGCGGTCGTAGCACCATAGCCTCTGAAGGCGCGAGACTCACCCTGTGGCAGAGCATGAAATACAATCAAATGAAGACAAAGCATGAAATGCCATCAGATGAAGACAAAGCATGAAATGCAATCAGATGAAAGCAGTGCATGGTCAGATATAAGGCAATGTATGAAATGCAGTCAGGTGGATCTAATACAAGGCAGTGCAGGAATTGCAACTAATGAAAGGTAAAATACATGAAAAATAGAGGTCATACCTCAATGGCAATGGCCGACAAGTGGGAATCCGACTCTCTCAGCAAAGGTCCTCTGGTGCACCGCGGGCGAACTCGGTGAAACGTCTGATGCCTCCGAAAGTGGGCAATATGTGCATCTATGGGTGATATCTCGTCGGATCAAAAGGCTTAGCTCGGCCTCTAGCTTGAAACTCCGCCTCTAGGTCAGCCTCAAGGTCGGCTATTGGCTCCTCTACCTCCGGCACAGGTAGAACTATTGGGGAAATCTTCGAAGGAGCCTCGTCATGAGGAATCTCGTCTGCCGTCTGAAAATAGGTGTGAAATGGGTGAAAAGTGAAAAAAAAAAATGAAGAAAAATGGTAAACTTAGAAAAAGTCAAACCCTAGGAGAGAGAAAATGGAGGAAAAAGTCAAAGCCAAGAAAAGTGCACCGAACTCGAGAGAAACTCGAAGGGAACAAACCTAGAATGGTGGAAATGAGGAAAGAAGCACCGAAATCAAATTTCAATCGGTTCAAAGTGAAGAGAACAAAGAGGGTGTTGAAAAACGCGTAGGAAGTGCAAATCTAGAGAGAAGGAGTGTAGAGAGAGAGAGAGAGAGAGAGAGAGAGAGATGATTTTCGAGCAAGAGGGTGTGAGGAAATAAGTCCTAGTGGCTCATATTTAAAGACCCAAACCGAAATGACCAACAAATCCCCAATCTGCCATCGATGGCCGGCAAGGATCATTTGTGGCTGGCACCTGGCCGGCGGCCTTCCCTTATGGCCGGCAGGTGGCCGGCAGCTTTCCTTGGGTTCTTGATGCTTTTGTGTCCTTGGTTTCCAAGAATTGAAGGGATTGTTCACTGTTGAGTTCAGAATGTCTCTGCGGAAGCTCAAAACTGTGTTTCCGGTGCGCGATGTTCATTACTTGTCAACGTGAACGAGGTGTATCCTTTAAATACATTGTAATTCTTCCGAGAGGTGAATCGGAAGTTGCTATTGAGTTATTTTTTCGCCAAATCATGCTTTGGTATCTTGCATAGAACATGCATTTCCTATTCGTTGTTGCATGGAACATGCACTTCACTTTGCGGCATAGAATATGCATTTACATATGTTGTTGTAAGATGTGCATCTCACGAGAATTGCCTGTGCGTCTTGCTGTAACACCCCAGAAATGCAAATTATAATTATTTGAATTATCCATGTGTTAATTGCGGATTATATGATTTAATTTGTGTGTATTTGTCCAAATTGGGAAATTATTTGTTGAGAATACAACTTTGGAATTGAAATTGACAACCTTACTGGGTTCAGAAACTGAAATTGAGTACATGGATATGTTAATTGGAATTTTTAGAATCATCTGAAAAGTTTAATTGAAAACTGATTTCGTCTAATTTGCTAATTTTAATAGGTTGGAATTAAATAATTGAATAGGAATTAGAGCTTAATACACATTAGTATAATTTAATTTAGTGTAATTAAGATTATAAGATGATGAGATGAATTTAATTTGAGTGAATTTAATCCCAATTAGGTAATATAATATTAAAGCCTAAAATAGGTATAATCAAAAGAACTAGTGTGTTGCCATAAATCAAATATAGACTAAGAGAGAGAGTACTTGGTTGCCTTAGTCATCTTTTTTTTCACATATTCACAGAGACCCACGTAGAGAGAGAGAATGAGAGGAAGAGTCAGTTGAGCTCATAGAAGAGAAATTGGAAAAGAAGAAGAAGAGGAACCTTAAGAAAGCTAAAATTTTGGTCTTGAAGCATCAATTAAGGTAAGAAATTATTCCAAATTCTTGATATTAAAGCTCTATTACACATCATCTTCCAAGATATGAGTTTAAATGAATTGAATTTGTCCTTAAATAGGAGATTTGCTCATGTAATTAAGAGCTTAGAACATGCATGTTTGCAAATGGGTAGAATTATTCAAATTAATTCCTAATCTTTACATGCATGGTATATTTTTGATTCTATACTTGTTCTCCTACATGATTCATGGAGTTTAAGGAGAAATTAAGCATGAATTAGAGCTTAGGTTCAAGAAAATGGATGTTTCATGAAATTGAGTTTCAAAAATAGAAAAATGGGTTTAATTTGATATTAGAGCTTTATAAGAATTCAATTAAAATTTGGATTTAGGTTCATAAAATTAGATGTAGTCAAATTAAGCCTTAATTGAGAATTAATTAAAGTCAATTGAAATTGAGTTAGGCTCAAGATTATGGAAATAAATGTAAAGATTAATTATTTGGGCCTTGATTTGCTTGAAAATGGAGTTGAAATTGCAAAATGTGCATATTTATGAGTTTCTGATTCAGTAATTTAAACATGACTGAATAATTGTAATTTAATGCGTATGAGCCTAATTTAAGTTTAATTGAGTAATTAGTAAACTTAATAAGAGTTGGTATATGATTAGATTATTTATATTTAATTAGTTTGGTAATACATGACTAAACATGTTTTAATTAGAGGTTAAAGGAAATTAATAATCTAATTAATTCTTAATTCTAGTCATCCATATTTAAAAGCTTAAGTGAATTAAATATGTTTAAGACAATTGTGTATCGTGCCATGCATATTTGTGATTGTAGGTCACGAGTCAAGGAATGCTTGACCAACCGTTCTGGAAGCCCACTGTGAGTAACGTTATTGTAAAGATATATTCATATGAATTATGTTCCAAATGTGATTTGATAAGTTATGATTTCTAAAATGATATTTGTTTACCTGAACGAATGTCCTATGTTTGAAATCTATTATGGCATCCATAGATAGTCCCAAGTCATGGGGGATGGCATGTTAATGCGGGTCCATGACATAGATGTGATTACGAGATCTCGTTAGCCACTTCATTGTGGTGATATGTCTTTAATCGGTATCTGGAACCCATTACTCTAGTCGGAAAACGATATGTGATATGTTCTATGAGATGTACGATTATGTTATGTTTTGATATGAGACTAATATGAATGATCGTGTCATGATTTGTTTTACGGATATGATATATTTGGAATTCGTTCACTAACCCCTTTACTTTAATGTTATTCACTGGGTTTTAGCTCACTGTTTTTATATATATGTATAGGTGAGTGTTATGGAGGGCAAGCCTAGAAAGGGGTCTTTAGCTAAGCCACCGTTTTGAAGCCTACCGTTGTTTTGTGTGCCTCTGAGTTAGGGCTAGGCCTGGAAGGCTGTTGTCAGGCTTTTGATCGTGAAGTACACTTTTGTTATGTGCATATGTTATGTATAAGATATTAAGTTATAAGTTATGTACGAAATGTGGGTAAATTAACGTTTTTGCATGTAAATATTTGTTCATATAGATGCACAGCTCATTGGATTATTGGTGCTTTTGTATATTGCTTCCGCTAGCCCCGATTATTTTTGATTATACAAGAAGGCCTTTAGTAATCTCGGATTACTAGCCGGTTACGACGCCAAACTTGTAGAGGCGGGTTTGGGTCGTGAAACTTGCATCCGTTATGAATTATGCATAGAACATGCTTCCACTCCTGAATCACGCGTAGAATATGCTTCTGTTTTTTGTTTCTCGCATAGAACATGCCATTAACATTGTATCTCGATTGTTTGTTTCGCATAGAACATGCCTTGACATTGTATCTTGGTTGTTTATTTTGCATAGAACATGCATTCTTACTGTACTGCAGTTGTTAAGTTTCTTTCTTATACAGGCAAACGATATTGTATGTACAATTCATTCAAGGGAGTTTTAGGTAAAATCTTTCATACCCTTCGAATCGTATCTTTTTACACGCGTTAGGATTGCTTCGGTTAAAAACATTTACGTGCATCCCGGTGTTCACACCAACTCCTTCGGTTAAAAATATTCAAGTGCGTCCCGGTGTTCACACCACCTCTTCCTCCTCTCGCGTGAGACGCGTTAGGACTCCTTCTGTTAAAAACATTCGGGTGCGTCCCGGTGTTCACACCACCTCTTTGTCCTCTCGCATGAAACGCGTTAGGACCCTTTCGGTTAAAAACATTCTGGTGCGTCCCGGTGTTCACACCACCTCTTTCTCCTCTTGCGTGAAATGCGTTAGGACCCTATTGGTTAAAAACATTCAGGTGCGTCCCGGTGTTCACACCACCCTTCCTCTTCTCGCATGAGACGCGTTAGGATTGCTTCGGTTAAAAACATTTGGGTGCGTTCCGTTGTTCACACCACTCCCTCTTCCTCTCGCATGAGACACATTAGGATTGCTTGTATCAGTTAGAAACATTTGGGTACGCTTGGTGTTCACACCATCCTTTTTCTCCTTCCGCATGCAACGCGTTAGGATCTCGATTGAGACCTCGGGTGTGCCCGATGGTTACGTTTCCCTTTGCCTTTCCTGCACGTCACGTAGTTAAGCTTGCATAATTTTCTTATATCCTTTTTGCATGAAATGTGGTTTGGCTCGTGATTCTCATGCGCGGCGTGTTCGTTTACTTACTTCTTTTCATGTTTGGAATTGTTGTGCCTTGTTTCAGTTTGTTTAACTGTGGCATTTCTTTGCATAGCATTTGCATTTAAATGTTTCATTGTACAGCCTCATTGCATGCTCATAAGTTATGTTCTTACATCATGCATATCATTTACATTTTGCCTCAAAACTACGCTGGTTTGATTCCTTGCAAAGGGATATGTAAGCAGCCCATGGGCACAACCATTTGTTTTCTGCGTTGATTGTTTGTCCAAGTCTCACGGCCTTGCCAAAAATAGGTCATCTCTAGGCTTTAACATTCACTCACGTCATTTTATGACTCCAAATTCTGTCAAAGAAGGGCAACTGTAAACACGCTATTTTTGACGGCCCTTCAAGACTTGGATATTCTTGCAGGTATATCTGATGACGAGTCTATTTGTTTGACGAGCGCTCGAAGTCTTCAGCGGAATGCCACAGCTTTGAGCCTTTCAAACCCTGTATCTATTTTGTCTCATTTTTGGACCATGCCTTGGTCTTTCCCTCCTGTAATCTCTGGTGGCCTACCGGCTATCTATGGAGGCTGCCGGCCAGCACTTCTTGTCTGCCGGCTATTGATGTGCCTTGTCGGCCATCAATGATGCCTTACCGGCCACCAATGTTTTCTGCAGATATTTTATGCCAGCAGTTTGCACAGATGCTTGCATCTGTCCACACGTGGAGGGCTGGATCAACTTGTATAAAATTCATGTTTTCTATATATAGGAACCCCCTCTCTCATGTTTTGAGGTTAAAAGATTTCAAACTCAAAATTTTCTCTCTCTCTCTCTTGCAATTTTGTGCACACTTGCCTAGTTATATCACTCTTTTGCTTACACATCCTTAACCAAACTTGATCACCTTTGAGCTGAGATCCCTTAAGGTCTTGTTGGAGCTCTTGAAAGTGGTTTTGACTTGCATTTGTGCCTAAAGTTGTGCTTGGCTTCAAGAGGTATAACACTTCTCTTTTAACTTGTTTTAGTACACTTGTTTTTCTATCTTTTCCCACTGTTTTTGGGCCATTTTTGAGTTGTAAAAATCTTTGTTTTAATGGGCTGAAATTGGTGTTTTAAGCCATTTAAGGTTAAGGGAGTATCTTACCATTCTTTATTCCTTACTTCTAAGGTTTTTGCACCTTTGTTTCCCACTTTCAAACCAACCTTTTTGGGGCCTTTAACCACTGAATTTCAGAGTATTCTCAGTGGTAAAAAAACATGTTTTGAAGTCCAAAATTGGAGGGGTTAGCCTCCCATCCTTGTGTCTTGTTTGCTAGCCTAGTTAATTCTATATGTTAGCATGATTTTTTAGCTTTTTATAGCTATATTCCAGCATGTTTTTGCCTCTGTTTTAGACTGCTTTAGTTCTGTTTTGGGCTATTTGGGTCAGTTGAGTCTTGTTTTGCATGGTTGTAGTATAATAGTCCTCACAAGCTTGGTGTTTTAGGCCATTAGATACCCCTAGTTTGAGTTGATTGCATGTTTTGGTGTTGTTTTGCACTTCATTTTAGCACTAATCACCTCTGCAACCTCCCTCCTTTTTTGGTTTTTTTCTCTTTGCTTTGGAAGTGGTTTCAAGCCATTGATTTGCCTAAGTGTGGAATTGAGGTTTCATGCTTAATGGTTTAATCCCTTAGAGAGTTAATTACCAACGGTATAAGAATTCTTTCGTACCTAAAGCAACTTATGTTTTGAGCCTTCTTTCTATTAGAGGACTTTAACTCACCTTTTGGACTTAATTGGGCTAAGTAATGGTTGGTAGTTAAAATGAGTAAATAAAAGTGGCAAGTAAAATTGAACAAGATAATAATTTGTGTGTTGTGTGTTCAATCGGACGTTAATTTGACACAAGGAAAATTGTGACATTTTATACTCAAAGTGGTGAAATGTCTCAAGTTTCCTAGGTCTCCATTGCCCTTAATCATGCATAATAGGGTGATGGTTCTTGAGGGTCTTGTTTTGCATATATTGAGCTTGCACCTCTTGAATCACAAGCTATCATGCAATAAAATTGCTTGGATTGGTGGTTTGTGGCTTAAGTTCACAACTCCTTGGATTTATTCATGAAAAAGAAGGGTGAATTGTGCAAACAATCATTGAAAATAACCTCTTTTTGTTCTGTTTGTACTCTATTGCAGTATGATGATCTAGTGCATCAGTGGCCGGCAGGCCACCATCCATGGCTGGCAGGTGGCCGGCAGAGCACCATACACTTCCATAGCAGGCACTTGGCCGACAGACTTTACCAGTGGCCGACTGGCCTCTGATGCAGACCTCATCAGAATGTTGGTAAGGTGCAGCAAAATTGTTCTGGAAGTGTTCAAATGTGCAAATAGAGGTTTTCAAGAGCGAAGCGGAGGTCTTCCCGAGCGGAAACCGAGCATGCGCGTGCATATCTTTCATTTCCCGAGGCAGAGCAGTAATTAGTTTAGTTTAGTTGCTTAATTAAATTATTAGTTGCAATTGTTTTGTAATTATTTAATTAGTTAGCTAGTTTGTTCATTTCAAGTGTTGTAATGATTAGTTAATTAGTTTAGCTAGTTATTCACTTGGTTTGTAATAATTAGCTTAATTAGCTTAGCCCTAATTAGTTGCTAGTTAGTTTTGTTTATTCATTCGGACTCTCATTCATGATAGCAAAATGTTGTAATAACGTGTATGTCTTTCAACCCCACGTCTTTCTCCCTTTTACTTAACCGCTTTTGATAGTTAGTTTAGGAGCATCACGTTTCAATTAGCATACTTTATGCTTGCATACATTCATCTTGTCTTGTATACACTAAAGCTGGGCGCATCATTCAAACTACATTGTCATTTCAATACATTCTTTGAATACGTGTTTAACCGCAAGTTATTTAACTGAATCATATGCCATATTAGTAGCCGAGCCTATTAATTGCATATTGCATGCGTTGCATTAGACATCTTGTATAGTTAGGAATCATGCATATCTTTCTAACTCATATTTTCTACTTAGCTTGGAGTACTAGGTGAGTTTTTAGTACTTTAGCATACTTGCATGAGTCTGAGTGATTGCCATGACTAGCATGGTTTCCATGAGGCTAAATGCTTAATTACTAAACTACTTGAATACCTGTGGATGAAGGCTTGTTGTTTGAATTGGAACGATTCAACGAATGTATGTTTAAGCCCACTATGTCTAGTGGCAAATTCACAGTTTTAAGCCCACTATGTTTGGTGGCAAATTCGCAAACTTTAAACCCACTTGAGGTGGCAAATTCAATCCCTTTTCAAAAAACAAACATGAAATTGAATTGTTCCAATTTGAGCAAACTAGTCTATACTTGTTTGTGCGCATCACATAGTAAAGCTAGCCTAATAACCGGAACAAGAGCATATAATGTTGATAAAAATCATATCATGATTAGTAGAGGCCGATCTTTGATCGAGCGAGAGGAGGTGCTCAATTCATGACATTCCTCTCTCGTACCCAAGTTCCCAAGCTAAGGCAACTTTGGTGATGACGGGACACGTGACCTTTGGCACGAGTCATGAGTTTCTTAAATTTTCTATAAAAAAAAATATATTTAAGTAGCGACTCTATATCTGGCAAAGCAGTCCAATTTTGACATTTTCGATTAAAAATCTATTTTTAAAAATGATTTGCCGGATTTAAACTCTTTGGTATTTATCAATTTCACATTGCACTTGTGAGATTAGATTCAGAACCGCAGAAGTCCGAACTGTAGGGCTTCTTTCGAGTTTCCAAAAGGGTGCGCGAAAAAGCCGAGCTATAGTTTCTCATTTCACATATCCTTTCATTACTAAATCATTCTTTTCTGAATAAATCAATTTCTTACTTGGCTTCTTAATAATAACTTATTCTTTTAATAAACTAATTAATGTTGATTGTTAGCTTATTAATCTTTATTGTGCCATAAATCATGTTTAAAATGCTTTTGAAAGATATAAGAATAAAAATGTGAATTAGGGCTGGTTTGAGATATCCAAAAAAATCCAAAAAGTCAAAAAAGTTAAAAAGTTATCACTATTCACCAAAAAAAAAAATAATAATAATAATAATTTTACACACAAATTATTACAACACAATCTGAACCGTCCCACAGACTATTGCTGAGTTGCTGAAATGATTTGGAAAAATTGCACAGGTGGGGTGCACAAACAACACAGTGCTATTTGGCCTGTGGGGGCCCATCACGGGTCCCGTTTTGATAATCTGAATCGTTCAATATGTAGAACTCGTCGAGTACTATATGTCTGTAAAAAGTCACATTGATCGGATATCGCTAACTACATGATTAAATCAGTTTTGCATGAAAAAATGGATGATGTTATAGCTAACGGTTGAAAAAAAAACTAATCCGATCAGATAGCTATCGATATCTGATCAACGTGATTTTTTATAGGCGTATAGTTCTCGACGAGTTCTACACATTGAATGGTTCAGATTATTAAAACAGGACCCGTGATAGCCCCCACGGATTGAACAGCATCGTCCAATGCAATGCCCAAAAAGTAGGCAACCATTTCTTATCATCAATTTACTCCCCCAGACGGTACGGCCTACTGCCTACTGTCCTTATCTTCTCCTACACACTAATTTATACAATTTTTTAATACACATTTTTCGTAAAAATTCAAAAAGTTAACCCAAACAATCATAATTTTTTTCCTCGGCTTTTTAGTTCAAAAAGTCAAAAAGTGCACTTATTTAGGACACCTCAAACAACAAATGCAATTTACCAAAATATGTTGAAAATAAGGTCTTCGCTCGAGCAGACTGCAAAGCTTTATAAAAATACTGATTGGCCTTAATGTTTGCTCGAGTGGTGACTTTTCTGCTCGCGCGGCCAGCAAATTTCCTGTGCTTTCAAAATCAACAATAATTTCCAAACACATTTTCAAAACTTAAACTCTTGCATGAACCAATTTAAACATGTAATTTTATTAATAAAGATGAACTAATGACTAATTTTTCAATTTCTAATACAAAAATCTCTTTGATCATTAAGATTAAAACCAATAATTTCATAAATATAATAATTCCAACATTCTTCTTCTTTGTTTTATAAAACATAAATTAAAACTATAAAGCCCTTTCAAAATATTTACACGTAAGAAATTTAAATCAAAATCAAATTAATTTTTTTATTCTCAAATATAAATTTTAATTTATTTCCATATTGAGTAACCTTAACCATGTTCATGAATTAATTCTTTAATTTCTCCAAATTACATACATATAACAATAAGATTCAAATTCATATAAGACATTCAAAATAAAACCCAAAATAATTATTTTCTAAGTTAATTTCCATAATCATGAACCTAACTCATCTTCTTGGTAATTTCTTTTTGTTTACATAAAATTGACTTCAAACTCTTTTCTATCTCTCTTCAAGACATGAAATTAAAATTATAAACTTCTTAGATAACCATTTGCATGTATGGAATTGACTTCAAAATTAGTAATCTTATATTCTTATAAATCTTCTTCCTTCTTCTCTTCAAAACATGAAATTGATCATCTTAAATTCTTCAAAATCCATGATGCATGTATAAAACACTTATCAAAATCCAACCAATTCTATTTCTTCTTGATTTTCAAAATATGAAATTAAACCTGTGAGTCATAATTTTGTTTTTGAAAACATGCAAGATATATACACTCTTATGTTATGCAAGATCTTCAAAACCAAGTTCAAAATGATGAAACATGAGACATGCAAAAATGGATGTGAACTTAGTTTACTATTCATCATCTTCTTGACATTTCTTAACAAATTTCATGTGTTTAATCACAATTACTACTTGATTTTAGTTGCTAGATAATTAATCTACAAGAATTTGAGCTTAAACTTTCTTACCAAAGGTCTTAATTTGTTAAAATTTCTTGGGTTCCTTCTTCACTCCCTTTTTCTTATTCTTCTCAGACCCTTGAATCCAATTTCCAGCACAAGTCTCTCTCTCTCTCTCTCTCTCTCTCTCTCTCTTACTTATTTCCTTAGTCTATTGCTCCAGCACAGGAATACAAACATATTGAGCTCACTTCTCTCATTTACATATAACACATATACACTACCAGATTTCTCAGTATACCCACATGGATTTCTCAACATACCCTCACTTCACATACACCCACAATTTTAGATCCTTCCATAATTCAATTTATGGTTAAGATTAATTTAATTAAATAACACTTATTCTTAATAAGTCTTTATTAACATATAATTAAATTAACCATAACTAATCATAAAATCTCTCATAATTTAATTAATCTAATTTGACTTTCATTAGAGCCCAATTAATTATATTTAAATTTACCATTCTGAATTAGATTTTTAATCGAACTCCTAAAATGCTCCAAATATTAAATTAAACTTATTTTCATCATCAATTTTGGTTTCTTAAATCATTAAGGCTTCCAATTTCAAATTAAACCTCAAAGTCTTTGTCAATAAATTACATATTCAATTGAACACTTCATAAATAAATTTAATTCATAATAATCTGAATTCTCAATTCTCATAACTTAATTAACTCCAATTCGAACCCAATTAATCAAGTCTCAATTTCACAAATCTGAATCGAATATTTAATTAAACTCCCATATGGTCCGATACTGGAAATTAAAATAATTTAATTCACCAATTATACTCTCTTGTGCCATTTAAGCTTTCAATTTCAAAATAAATCCTCAATAGAATCATATATGAATCAATCTCCATAATTTTCGTAAATCCTAGATTAATTTAGAATAATTGGCAATTAAATTTCAAATCTCCTTAATTGATTAAATGCTAATCATTACATGTGGTGGGGTCATTACAATATCAGCATGGACTTTGTTGTTGGCCTATCTCAAACACCTAGAGGTATGGATTCTATTTTGGTTGTAGTTGATAGACTGACTAAGTCTGCTCATTTTCTCGCCGTAAAGACTTCTTTTACTGCATATAGACTTGATACTATCTACATTGACGAAATTATTCGAATGTATGGCGTTCCAGTGTCTATTGTATCAGATAGGGATCCTAAATTTGTTTCTAGATTTTGGCATAGTCTGCAGGATGCAATGGGAATTGAATTGAAATTTAGTACAACATTTCATCCACAAACCGATGAGCAAACCGAGAGGACTATTTAAACCTTAGAAGACATGCTTCGTATGTGCATTTTGGATTTTCAGGGCAGCTGGGAAACTTATTTGCCATTGGCTGAGTTTGCTTATAACAATAGTTTCCACACTAGCATCGGTATGGTGCCATATGAGGCACTATAGGGCAGAAAATGTAAATCGCCAGTTTGTTAGACAGAGGTTGGTGATAGAGCTATTTATGGAACTGAACTTGTACAAGAGATGACTGAGAATATCAAAATCATTCAACAAAGGCTCAAAACTGCACAGAACCAACAGAAAAGCTATACGGATCAGCGAAGAATGGACTTAGAGTACGAAATGGGAGATCATGTATTTGTTAAGGTGACCCCAATGAAGGGGCAGATGAGATTTGGCAAAAATGAAAAATTGACTCCTCGCTATATCGAACCGTTTTAGATCCTTGAGAAGTTGGGTCTTGTTGCTTACCATATTGCCTTGCCATCGGGAATGGAACAAGTGCATAATGTTTTCCATGTATCCATGCTTCGTGGGTATCTTAGAGATCCGTTCCATGTGATTGATCACTACCGAATTGCTTTAAATGAGAATATGATGTATGAAGAATGGCCCGTGCAAATCATCGATCGGCAAGTAAAACAATTGAGAAACAAAACTATCCCTATGGTAAAAGTCGAGTGCAAAGAACACTATGGGAAGGAGGCCACTTAGAAGAAAGAGGAAAAGATGCGGCAACGATATCCGTATTTGTTTCCATCTGAAGATAACTTGAGTTTGGAGGACCAAACTTTCTAAGAGAGAGAGATTGTGATGACCCCGACCTCCAAATTAATATATTATATTATTCTAATAAGTTTAATTGCATGATTGTGTGTTTAATTGTGTGATTACATACTTAATTTTGTAACTATCTGTTGTTACATGGAATATCTGTTCAAATTGACAACTTAGAGACAGAAATTGAGAGCCTAGACAGCTTCAGAAATTGAAATTGATTAGCTTAATAGACTAATTAGAATATTTAGAATTTTATGGCAACTTGAAATGAAAATTTATTCGGATCAAAATAATTAAAATAAACTGATTGAAATTTGTTTGAAGAGAGCTTAATTACTTAACCTTAATCATACTTGATTAGGCTAAGCTAATCACACCTTATAAATAAGTCAAATAAGTCTTTATGCTCATGTTGTATATCTCTTGGCTGAGAATTGAGAGAAAAAGAAGAAAGCTCAACACTTTAGAGAGAGAAGGAAGAGAATTGAAGAAAATTGGCTAAAGATTTAGTGAATTAAGCTAGGCCAACACTTGTATTCAACACCAGGTATGAAATCCATCTTAAATTCTTGGAAATATTGCATGAAGAAGTTTAATTTAACCAGCTCCAGCACTCTTTTGCATGTAATTTAGAATTATGTGTTAGATTTCCATGAATTAAGTATGAAAGAGTTGAATTGCATACATGCATGTGCATTTTGAGTGAGAATCCATGAAATTCTCACATGCATGGCATTTTTGTGACTTAACTTGAGGGATTTATCATGTTTTCAAACTTATCATGTGGGTTGATCAAGTTTTGGGGAGATATAAAATGATACAAGTTCAATGTGATGTATGCATGATTCATAACATAGAGTTTCAAGTTTTGGGTTGCCAAATGGATCATGATTTTGAGTAAATAATTTCAAATTGGGAGCGTTTTCAAATTATACATTGATTTCCCATGTTTTTGCACCAAAAACACGAGTTTGGAACCTTTGAATATCAGCTTTAAAGTTTAAACACAGTTCTGAAAATTCTAGAATTTGCATTGTCCGCTCGAGCGAGGAAAGTGTCACTCGAGCTCCTAGAAGTTTTATAAAATTTTACAGATCTCTCGAGTAACCAAAGTGGAGCTCGAGCGAGGACCCTTTTTACTCAGTCTTCCGCTCGAGCGACCGTCGAGCAGGAATTTCACGCAACCAGTACTTTTGTCAAGTTTGCAGACCGCTTGAACGACGGAAGTTACACTCGAGCGACCACCCTTATTTTTGAACCCCTGCTCGAGTGACAGAAGCTGCGTTCTAGCGGAGACCCTGTTTTCAGCAAATTTTGACTAACTCTTTTAAGTGCATATTTGCATTTTCATGCCATTCCAAGTGTTCTTAGACACCTTTTGGAGTCACACAGTCATGAAACAAACTAGAAACACATAGAGATAATTGAATTAAAATGAAATGGTATTTCAATTGTGCTTTGTTATGTGTTTTGTTTAGATGGACATTCGAGGTTTAGTGACAACACAAACCACTTTGAGTAATGACTCTATAAAGATATGTTCAATTTATCTTTATTTTTGAAAATGTTATTACTATCGAAATGGATACGTGATTGATTGAATGAATTATTGAAACAATATGATAATTGATAGCATGGCCTGTTGAAACGTTATTTTCTCATAATGAATGAAGTTCTGTTTTGAAATGATTTTGTGGCATCCATTGAATGTAGGCCCTTGCCTGGGAGTAACAATACCATGGTTAGGCCCTTGCCTGGGGGTAACAATAGCATAGCTAGGCCCTTACCTGAGGGAAACAATACCATTGTTAAGCCCTTGCCTGGGGGTAACAATACCATGGCCTAACACCGTTATGGTCCGTTATCATTGGAATGTTGTTACTTCATGGATGTACCACATAAAACGATATTGAAATATCTTGATGATGAAATTAATGAATCATGAGAACATAAATGAAATTTGGTTTGGCAATATTATTGAGCTTCATTTATATAACCTTTTTATTCTGTTATTACTCATTGAGCTCTAGCTCACTATTTATTTATATATATATATATGTAGGTGGGCAAGCTAAACATCAGAATTAAAAAAGCCTCGAGTCTACCCCGATCACCCTTTTGAGGAGCTTCCAAGAGAAGTAACTGGGGCTCAGTAGAGCCATGCTAGTTGAACCCCCTTTGCTTGATAAATCTTTTATATGTGTATCTTTTTTAGGCTTTTGTAATACTATAAAGTGTGGATGTTGAAACTAATGTGGTGTATGTATATAAAAAGTGAATCTTTACTTATGGTATGAAGTCCTTTTCATGTATGCATGGCTCAATGGAAATATTTTCTGTTATTTTAGACTTCCGCTAAGCCCCGTATCTTATATTCAAGAGTCTATTTGTATGAAAGCCGTAGGTAATCTATGATTACTGGCCGGTCATGACGCTAAACCCATAGGGGCGGATTTGGATCCTGACAATACTCCTCTCGTCTTATGGAGTTGTGGTTGTCAGAAAAACTTCCATTCATTGTCATTGTCGGAGAAGTGCAGGTAATCAAATGATTGCCATTGTTACAGTCAGAATATTGCCGCCAAAGGGTTTTCAAGGTTTTGAGGGTGGGTAGGTTTTGAAGGTGAGATTTGGAGAAGATGGATGGGTGGTGATAGAGGTGTGTGCTCTCATAAACCCTAATTCATGATGTAGTGGGTGTGTAGGTTTAATTGTGAGATAGAGTGTCCCAAAATTAATGATATCATTTGCAGTAATTTTATTTGAGGCTATTATTGTAATAAAAAAAGCTAAAAATTAGGGGTCCAAAATAATTTATGGGATGCTAATAGCAGCACTCAAATAAATTTCAAAAAAATATTTTTGAATTTTTAAAAATTATTTATACCTACTAAAGATAAAATTATGTAAAATTGATAGATCTGTTACACACTCATTTATTTTTTTATCAAATTTATTTTTATTATATGTTTGGATGATGATCATATAATGAGTAGTTGTTAAGTTTTTAATATGTAACCGATAAATTTAATATATGAAATATTTTTAGTTTTGGATTTTTAATTTAATGGATTGGTTTAATAATGATATTAAAATTGTCGCCATATTTGACTTTTGAAAAACTAGAAAATAATTATATAAAAATAAAAACAACCACCCATAAATTGACCTATGGGCACTTTTGCAAGAAAGAGATTGTCTGGGAGGACGTTCGGTTCAACGGTCACCTACAAATTTAATAAAACAATAAAGCTCCCTTGATTTGATGAAAAAAGTAACTCTCTCTCTATTTGATATCAGTTTGATGAAAGGGTTATCAAATTTGAATTTGATGACAGATTTGATGAAGTGTTGAAGAAGCGTTAAGAAAGAAGAAGAAGAGAAAACAATAGAAAAGAATACATATATGCAATTGGTGTGTACTATAAAAAATATTTTTAAAATTAATATATATTGTCTTTATTAATAAATTTATATTAAAATATAATAAAATTTTAATTAAGCGTAGGTAATGGGTTTTTGTTTTTGTTTTTTTGTTTTTTAAGTGCACCAAGTTGACTTCATGGGCTTATATACTATGAATTTGTGCTCTTGTGGGCCGTAGGCCCATATTCACTCAGCTGCACCCTAGGGTTTCAAAAACCAGCGTATATAGGTTCGATCGTCTTCTCCAAATCAACCAAAAACCAGCCGTCGAAACCAGACGCTTCAGAACTTTCTCTCTCTAGGTATTGTCACTCACTTTCTCTCTCTACATATGCATAGCTATATATATATATGTATTTGTATCGATAAATGATTTTGTGGATGCAGAGTTAAGAGGTGTGGAAATGGCGACAGTACCAGGGCCTCTGATCTGGGAGATTGTGAAGAAGAACAACTCTTTCCTCGTGAAGGAGTTTGGTAACGGAACTGCTAGCGTGCGCTTCAGCAAAGAGAGCAACAATCTCTACAACCTCAACTCCTACAAGCACTCTGGTATTATTCAACTCACACTTCATTACTCTCAAAGTTTTAATCCCTGAAATGTTTGGTTTCCGAGAAAATTTGTGAAAGTAATCGTCTTTATCTTGGTTGAGTTGAATCTCTTTTTCTTTTTTCTTTTTTTTATTAAGTTCATTTGTACTGTCTGTTAGTATTTTTATTTATTTTGCAATAATATAAAAAGCTGTCTTTAAATCAAAGATTTGAGTTGGGATTTGTGGAGGGAAAGAGGAACCCTTCCCTCTACAAATTCTTGATCCAAACACTGCCTAAGGGGAATGTTCTATGTTTTATTTTGCACACTCTAATTATGTTCAATATGAATTTGATTTTTGTTCAACTTTTAATTTATGTGATCTTCTAGCAAAACACATACAGTTGGCGATTTTATGCTGGAGTTTTTGTGGGTTTAGATTGAAATTGGGTTTATGTGTATGTGTTTAATGGGTATTATGTTATAGGGTTAGCGAACAAGAAAACTGTAACCATTCAACCAGGGGGTAAAGATCAATCTGTGTTGCTTGCAACAACGAAGACCAAGAAGCAGGCCAAACCATCGACTTTACTTCACAAGTCTGTTATGAAGAAGGAGTTCCGTCGCATGGCAAAGGCAGTGACAAACCAGGTATGAATTAGTTGTTGGCACCTTGTGTGTTCATATGAACAATGGTTGCAATTGACATAGCCAATAGCTGAACTTAATAATCATTGGGTTTTGGTTGGGGGACTATATTTGACGAAATCTACTTGTTGAGTTGTAACAACATGTGTGCTCAGGCGTTATCATGTTTAGAGTCAATGCATATTGATATTTGTTGGAAATTTTTTATCTTGGATGGAAACTGGTTATATAAGAACAGCAGCAGCTTACTTTCTCAACTCAAAATATTATAGGGATCTTCTGGCCAAATTTGACATTTTTTTCTGTAGCAATGAGCAGTTAGTTTGTGAGAAGAACCTGTCGGTTCTTTATAAAATTATCTTGTTTAGGCTTTGTTTGTGAGCTTCTGCTCTACTATTAGTGCTTCAGTAATTTGTATTCCATTGCTGGTGATATGTATGCAAGCATGATAAAGTTATGCTTTATTTGATTGTTGTGCTATTGCAATTGTAATTTTGAAGATGTTGACTAGCTTACGACTATAGGTGGAATTTTTACCAATTGAAAAAGCACATCAATTGAGGTTTTCAGTTTTGTTGGCACGCTGTTTAGCGTGCTTGATTTGTGATGCAATATGAATGTGTGAAATGTGAATGGCTATTCAGCATGTGTTCTCATACTTGTATTTTTTTGGATAATTACATATGTGTTCATACTTTTGCTATTTGGGCACTGAGAGACACATAAAGCTAGGGAGATCTTTACTCTTTGTAAAAATTCCTTGGTGGTGGGTTGTGTTTGGCACCCAGCCAGCACATTGGTATGTGGTTCACAGGGTTATACCTTGTACCATCACTTTTGTTTTCAGGAAAGGAGAGAAGATCTGGTGAGATGTTCTTATTTCATTTTTATTTTTAGTGAGGAACAACGATTCAAAATCTGAGTTGTGTAAATGGTTGTATTGCCTTGCCTTTTTCATTTTTGTGTTGATCTATAGAAAAAACAGTAATGTGTACTGCTTGCATTTTGTTCTTTTTGCTTTGAATGTCTTTTGGGCATGCAAGTGCTAGACTCTTTAGTGAACTTTGGGGGAGGGAAAAACGGCTTCAGCTGCTGGAACTTAATCTCCTATCATCTGATAGCCACCTTTACTTATCTCTCCCCAAAGTGAGAAATCAGAAGTTTAATGCTTGTACGCCACTTTATATGGTTTGCAAGTTTGGCTCTTCTGTTACATTTTTCTACAAGTGGGCACTCGAGTGGTGGTGGATACATTTGAGTGTTTTCTGTTGGTTGCTTAAGTTAAAAAGTTTTCACCATTTTTTATTATTTATTTAGTTTTAAGGTTGAGAAAGTGTATTCTTATCACTTTTTTTATTATTATATCATTTATTGCAGGTGGGAAATAACTATTACAGGCCAGATCTGAAGAATGCAGCCCTTGCAAGGTTGAGCGCCGTGCACAGGAGCCTTAAGGTCACCAAATCCGGTGTCAAGAAGAGGAACAGGCAGGCTCTTAGGAAGTGAATTTAGGATGAGGGTGATTCTTGTTTCCATCATTTCTAGACTTTGGAAGTTTGTGTTGTTTTTTTTTCCTTTTTTGCTTTATTGAAGCTTTTCTTTTTGTGATGCTATTAGATCAAGTTTCAAAACAAAAGAGGAGTTGGGCTTTTACTTATCTATCAGTTTTGCATTATGATTTGGTGGTTTACATGGATACTTGAATTTAATGTTTATTAATGGAATTTCTTCTGATACTTTTGGTTGGATTTTGAGTGATTGATATGAGTCTACTGGCATATTTACCTTGTGATGTGAATCACATTGTAGGTGCTAACCTATTTTTGAGTTGCCTTCCGAATGCTTAAAACTCAACACTTTACCACTTCATGTTCTATTTTGTTATGCTAGGAACCTTGAATATTCTATCAAATATTTTACTACTCGGATTTGTGTGAGTCCCACCCCATGTGAGAGAGTTGGTAAGATATTTGGTAGAATGTTTGGGATATATAGCATTTCTCTTTTGTGACAATTCCATTAGTAGGCTGTTTGTTAGGGTTTTGAATGGAAAATGTCATGTGAGCAGCATGTGACATGCAACCTAAGATTTTAGGATTAAAATGCCGTTGTTCTTGTTTGCTACACGGCCTTGTCTATCCCTGTAGCCAAACATAGTCTTAGCCAAACAGGAATTAGAAGTGTAGAACAGGAGAGGGAGTCTTAGTAGCCAAAATCAATGGTGTAGCAAGCCATTGAGTCTGTCTCATTCCTCTTAAACCATCCTTACAACTTGATCTGCTGCATCAAGAAGTGGAGATAGCATCAACCAATGAGTTGTCTCATTCCTATTCCCTCATCTCTTTAACCTCCTTTTGAGTCTTGTTATAATTCTCTCAACCACCATCTTCTCTTTATTGTGATTATGCATTTAATCCTCTTCAATCTGCTGGTGGAGTATGTATGGTTTGCCTTCAAATGCAATTCCATTCTTGTGAGAACTGTATTTCAGAAATTGGTTGACCAAAGTTGTGCTCCCCTGGCTGCTATTAAGATTGCCTCCGAGTGGGCTTATGACCATCCTTTTTATATGTATACATTCTCACAAATTCATCGTCTGTTTTTGAGCAGTTGAAAGGTGTACTAGAGATATTAAAGCTGCTTGTGAAGGGTGTAGCCCCCTTTATATATAGAATAGAATAATGTTTGGGACCACTAAAATGGCACTTCTAAAGCTACACTAATGAGGTGGTATTGTTGTGAGTCCCACCTTGATGTGATAGTTTGGCCTTTGTTTTTGTTTTTTTTTGTTTTTTCTTGCACTACCAGCTCATTAGAACTGGCATTAGTGCTCCTAAATTAATGGTTTGTATCACCACTGCATTGATTATGTTTTGGTTATAGTATTTTTTTTTTTATTTGTTATTATTATTAGTATTATTTTTTATGGTCACCTTATTAAGATGTAGTTATATTGTAGTGATAGGGCTCTTTTTTCTCATCCATGATTTTACAATGTATTTTTGATTAGTTGTTATGATGGATCATTGTTGTACTATTCCCTTTTAATTACGGGTAAATTACACTTAGCTCCCTAAGATTTGAAGAAAATACTGTTAATCTTGCACTTTTGACATAATTATACTGGTGTCTTTAAAGTTTTAATTCACATAATAATTAAATACTTTTAACATAATTATACTAGTATCTTTAAAGTTTTAATTCACATAACAATTAAATATTTTTCACCACTAATTTGTTAGTGATATAAATGAAAATTTGATGTTATCCTCTCGTCTATTAAAATATATATTTATCTTTATTTATTTTAGTGTTTACTTACTATCTATATTAGTTTAAGTCGCTTTAGTTTTATTAGAAGGGAGGGCATTCTAATTATGTCAAAATTGTAAAATTAATTGTATTATTATTATTATTATTATTATTATAAATCTTAGGAGAGGTGAGTGTAATTTATCCTTTAATTACCGAACTTTTTATATTTGTCAAAAGTAAAAATAGAACTAAGAAAAATGAGAGAGGATGACACTAAGCAAACGGGGGCTCTTAACCCACTATCCTCCTCCGTCTCACATCCAAAGTCATAAATATAAAAAATGTTTGGTATTATAGAAACCTCCAAAGGAGGGCCAAGGTCGAGAGCTGTTAGGCTTCATATGAAACATAAATTTGAAATTAAAAAATAGATTTACTAACACCTAATAGTAGAATTAAAAAATGAGAACAAAAAGGCATCAACCTTACCATACAGAAAAAAATAATGTTGCCTGAATTGACAAATTTGGGCATATTCCAGTTGTCCTCCTTTTTGTAATTGTTTTTGTTGCCAAAACTACTTTCCTATCACTTACAAATTTTATCACGTTTCAACTAATGCACATACAAACTTTCTCAACAAACCTTCTCAAATGTATCAAGTATTAACAAATAAACAAATTTTGCGCAACTACCAATGAAAATGATTGGTAGTTTGAATTTGAATTTGAATTTTCTCAAAAGTTAAATTTGTGCTTGCCGGTCGACCACACGGACGACCGGTACAAGACTTGTCTACCGTAGTTGTCATTCTTGTTAATCACGACTATCACCTTCTTATCGGATGATCAATAAGTCAAAATTCGAACAATTTGAACAAATCAAATTTCGAGCGATATAACATTACTCAACTACCCGTCATTGTTGTGTACCATGAAGTATAACTTGTCCACGTCGGATGCGTGTAATTAGTTTGCCAAAAATAAATAAAATGATTTAAGAAGTAAAATGAGCTTTTCATATTACTCATTTGTATATGTCTTGACTAGACTAGAACTAATTTTTTGCAGACTAAGACCAAATCAAATGGTTTATACCCATCTAAAAGAAAAATTCAAATTGTTTATGACTTGACAAACAAGTATACATACATGCACGAATTCTTCTCTTCGCTGCGAAATTTCTCAAATCCAATTGGGCAGAGTAAACTACTAACCCATAGTTTTATATGTAATCCAAGACATATATAGAGGCTCACTTTCTAGATAGCTGACATGATATTTAACTTATATCTGTGACAGTTTAAAAACGAATAATCCGAAACACATTGTGACATTTTCTGAATCAACGCCATTTACAAATTTTTTTTTAATTTTAATTATTATTATTATTATTTTACATAACCCTATCTAAGTGAATCATTCTTTCTTTTTATCCTAACTACTTAACAAAAGTAAGGGTTGTTTTGGAAAATTAGTTAAGAATTGAATTTTTTGACTTTTTAAAACTTTTTTCTTGAAAAAACGTGTAAAGAAATATAAAAGTGATATAATTCAAAATAAGCTAAAAGCCAAAATTTAACTTTTAGCCATCTTCCCAAAAGAGTCCTAAATCAACATTCCTCAATCATAATTTTTTGTGTAATTATACTTTTTATTATTATAATTTGATCCAAATTGCATTTTAATCCTTATAGTTTCAATTTGAATAATTTATTCCATACACTATAAATCTAATTCCAATTAATCCTTCCATCTAATTTTTTATTAATTTTATCCACATTTACACCCTAAAAATTGACAAATATATCAAAATTATTAATTTTAACCTTCAATTTAGACCAAAAAACCAAACTAAAACCTTGAAAAATGTTTCAAAATTATTAATTTTAATCTCCAATTTGGATAAAATGACCAAATTAAACCTAAACTTACAGTATAAAAATTAAATTGTTCAAATTAAAACTACAGAAACTAAATGGCCTCTTTTGAGAAGTAGATTAAAAGCCACTTTTCAACTTTTAAACCATTTTGGATCACATCATCTCTCACATTTTTTACATATTTTTTTTTTAAAAAAAAAACTAAAAAATTAAATTTTAACCATCTCGTCAAAACACTCTAAAATTTGAATCAAACAACCAAGATGGAAAAATTAACCATAATATTCAGAAACTACTGTAATAATTACGCGTATGCATACTGCAAAAGTTAAAAAGCAATGAAAATAATTTTCTATGTCAAGAATATCAGCTACATGTTAGGCTCGAATTACAGCAACACGCTTCATATTCATAGGTTGATATGACAAGTAAGACTTGGCGTACAGAATATTGAAAATTCTTTAAATAAGCCACCCCAATAGAATTCTTTATATGTTTCTTGTCTTCACCCAACTCTCTCCTCCTGACCATATAAATTCAAGCATCAAGCTTTCAAAACCAACCAATCAATCAAACAAAGCTCCACCGCCATGTCGGTCAAGGCCGACACCGCTCTGAGCAGCAGCGGCGGAGGCGAAGCCGCTGCAAAGCGTCCACGCATTGGCAGCTGCTTCTCCTTCATGGAGATTTCTATAGAACCTGGAATCAAGTCACTGAAACACTTGGATTCGAAGAAGTTCAAATCCGAGATCAAAAGATGGGCTAAAGCTGTTGTTACCTATGCTCGTCAAGTTAGCGACCACTTTGGAAGCTCTCGTCGCAGCTCTCAAGAATCCGAGGAATCACTACGAAGTTCATGAATAAAAGTCTATACATCAATGCTATGATTTATACAAAATTGAAAAACTTATCTATACTGGTTAGACAAACTGTCAGGAAAATTGTCACAACTACTGGGTTTTTGGTTTTTGTTCTTTTTGAGGAACATAGACCGATCACTGAAGGCTGAAGACAGAAGAAAGTTGAAAAGGAAATCTTATTCCTTCGAATCTGCCAGATGGGTTTTCGTGTCAATCGATCTTTTCTAATAAAGAAGATGTCTTTTCATTCCCGGAAATCGTCCTCAAAAGCTGCTTCGAACACATGTCCTGTGCTTGCGTTGCATTCTTCATCCGGTTGGCTCTTACCCAAGCAGGTTCCTGTAAAAAAAAAATTAATAACTGTAGTGCTTAGTTCTCAATTTTTCATTACATCCATTTGTTTCAGCAGAAAACATTTCTGTACAAAACTTTTTCTTAATGTTTGGTTACAACCTTGAAACTAATGTACAAGTGGTGGTGGTGGGGTGGTGGTGGTTGACATGGTCGTGGGATGGTGATGGTGTGGGATGGTAGAGGTGGTGATGGTGGTGGGAGGTGGATGTGGGAGCGGTGACGAGTAATGTAATGGCACTGGTAAGATTTTAGTCAAAAAAACATTTTTCACCTTTCAAAAGTAAAACATCTCAGCAAGCTTACTTTTCGTTGATCACGAAAAATATTTTTCATTAACTTTCATTTTTCCTTAGTACACCAGACACCATAACATGCGAAAAATGTTTTCCACCAAAACAAAAAACAGAGGGTTAATAATAGGCATTCTTGTTCGACTGTATTCGAACAAACACTGTCTAATCATTAAGAGAAATGCAGATGTGGGTGGGTAGAATTTTTGTGCACGAAAAAAGTTGTATAGAATGTCACCTCAGGAACAAGGCGAGAGAACACAAATTTAATTAACAAGAGCACGTGTTCGATAATGAGGATCGCTGCAAGTCCCGGTTCAATTTTCCATTTCCCTTCCTGATCATATAAGCATACTAGAAGCGCACAGTTGGTGCATATTGACATCACCATCAGAAACTGAAATTCAAAGCAGTCTCATGTAAGTAATATGATTGTTGGATGAGTAGACTGAGAAGCCGAATGTAAAAATCACATCTAAACAGTTAAATAAAATCAATGACAGAACATCGTTCCCAAGGGTAATGGATGGATTTTTTTTTCTTAATGCTTGAATTAATAGTTTGCAATAGAGATAATAAGCTAGATATTCAGAATTTGTTAGTTGATTGATAAAGTGAATTGCCAAAGCCATGACAAGGGAGGAAAATAACATTTAACAGCCGAAATGTAAAAAAAAATCGTTTTTTTTCTTTCCCCCCACATGGAAATATTAGTAGAATACTGGAATTCCAATATTTCCACCAATGCATGCCTAAATGCACAGAAACACTACTGATCACAAGAAATGATTGTATGAGAAATAAATTTTAAGAAATGAATTTTAGTTTAGCCAATGGTGGACCCAAAAATTTTGCCGGGGGGGAGGGGGGAAGGTAAAATTAATTCCATTTTGGCGGGGCCAAAATACTTGCATTTTAAAGAAATTAGTATATCTGGACTAGAAAATTCATCACTACATCTAGATTATCTTGTTAAATAAAATTTAATTCTACCTATACAAGCATTCCAAAAATTTCATAATATTTCAATTTTTTAGAGTTCTCTCTAAACAAATTTTCAAAATGATAAAAACAAAACAAATTCTTCATATTGTATAGTAATTACTATAAAATGTAACTTTCAATAATATAATACGTTCAAAAAAATTATATAAATAGTAGGAAAAAAGAAAACTATACACGTAAATTTTTGTATAGAGATAAAGTACTTTGTAAATAGGATGAATGAAAGTCTTATCAACAACACAATGAGATTGAGGTGCCAGTGAGTTCAGCTAAGACGGGTTTTTTGTAGTAATATTCACAATGCATTTAGAAAATCACCACTAAAGATGGACACTACAATGTTTTTAGTCTGGAAAAGATATAACCGATACCTGAAATATATTCAGCCAAGCTCCAATTGTTGCTGCAGCACGGGGAATGGGCCTTTTGAACATGACAAGCAGCTTTAGCGCATCAGTTCTGATTTCCGTGATGTTGTTCTGCACACAAGACAACCGTACAAAGTACAAACTTTCATTTACTTTGTCTAGACCTGATATGATTTAAAAAGCCATCAGTAATTATGTTGAAAGAGCAACTACGAGCATTAATACCAATGCAGCAAAGGCAAAGGCTGGCGGGAATGCACAAGCAAACATCATAATCATGCCAAACTGCAACGCCAACTCCAGAAAGTCTGCAAGTGAATTGTTTTAAATTTCACACGGTTATGCAAAACCCACATAAAAAATTAATAATATTTGACAATCTCCATGGTGATTCGAAACCACATGAAAAGGAAATGACAAATATACAATCTCCATTTAAATGCATTTTAATAGGGTTAATTATTGAATATCACCTTACCCCCTTCCAACTTTAAAACCGTATGTTAGACCCCTCAACAATCAAAAACTGTACAAAGTGGATCCCTCTTCTGGAGGGGTTGAAAGTGAAGCAATTTCGATAGTTGAGGCATCTAAATGTACATTTCTGGTTTCTATGTTTTTGAGAAACGGAGCAAGAAGAATGCTTCTTCTTGGGCTTTCATTTTTGAAAATGTTGAGATTTCTTTGAGGACTTGCAATAACACTTTTGATCTTTGCATTTAATCAACAAATCAGGGCGGTCACAGGCTTCACCAAGAAATTTTGCTTGTTCTTCAAGGAGGTTTTTAAGTTGAGGGGGATAAGGTGATATTCAGTGCCCATTTGGCAACTTTAAGTTAAGTGAGTTTGGAATGGTTTTTTTGGTTGAATAGATAGTTGTGAGGGAAAAAGTGATTGATTGATACGTATGATATGACATTTTGGCTCTTTTAGCCAAAAAACCACAGACCAGTAAAGTTGAATTAACCCCTCTCAATAAGAAAGAAAACCATTTAAATGCATTTTTAAATGGAAACAAGAAAAGAAAATGCTTTCCAAATAGTTTCTGAAACAGAATGATATGCTTTAATTTTATATGATTTCCAAATGTTACTGCTAGACATAAATATATATATTTCTGACAATTGCACGGATTTATACATTACCATCAAAGAGCCCATCTTCAAGTTCCGCACCAACACTTGCAGAATAAGTAGGTTTAAGATACTCTTTCTCTACCCTATAAATGAACTGGGTCTTCCCTGTTGACAAACCTTTCTCGCGTTTTCTCTTCTTTCTACATGGGAAGCAATGCATAAAACCGCATTCTAGGCATGTATGAGAAAGATAAAGCTAAGCTACAATCTATTAATTACAAGGCTTGAAACAGATTATAATAATGGAAGAGGCTTACCGAATAGCTCTGTACTTTTTGTAGCTGTATTTCAGATAGGGTAAAGAATTTTCCATCAGATTTTCGAGCACCTGGAAAACATTTTCCCGGCACAAAAGTACATAAAAATCCAAAAAAGAACATAAATACAAAAAAGATAATCAATAATATCTTCCTACCTCGGACACAATTAGACGTTGAATCAAAACTTGGCGAAGAGTAGCAAAATTGCGGTGAAGAAGCACATGGTAAAAAATTCCAATATATGACTGCATGAAATAGAGGCCAAACACCTACAATGGAAAGAAAATAGTAAATAATTAGAATTCGGTAACCATAAAACACCAGATCCATAAGGGATTGCACCGATCTCTCCTTTTTACCTTGTAAATCAAGCTGTCTGCCTTATATTCTGTGCTTTCATTGTTTTCATATTTAATGAGTCTGACTGATATCTTGCCCCCAATTTTGTTAAAATACTGTATCGCAAAAAGATAGACCACAGTCAGCCCAAACCTGAAAACAAAATATTTACACAGTGTTATAATATTTTAAACAATATTATGTAATAAATACAAGTCATTGATACATATATTTTGGATGAGTCAAGGGGACAGGTCATTGATCCATATATTTCGGATAAGTCAAAAAATTTATGGAGGAAATACTGAAACAAGAAGTTGACACTACAAAGAAGATAATTGTGATAACCCAACCCGTATTACATTTAATTATGCATAAGATTATGTGTTTGATATGAATTTCCAAGTTTTAAGTATGTGAATTTTGTGATTTTGGAACTTGATCTGTTGAATGTAGAAATATCTGCTGCAAATACCACTTTGAGCGGAAAATTGATGGCCTTAGAGGCGCGATAAATCAAAATCAACTTCATATCTGTGATTACCATGTTTTTTAGAGCCTACAATGAAATTTTGTAAAATTACGATTCGTAATGATCAAATTAAAATTTATGAGTTAAGCCTTATTTGTGTTTGGCCTCTTGTGTTCTTCATTTTGTGAGAGAGTTTGTTAGAGTGAGTTAGAGAGAGAGGAAGAAGAAGAGCTAGGGTTTTGGAAGAGAATCAAAGGGCAAACCTTAGACTTGAGTTAAGGTATAATAATCTACTTATAATCTTTGTCTTTAACTCATCTTTGGCATGAAATCAAGATTAAATTGGGAATTTTAAGCTAAGGTCTGAGTTGTGTAAAAGTTTGGAATAAAATCAAGAAATCTCTTCATTGTTGTTTGACTTGAGTTCAATCTTGTGATTAATCCATGAAATAAACTTTTGATGGTTCATACAAATAAGATTTGTTGAAAGGTCATTCATAGATATATGTATCTTGAGCTTGTATATGAAATTCATGATTGTATGGAAAAGATGAGACCATGATGTTGATGCAAGATTGATAAGTTTAATGTGGAATTACACTTGTATCATGCTTGTGTATCATGTTTTTAAGTGAGTTTTGCTTTGATTTGAGCTTGGAAATGAGTTTGGAAGGTTTGCATTTTTGGCAATTTTCGGACAGTTTGATTTTGCCCAGACCGCACGAACGGCCACGGGCTCCGCACGAGCGGAACATGATGAAAAATAGAGGTTTGCATTCTACTTAAACCACTGCTCGAGCGGCCAAGGCCACCGCTCGAGCGGTCAAAGTGGGCGCGCGTGCAGCCAACCCTGTTTTAACTTATACCTAGTAACTTCAAAAAAGAATATCTCCCTCATCTGGACTCCGTTTAGACGATTCTTGAGCCTAAATTCAAGCCCCAGAAGTCTAGTTTCCAATGGTGGTGGTCTCATATCCAAATTCTAAGTACACAAATAGATTTGCTCAAATTAGTGAAGACTGTTCACTTTCTTTATAACCGTTTTATGCTATTTCCTCTCCTAACCCAGTTTCCTTTTGTTTCTTCCTATTTTCCTAGACACGGATTATGACCCATCGAGGACTAATGAATTTAGAACCAACAAAAATAATTGGTTAAGAAGCAAAGTAAAGGATTGATTTATTTGGTTAAGAGAAGATTAAGAGAAGTAAATTTGATCAAAAGAGTAATTCTATGTTCCGATATATTGTGCCATGCGCATTGTGTTTGCAGGTCATGATTCGAGGACCAGTCAACCATTTCTAAAAACCACTGTGAGTAATAGTATAGTAAAGATATGTTTTTCACTATCTATTTTGATTTATGTACAACATAATCTTCTAATAATAGTATAGTAAAGATATATTTTTCATTATCTATTTTGATTTATGTACGACATGATCTTCTAAATATCGTATTTTGTCAAAATGCACAAGTTTCCAAGAAATGTGAAATAAGTTATAAACAAGAAATGTGAATTGTTTATAACATGATATGGCGGGCCCAAGGCCGTTCCGTTTATGCTATGACATGATATGAATTGTTTAATCTTTAAGACCTATTGATTTCTGGTATAGAACAAAGTGTTGTACGAAACTAAGTGCTACAGTGGGAATCACTTCTAGAGTCCGTACAAGTCACCTCTTTGGTCCATACATACATAAATGTTGGGCCCGAAGCCGTTTTGATATATGATTGGACCCAAGGTCGTTTTGATATGTACAAATTGGGCCTAAGGCCGTTTTGATATATGATTCGGCCCGAGGCCATTTTCATATGTGCAAATTGGGCCTGAGGCTGTTTTGATAAATATTTGGCCCGAGCCCATTTTGATATGTGCAAATTGGGCCCGAGACCGTTTTGATATGTGCAAATTGGGTCCGAGACTGTTTTGATATATGATTGGGCCTAAGGCCATTTTGTTTACACGATTATGGATATTGTGATAATATTATGATTATTACGTTGTTTACTGTATTATTACTTATTGAGCTTCGCTCACCCAATATTATGTATTCACATGTAGGTAATCTGCAGCATGGAGCACAGCCCTAGAGTCAGCTTCAGGAGCTATTCTTTATGAGACCCAATCGAGTCTGCCTCCGAGATGGAGTTTTGTCTTGACTCACACCACACCTTGATCTTATTTTGTTTTTGCTTTCGTGGTCTTAGGTTGTAAACACTATATACAATTTTTTCTTTGGCTCCTATATTTTTGTTAGGCTGTTACATGGTTATCTCTATGATCTTGCTCATAGTCAGCACAACTCAATAAACTCCTTCTCATTATATGCTTCCGTTATGGCCCCATTAACATAAATATTTTGTATGTTCATTTGAAGCCTTCGGTAATCCATGGATTACTGGCCAGTTATGACCCAAACTTTTAGGGGCGGGTTTGGTTTATGACAATAATAATCATATACCTGCAGTCTACATTAAGACCATCATCTTACTTTTTTTACAAATGAAGGCTTAAATTAGAAGAATTTTATGGTAGGTTACGATATCATTCTCACTGGACAAACTATTATTGATGATGCATGAATATGTACTATTAATATCAACAAAGCTTATTGTGGGTGATCCATCTAATGCTACATAGTTTTAACTTCAAATGGAAAGGAAAATAACTTCATGCAGCATTGGACCGATCTCATGTCTCTAGTGACTACTATATTTTGTTAAATGTATCACAATGTGATAAGTTCAGATGAAAATGCATGCAGAAATACACACACATGTATATTCGCTGCATATATATGTGCTAAACAAAGCAAAACAAGCATAGATCAGACACTAGGATTAAAATATAATAAGATACGAAAGTGAACTAAAACAGATGCTAATAGTTGCAAGAAAGAAAGGATAATAATTTCTTTTTCCTAAAAGGAGCAAAATAACATAAATTCAAACCAACAGTAATGAGATTCTCACTTCATAAGATCGGACCCAATAACCTCGTAGAGATGAGCATAAGCCAATTCAAATGGAAGCTGAAGGCATATGATACTCAAGATAATGATGGCATCATTTCTGAATCTCATCAGACATCCAAACCATTCCTTCCTTTGAAATAGCTCCTTCTCTTTTGTTTTATCGTTGCCCCATTTCTTTATGAGTTCCACAGGAGACTGGAAGGAACTCCACTCCATTTCCAAAAAGTTATACCCAGGGTCTTCTCCAAACGGACAACTAATTTGCCACCTACAACACACATGGGGAAAAGATTAGAAACAACATTAAACATGAATAAAACAGCAATAAAAAATATAAATAAGAGGGAAGGAGGGAGGGAGGGAAGAAGCAATCCTTACTCTCCTCCATCACCACGACGACCCCCCCCCCCCCCCCCCAACCACCACA
Organism: Camellia granthamiana; assembly: GCA_036172215.1. Lineage (NCBI taxonomy): Eukaryota > Viridiplantae > Streptophyta > Magnoliopsida > Ericales > Theaceae > Camellia > Camellia granthamiana. The sequence continues at coordinate 12,770,519 of CM069917.1, forward strand.
AAAAAAAAAAAAAAAAAACAAAAAGGTTTTCCGTGGTCAATGGAAAACAAAACTTGCTTGGGCGAAAAATATTTTCCACCATTTTAAAGTGGAAACCATGTTCCAGACTAAATTTTTACCAATGCCACCATACTACCACCACTTCACCGCCACCACTACCCCAACACCTCCTCCACCACCCTACCACCACTACTAATACAATCAACAGCACATTAGTTTCAAGATCACAACCAAACATCAAAAAAAAATTCCAAGAAAAATATTTTCTGAAAAAAAAAATTCCGTAAACAGTTTTTCTGTTGGAAAATGTTTTCTGCCGAAAAAAAATGAAGCATTAGATCCAAAGGTTAACGGCAACTAAATAACAGTTGGATAAATGTGATTACCTAGCTAGGAGGGCAGAGTTTTTACGCTTCCAGAATTGGAAAAACAATACAGCCCATGATATAATGCTTATGAAGAAAACAGGGAGCACTAATAACTGCCATGATCTGAAGAAAACAGTAAGCAATCACAGAAATTATTATAATTTACAAACCAAATTACATCAAATTCTCAAAATCAATCTATATGCATAATAAAAGGTACAGTAACCTACCCAAAGTCAACCAACTGCAGGGTAACCCCGAAAATAGCTGGAAAAAATATCCACCGCGTATACATTCCAAGGAAGGCAAAATATATTGCAATCTACACCGTAAATTACATTATTAAAGGTTATTGCAACTCAAAAAATACAAATGAATATGAATTGCAATAGCAACTAGCACCATATCAAGATTCACCTTTGTCCCAAAATATGAATAGATCTCATCCAGAGGCTGTCGTGTGACGTCCCACCAGTTCAATGCCCAATTTCTCAAAAGCCACTTCCTCTTTATTTCATCTATAAACCACAATTCATCTGAGTGTCCCCAGAATTACAGGTAACTTTGTTATACTTATACATGAAAGCTAGCATACCATGCAAAGGAAAGACTTCTTTGACAATGCCCTCCAACTCCAACTTCCGAACAAGAGATTCTCCCGACTTCCAGTGGAACTCTTTGCCATCAGATTTTAAAGTTAAAACCGACTTGCTTTTGTTCACCTGTAAATGTGAAAGTAAGAATCAATCAACAAGCAATATTGAGCATACAAGGAAACCGCAAAGCCAAGAATCCCATAACAGATTAGTTTTACGTTCTCGCACTTGGTTCACTGAATTTACACATAAATCAATGCATATGCATAAACGGAAAAGAAATATGGAGACACATATAAGTTTAATATGATAGAGCCCAAAAAAGATTTGTTATGCATGTGGGATTTTGTGAATTGATTTTGAATTACAAAGTAAAAAGGAGAGCAACATCCAAGTAATAGAGCCAGCAATTGTGATAACACCATGAAAAAGGGAAACTAAAGGGAACTGGCGGCGAGTTCACTAAAATTGGATGGCCATGTTTTTGAACTCTACGATCCACAAAGAAATGCACGTTCATTGCCTTAATATAGATAGCCAATGTCCATTTAAGAGAAACAATAACAAATAGAACAACTCACCACTCCATATATAATGTGATGGTAGCAATGATAACGCTCGCACCAACTGAACAAGGAACCATCAGGTTGTCTGACAAAAGCTTCTGCCTCATCCCATTCAAACGGTAGATCCATTCCTGAAATCAGTATCAAGCAATTAGCAAATAAGCACAAAAAAACATCTTCTTTTTTTTCCGCAAATGATATACTCATCAATGATAACAGAGCATTTAAGAGCAAGAGAAATAGAGAACGAAGTCCAAATCATGGACAGGCAATGAAAAAAAACTAAGGAGTAGCAGAGTAACTATTACCAAAATGAGTTCTTTTCTTTAATTGCAACTCAGCTGCAGCTCTCCCAAGAGTTTCCAGAGGTGCTGCCAGCTAAAAAAGTGATGATCACAGAATGTAAATTCAGACTTAGTACATGACTGAATCAAATCATAATGCCGATGTGTTTAAATCTTACAAATAAATGCAACAATTTCCCTCTTTATATATATTATAGAACCAGTTAGCAAGATTCCAACATTCTTGTGATAGTATGAACTTATTTAACTGATAATATCATAACCATGGAACAGAACTCTAGTCCATTAAAAATTGGGGTAATTTCAATAATTTATGCTGCAAAATTAGAATAATCATGAGTAGAAAATAAACTGAGTCCTCATATAAGAAATACCAGATAGGAGCTTCTAAATACTCCCCTAATTTGTTTTCTCTACACCCATCTTGTGAAAGAGGGGCTTGGCTCAATGATAAGATTTGCCATTAGAATCACTGGTAGCACGAATTCAAGTCACGAAAACAACCTCTTTAAAAATGGGATGAGGTTTGTTTCCCCCAAACCCCGGTTTAGCGGGAGCCTCATGCACTGAGTAGCCCCAAATGTGTAGAGAGAGAATATGGGTGTGTTTAGATGCATCCATACCAGACAATTTAGTATCCTTGCATAACTTTGGCAAAAAAGAAAAATTAATAAATTAGAAAATTTAATTGCATATACTATCAATCCATGGATTTGAAACATCAGCTGGTAAGATACAATAACAATGTTAAAAGGTATTTCATTACATACTGTCAATTGCACCAATGAGCAAAACACTACAATATGTGGATCATTTTGACATACTTGATAGTTGATCACATTCTTCTATTGCAACACAAGATATAATTGCAAATAAAAGGACAACCAGAGAACACATAAAACATAATAGGATAGAGATTGAACCTTGATAAATTCTTCCTGAAAACCAATAACTCTGTCAACAATCAACCCAGCCTTCCTGAACACATCAACAAGAAACTCAACGCAATCATAACTCTCATCCTCTTGCTTCCCAGCCCTCCTTGGAACCACCACCGCTATCTCAAAAGCAGTTTGTTCTTCTTCCCCATCCCCATTCATTTCCAAACCCACCCACCCAAACGCCCCAAAACCCAAAAACCCAAACCAAGAAAACCTTCAAAGATTCCAAAAAACCAAATGGGTATCTCTTTCTAGAATCGATAGAACCCTAACTCGACCTCAAAGGTAAGTTCTTGAGAAAATACTGATTTGGGTCTCTCTGTTTAAGCTACAATGAACCAAAAAAAAAAGTTTGTTTTTGCTCAATTGGCGATTTGGGTCCTCTGCCAAAAATCAAATTTAAGCTTTTCAATCAGGAAAATAACGCTAATATGGTAACACAGGGTCGACAGACAGAGAGACAGAGAGAACAGGTGTCTGTGAGCTCGGGAAAAAGGGGGGGAGTTACTTTTGGGATTGACACGTAAGGGGGTGTACAAAGAAGTGGACACCTGGTCCCGTGACCGTTGCCACTGGGAGAGAGAAACGGTGGTTTGTGTTTGTTGTGTTCGAGTGAGTGGCGAGGCACGAATGCCAATGCATGTCAGTGGTTTCTATGACAAATCTAATGGTGTTGATCGCTTCTGATCTTCTCTATCCACATCTGCAATTGCAATTTGCTTGCAGGTGATGGTGGTGGTCTGATGGTGATAATGGGGGTGTTTGCTGCAGCTTTTTTGAGCCAGCTTATGGCTTCTGGCTTTTAAAAAGTTATTTTGGACTGTTTGGTTAAACTTATTTCAAACAGCTTCTGATTCTAACAGCTTATTTTAAGTCAAAAAAGCTGATTCTGAGAAGCTGCTCACCCCTTGCTTCTGATTATCAGCTTCTGCTGTGGACATGTTAATTCATGGTTATACTCTTAGATTTTTTTATTTTTTATTTTTTAAAAAATAGAAAAAGACCCAAATGGACTATAAAATATTATTATTATTTTTTATGAAAAATGTAGACAAATAGTGAATAATAAAAAATAAAAATTAATTAAAAAAGCTACTTCACAGCTTATTTAACAAACACTACTCAGCAACTTAAATCTATAATCTAACAGCTATACCAAACAGATTAACAACTTCTGATTAAAGTCATAATCTATAATCTGTTAAGCTATAAGCTATAATCTGTTTTAACAGCTACACCAAACAGCACCAATGAAGAGAGATATGCTTTTGTTACAGAGAAAGGGGTTTTGAGTTTTTCCAGAATTGAGAGATGTGTAAAGGAATATATGCTTCTTGTTCCATTCTTTGGTTCCCCCCATTAAAACACTTGCGACAAAGCTATTAAGCAACTAGGCCCTTTGGGTTTCCCTCGAAAATCTTTGAAATTTAATTTTCAAATTGAAATTGTTTGAGACTCCACAAATTTTTCATAATTTAACCTATAATGTGGGTGTTTAGAAAGTGAGTTTTTTTTGTAGATTTTTTTAGTTGTAGGATATTATTGGAGAAAAAAAAAATTTGTGTTTGGGAATATAGTTTGATTTTTTTGTAGTTTGATGTGATGTTTGTGAAAGAAAAAGTGAAATGATTATGGAGTTTGGTGTGATATTTTGTTTAGATTGATTTTTTTGAATTTTGTAAAACATTTGTCTTGTAGTGAAAAAAATTCAAAAAGAACCCAAAAACCTAGTTGCCAAACACTGCGATTGTGGAGTGATTATTTAATAATTTTAAAATATTATTTTTTGTCATTTATTAGAGCGTCTTGGCAATTGCCATTTTATCATTATCATTACTATAATTTGACAAATTGTTCATGAATAGTAATAAATTGTCAAATTATAACAATGGTACTTTAATGGTCATTTGTCATCTTTTTAGACCATTTCAGCAAATGAACAAAAAGAAACAATGATTTAAAACATAGACCGGTGAAAGCAGGAATCAGGCCTAGTTCTGATCCAAATTATTTGAATCATATTAATTGGAAAGAGAGTTGAAAATTTAATTTTCCTCGAAAATTAAATTTAGTATTCAATCAGTTTGTTTGAAGGGAATGTTAAAAAAATTTAATTTCTTTAAAACAAGTAACTCTTTCCTATCAATTATGACTTTATTAAATAGTATTAATAAATATTATGCAACAAATTTTATTTTTATTTGAGTATATATATTTATTTATTCATAATTTATAATTATATTTTTAAAATTATATAATATTAATTATGACGTCATAGTTCGACTATTTTGACTCGACGGTTGAACCGATAACCCATTTATCCAGTCTCTTTTTCGGTTCGCTCACCTGTTCGGTTTTCAAAATATTGGAAAGAAATACAGAAATAGCTCCACCAGACATCCTATTTCTGCATTTCTTCCTTTGTTTGTTTGCTAAAATGGTCTGAAAAACTGGAGAAAGGAAGCGAAACATTTGCTTTGTTGCACTTCATAGACACAAATAGTAAATGTCAAAATTTGTGTCAAATTTAACATAAACTTTTATATTTTTTAAATATAGTAACAGTTATTTCTTGTCATTAAAAATACACTGCTCTACTAAAACTACCAAATCATAACAATAGCAGCTCTAATCACATTTGTCAAATTTATTTTCATAAACCCAGCGGCTATTGGAGCTGCTACTTCACATTTGTCAAATTGATTATCATAAACCCAACGAAAAGTACTGGATCTCACTTATTTAACTTATAAATAACAAGATGGAGCATCATATGAATTTGAAAAGAGTAATAATATTGGAGCTGCTACTTCACATTTGTCAAATTGATTATCATAAACCCAACGAAAAGTATTGGATCTCACCTAACTAATAAATAGGAGGATCTCCAACCCTGAACTTCTTTTGTCATCAAATCTGATGAAAAAAATGATGTTTTTCTCAATTTGATACCACTGGCTCCAACGCTTCACTTTTTATCAAATTTGCTCCGGGACAACTGGTTGGTCGACTGGTAAGAGGAACTTTTTTTTTTTTTGAATTGTTTGAACCAATTTTTTTGAACTGTTTGAACCCTGTGGTGGTCGACCGGTAAGGAAATTTTTTTATTTTTTATTTTTTTTAACTGTTTGAACTTTTTTTGGAACTGTTTGAACCTTTTGGTGGTCGACCGGTTGGTCAACCGGCTGGTCGATCGGTTCGTCTCCCCTAACGGTCATGCACAGTGTTTTGGTGAAATGCGGAGCTTGTCCTCACTTTGGTAAAACGTTTGATGAATTCTCAATTTAATATCAATTTGGTGAAACCGTTGAAGCTCCAAACAGTGCTTTTTTCACTAACTTTCAAATTTGATGACAGATTTGGTGAAGCGTTGGAGATGGTCTAATAAGATGGAGCATCATATGAATTTGACAAAAGTAATAATTTCTCTACAATAACATGGTAGAATAAACACTTTTTATTTGTTACATATTCAATGGTGACATTATTTGATATAGTTTATTATAAATTAAAAATTAAAAACATAACTCTTCTAACATTTAGTTAATTATTATTTTTAACTTATTTAAGTTATTTTTTTTTAATGAGCTGTAGCCAAGAATTATACAAAATAATAAGCCATATACTCTCAAATTAAAATAAGTTATAAATAAGTCATTTAAGCGGTAACAAACAACCTAAATATAAGACTTGGGGTGGGTTCTGTGATATAATCTATGTTGTCACACCCCATAATGTTTGTTTTGACTATATTTTGATGATCTATCGTCATATTATAGGATTCGTTGAATATATCTTCTATATGAAAAATAAAATTAATCGGCCAAGTATAATCCCATGATCAAGCCGAATAATAACTTTTAAAAATTATCAAAATCATATTAAACGTTTAGTTTTTCTAAATATAAATGTGGTCTTGTTGTGAGTTACCAATGTTTGAGTAACTTTAATTTTTTTATGGATAATCTACTCAATGAAATTTGAGACATGCCCATAGAGGTTCACATGTCGATTTGATATAGGATTCAATTCTTTTATCACGTTAATGTGGACAAATTTGAGGATTTAAAATTTTAGATATACCCTTCTCTAAAATTAGTTGGTAAGAGTTGAGGGAAAAAATTACAAATATATAGGGATACAAGTGTATCTGTGATAAGATACAAATAAAAAACTGTGTGAGGGAATAAAATAATAATTCTCTAAATAATCCTTAGTTTCAATCAATCTCACTCTAAAATCTAATTTTATAGCAAATGAACAAAAATAAAGAGGTGATTGTGAATTGAAAATGATTGTAACTTATACTTTGGGACAAAATTATAATTTATTTTATTTACTTCACGAAAGTATAAAGATGATTAAAATTCAGACCAACTTAAGAAAAAATGACAACTTAAAAATAAAAGGAGAAAAATAGAAAATCAAGTGAAAAATATGATCATACCTCAGAAACTGAAAGCGTTAATATACAATATTATTTGGATAATACTTATCACTTCCATATATATATACATTAGTGTCATACTCTACATACGTTCAAAATTTATAATTATAATTTTGGAATTTAAAAAATTTTTTGAAATAAATTTTGAAATGACAATTTTATTTTCATGTGGCAAATGGCACATTTTTACGAGGGGAACTGTGTGTCGGTTCTAATAGGTAAACTTATTATCAAATAGATCTTATGATAATTAATTACATTCACTATTAAAAAATGTCATTAATTATTAATTTTTAGTGACAGTTAAAAAATGTAAAAAATGTCACTAATCATTAATTTTTAGCGACAACTATAAAATTTTGTCATAAAAAATATCACTAATTATAAATTTTAGCGACAATTTAAAAAAAAAATTCAAATTTTTTAACTTTCAATGATAGTTAAAAAATTTGTCATAAAGAAATCGGTTGCGATACATGCACAAATTAATGTACACACTAATGTACCAACTAGTATTATGATATTATTATTGACCATATTTATTATACAAGTTACAATACTCAAAGCCATATAAATAATGTCACATCATCTGTTAGTATATTAGTGTGTACATTAATTGATATATATAACATTATTTAAAAAAATATCACCGATTATAAGTTTTAAAAATAATTTATAAAAGTTATGACAATAAAATCATTAATTATTAATTTTTTACAACATATATACAAAATTATTTAAATAACGGTTTGATTATGATTTATTTTTAATAGCATTAATGGGAGTAGTTTACCATTTTCACAATGGCGCTGTTTGGAAAGTTTGGGTTTTGGTTTTTTTTTGTTTTTTTTTTACTAAAAGACAAAATCGTTATAAAATTAAAAAAATTAATCCAAATAAAATATTACATCAAACTCCATAATCACTTTATTTTTTATCTCACAAACATTACATTCAATCACAAAAAAATTCAACTATCTTCCCAGGCACAAAAAAAAAATTCTCCAATAATATCCTATAACTAAAAAAGCTTACAAAAAATCCCACTTTCCAAACACCACAATGGGGGTGTTTGTTTCAGCTTTTCAGAGCCAACTTATGGCTTTTAGCTTTGAAAAAGTTATTTTGGACTGTTTGGTTAAACTTATTTCAAACAGCTTCTGATTCTAACAGCTTATTTTAACTCAAAAAAGCTGATTCTGAGAAGCTGCTCACCCCTTACTTCTGATTATCAGCTTCTGCTGTGGACATGTTAATTTATTGTTATACTCTTAAATTTTTTTATTTTTTATTTTTTTAAAAATAGAAAAAGACTCAAATGGACTATAGATTATTATTATTATTTTTTTATGAGAAATGTAGACAAACAAAAAATAAAAATTAATTGAAAAAGTTATTTCACAGCTTATTTAACAAACACTACTCAGCAACTTAAATCTATAATCCAACAGCTACACCAAACAGATTAACAACTTCTGATTAAAGTCATAATCTATAATCTGTTAAGTTATAATCTATAAGTTGTTTTAACAACTACACCAAACGGGACCAATTGTCCCGGACCAAGCCCGACCCTGACCCGTATTCATTGCAAAATTATTGTCCGCGTCGCACATGATCCGAAAACGAAAGCGAAGGAAAAATCACGCATACAAATAATTTTCTTTGGAGCCAAACAACAAATCCTAACTCGAACGCGAGAAAAAAGAGAATTCCGCAAAGATCAAACGCCAATCAATTCGTAGATCCTCGCCTTCTAGATCAAGAATGGGGAATACAGAGAGATTGATGAACCAGATCATGGAGCTCAAGTTCACAGCGAAGAGTCTCCAACGCCAGGCAAAGAAATGCGAGAAAGACGAGAAATCCGAGAAACTCAAAGTCAAGAAAGCGATCGAGAAAGGAAACATGGACGGAGCTCGAATCTACGCCGAGAACGCGATCCGCAAGCGAAGCGAACAGTTGAATTACCTTCGCCTCGCTTCTCGCCTCGATGCCGTGGTCGCGAGACTCGATACTCAGGCCAAGATGACCACAATCAGCAAATCCATGTCCTCGATCGTGAAATCGCTCGAATCGACCCTCGCTACCGGAAACTTGCAGAAAATGTCGGAGACGATGGACCAGTTCGAGCGACAGTTCGTGAATATGGAGGTTCAGGCCGAGTTTATGGAGAGTTCGATGGCCGGAAGCACATCGCTGTCGACTCCCGAGGGAGACGTGAATAGCTTGATGCAGCAGGTGGCGGATGATTATGGACTCGAGGTGTCGGTGGGGCTGCCGCAGCCGGCGGCGCACGCGGTGGCGGTGAAGGCGTCGGAGAAGGTGGATGAGGATGACTTGTCGAGGCGACTTGCCGAGCTCAAAGCCCGTGGGTAATCGAATTCGGAAATCTTATTGTGAACTCTGTATTTGAAATTTAATACTTGTTTGATGAGCTTAATGTGTAAATTTGACTGAATTTGCAATCATCAAATATTATGTTAACCTTTTGATTATTGTGTCTAGATGTTTTGCCCTGTTCCATCTCTTGAATTGCAATGTAGGTTTCATGTGTATATATATATATGATATTGTTTAGATTTATGCTCATGAAAAGATTGTAATTTGTACCTTTACAGAGAAAAAACACATTTAGATGTGTTTTTGTGTCTATGCTGCTGTTTATATATATATATATAATTCTGGCACCCGGATTTTACACTTGCAGCGGTTTTACTTCTTGTTATAGTTACAGTTATATGAAAGGAATGATTTTAGATATGATTTTTCAATATAAATCCGAGGTGCATTTTGTACAGATTATTTGGAATTTTCTTAGTAAAAGCATTGGTAGTGGCAGAATTTTGATTCTGGAAGGACTTATTTTTTCTGGGTTCTCTATCCCTTGTACAGTTTCTAAATTGTTCATTGATTGTGCATTGCTTGCTTTAGAGTACGAATATGTCCATTGGGCATGCCATTAGTATTGCTAAATTTGGTGTTTTTCTAGTGATTCAATTATGTTGTCTGTGTCATGTTTGTATGTGCACACGTGCACACAAAACTTCTAAGAGCCAGTTTTGAACCTTGTGGGTGAATGCAATTTACATTTTGCATATTGACTTGTGTTATAATGCTAAGAACTTGTGAGGGAACGTTGAAATTTGTGAGAGAAAATCATTATTCTTAAATATCTTGTTAGTTTATTTAGACGAGGAAAATATCATGCTAATGATGTAGTACAATCGAAAATTCTGCAGGCCAAGAGGTTGAGAGACCTCCCAGGACTATAAAAAGTTAAGGAGAGATAGCTATATATATGAATTAGAGAGAATACTAGGAAGTTTAGTTGAAGCCTAGGGACAACTGAGTGGTGCATGAGCATTCATTTTGATATCTCTGTGCACGCAGCATTGAGGTAACTAGAGTTTAAACTCTGAGAATAATTCAATTCATCAGATACATTGCAAAGAACAGTTTTTACAACCTAATTGAAGTTTTAGGTGAAGCATAGGGAAAATATAGTCGTGTATTGGTTGCTTCTATGTGTGTGTCTGTGTGCAGCACTGAGATTCAGGAGTTCAAACAAGGTCGAATTACTTGAGTAGTAACTTTGTGGAGATCAGTGTTTCACAAAGAAATTGTTGTGATGTGAAATATTTTCAAACGGAGAAATAGATCTTTGGGCTTTACATTATTGTTTTATCAGTATTGAAAATAAACTTGTTTAGTTCTTGGTCCAATTAGTTGGTTAACTAAATTTGAAGATTACAGAAGGATGGACACTTATTGGGAAACTGATGTTGGTATGTTTTGATATCACTATTGGATGGAATTTTGTAATTGGATGAATGAGTGGTTATTTAAAGATTGGTCTTGAAAAGAGAGTTCTCAATTTGGTCTCAGTCCATGAAAACTTTTAATGTTACCACCACCATTTGGTGGCTAGGAAAACTTGAGGAGAAGAAAATGAAACAATGTATTTTAAGTTTATGTTCTTTTGTTTGTTTTGAGAAGTTGACTTTTTTCCCAAATCATAATGTGATGTTCTAGATTGAAATCTTTATTTTAATTGTTCTCTTCTATTTCTGAGCCACCCAAACATAGCATTAAGTTTTGTTTTATTGGACTGTTATATGGGCTTATGTTTTATTCTCTTGGACACTTTCTGCATCTTGGCTGAGGGAAGCCATATGAGCTATATTTTGGTTGTAAAGCGTAGCGTAAGTTGTATTTTTTTAAATTGATTCTAATTGTCTTGGGTGTGTATGTATTGTTTATAAGGAAATTATGTGTGTGTGTGTTCTCTCTGTCTCCCTGGATCTGTCTGAGGGGACTGATTGGCTCTTCACCACCTTTTTAAGCTAAAGATCTTGGCGCAGCGCTCATGAGTTTCTTGAGCTTGTTAAACATGAGTTTCTTAAGCTTCTGTTGAACCTTCTGATAGAGTTTTGTTGTCTGGACACGGGACAAACGAAAGGCAATTGCATCCAGATACCAACCACCCACTCCTTGAAGCCCACAATTACACCTCCATCCATCGAAAAAGAAAATGGAGTCCCTTCTTCATCTCCAGATGACCGTAGCTTCTTTGGTTGCTCTTGAAGGTGAGCGATTGGATTACAGGACTTCTGCCATACTCCACCGAGCATTAGTGGCCGCTCACGCTCGTTAAGAACTCCTCCAGGTATTGCAGCTTAATCTGCAACACCACCAAGTGTAAAGCTTGATGACTACCGTCACAAAACTATTCAATATCAGAGACATCTTAGAGTGAAACAAATTGGTTTTGGGGAATCAAGGATTGAGTTTTTACCTTAGCCGTTAGAACACCTCCATGTTTTTCTGCTGCAACAGGCTTACCATTCTTATCATACACCACACTGATTGAACATAAACAAGTGTGATTTCCCTCACCCCACTGTAACCGCCATCGTCCCAATAGGTTCCACCATTACCGCCCCATCTTTCTATGCTTATCCTTTTCTCCGCAGCTTGATCCTTTTCACCCTCCTGTAATACTATCATACACAATCATACATGTAGCAGAGACAACCGTGCTATAAGAGATCGCTTTAATCATAATACGCAAAAAAAATGTGTGACATATGAGGTGAAGTTAATTATTAAGAGAAGACATAGGTTAAGTTTCAACTTATATTTGATTAAGATGAAAAACTAAGGACTTTCTAGATTTCATACCATCGCTATACAGGGAAAGTAAGGAAGCTAAATGCTGAGTAGGGATGAAAAGATGCAGAATGTGTGATAGAGGGGATGGCTATGTCTTTTGTTTTGTTTATTGCTTTCTGTCAAGGCAAGTGGTGATGATATATAACTACAAGTATCTGATTCCATTTCTAGTCTATCCAGGAATTTTGGTTTTGCTTTGTGCAGAAGCACATTTTTGGTGCCATGTTAGTGGTGCAAGAACACCTCACTTTTTACAATTAGTGGAGTACTTTGTTATTGATGTTGCTAACAAAGAAGAAGAAGAAGAAGAAGAAGAAGACACACTTTTTAACATTTAATCTATTTTTGAAATACTTTTCCCCAATCCCAATACTAAATTATGTGTCAGAGAACAGATTAACATTTGCCTGATGTTAAAAATTGGACATTTGTATCCCCTCCTGTAGGAAATTAATGTATAGATAATATTGATTGATGTTGAATGTATACAATAACTCTCCTATATATAGGAGAGGAAGAGAATATACTAACACACTCACCTACTACACTAATACACTCACCTACCACACTGATACTCACCTAACACACTCACATCTACCTACCACACTATACACTCACCTACCACACTATACATTCACCTACCACACCAATAGCCCCCCTCAAACTCAAGGAGGATAGGGACTAACCAACTTGAGTTTGGAGAGAAAGTAACAAAACAGGAAAATAATCTGACAAATAAAAATAAAAGTGGATAGGAGACACTGTATGGTCGTGTCAGACCGTTGTAGAAGACCGTATGATTATGGCAGACCGATGTAGAAGACAGTTTATGGGGTCATGTCGGACCGTTGTAGAAGATAGTTTATGGGGTCATGTCGGACCGTTGTAGAAGATAGTTTATGGGGTCATAGAAAACAGTTTACGGGGTCATGTCGGACCGTTGTAGAAAACAGTTTACGGGGTCATGTCGGACCGTTGTAGAAGACACTATATGGCTGTGAAACAGTTTACGGGGTCATGTCGGACCGTTGTAGAAAACAGTTTACGGGGTCATGTCGGACCATTGTAGAAGACACTATATGGCTGTGTCGAACCGTTGTAGCAGAGAACCGAAATCAATGTCGAACCGTTGTAGAAAACAGTTTACGGGGTCATGTCGGACCGTTGTAGAAGACACTATATGGCTGTGTCGAACCGTTGTAGCAGAGAACCGAAATCAATGTCGGAACAGTTTACCGAGTCTTGTCGGACCCATATAGGAGCTAACCGGAATCAATGTCGGGACAGTTTACCGAGTCTTGTCGGACCCATATAAGAGCTAACCGGAATCAATGTCGGGACAGTTTACAGAGTCTTGTCGGACCCATATAGAAGCTAACCGGAATCAATGTCGGGACAGTTTACAGAGTCTTGTCGGACCCATAAAAGACGTGCCCAATCTTATCAAAAGGCGTGCCATCAAAAGGTGTGTCCGACAGCCATCAAAAGTCGAGCCATCAAAAAGAGAAAAAACAATGAAGACTTGAGGCAGCGGACAGCATCATTTAGGCATCAAGATCATCATTCTTCATCTTCACAATCAATGTTATTTAACATACCCGATGAATTTCGCTGCCCCATTTCACTTGACTTGATGAGGGACCCTGTGATAGTAGCATCAGGGCAAACTTATGATAGAAATTCTATCGCCCAGTGGATAAATTCAGGGCACCACACATGCCCAAAAAGCGGGCAGAGGCTAATTCATATGGCCCTCATACCCAATTATGCACTTAAGTGTTTGGTCCATCAATGGTGTCAGGAGAACAATATCCCTGTAATTGATGGTACAACATCTTCATCTTCTTCAAGATTGGAGAGAAGCAACAGCAAGAGAAAGACGAGTGAGAAAGCAATCGATCACATTTCCACCACAAAAACAGCCAACGATGCTGTCAAAAATGACAACAGAGTTTCTGGTGGGCAAACTGGCGACTGGATCTCTGGATATCCAAAGGCAAGCAACTTATGAGCTTCGGTTACTTGCAAAAAACCGGAATAGATAATCGCAGATTAATTGCCTAGGCAGGAGCAATTCCCTTTCTGGTGACATTACTTGGTTCCCACGACCCAAGAATTCAAGAAAATGCAGTCACTGCCCTCCTCAACTTGTCCATTTTTGACAACAACAAGACACTAATAATGTCAGCTGGTGCAATTGACAGCATCATAGAAGTTCTACAATCAGGGAAAAACATGGAGGCAAGAGAAAACGCAGCAGCAGCAATCTTCAGCATGTCTATAATAGATGATCACAAAGTGATCATTGGTGCTCATCCCAGAGCCATTCAAGCATTGGTAGGGCTCCTCGGAGAAGGCAATACAGCTGGGAAAAGGGACGCTGCAACAGCACTTTTTAACCTTGCAATTTACAATGCAAACCAGGCAAGTGTTGTTGTTTCCGGGGCAACTCAAATCGATTCACAGCATCTTTACCTTCGATGCTGGCCCTAACTTTCTCAACAACAACATCCGTGTAAAGCCAGATCTAGACGCTCTTGGTGCTCTTGGCGATGCAGGGTGGTATTGCAGCTGAGCAATCCTCTGGGCTGCTGACTACGAGCTCCCTAAAAGCGCACCAGCGTTGCTTTGCTGAGGCAGAGAAGGAGCAGAGTAAGCACGCAATTGCCGCTGTTGCTGCGGTGGCGGCAGCTTAGGCCGCCGTGGCGGTAGTGAGGCTTACTAGCCAAGGCAGAGGAGCTCTGTTTTGTGGTGGGAGAGAGAAGTGGGCTGCTTGTTCGAAAACGAGCAACTGTGGCCCATGCACCATAGATGATGATGATGGAGTTGTAACGCTGCTGCTGCTGTTTGCTTTGCGATCTACAGAGGCTGAGATGAGGGGTAAGAGCTCAGCTATGGAAGAAGGTATGTGTAGAAACAAAAGCGGAATAGGTTGAGGTCCGGCGGACGGCCAAGGCAAGGTTGCCGCCCGCCGGTAAGGCGAAGAACACCAAGAGCTTAACCTATAGCTCTGATACCATGTAGGAAATTAATGTATAGATAATATTGATTGATGTTGAATGTATACAATAACTCTCCTATATATAGGAGAGGAAGAGAATATACTAACACACTCACCTACCACACTAATACACTCACCTACCACACTAATACTCACCTAACACACTCACATCTACCTACCACACTATACACTCACCTACCACACCAATACCTCCTTTTAAAGGAGTCCTTTTATTTTTGATCTCTAGGGATTGGGCTGTTGTTTGCCATCCCTAGGGCTAGGTGTTTTGTGTTTTTGTTTTGCTCTTTCTCTTTCTTTGTATAAGGACTTCTTGTCCTCTTTCTCTTCTCTTTTTTAATAATGAGATTTTTGTTGATGCTCAACAAAAAAAAAAAATTGGATGAGAACTCTATAATTTAAGATCTCAGAGACCTAGGAATTTCTAGTGCAGACACAATTTGCATTATTTAGATGAGGAAAACCTTATAATGAATAATGTAGCACAGTTGACGTTTTTGAGAGGGATGATCAACTCCGCAAGTATCAATTGAAACTTGAACCCTTGTGTACGTGAATTATGTAGGCCAAGAGGTAGGGAGACCTCCCAGAACTATCTAAATTGAGAGATCCGTTAAGCTACATGAATTAGAGAGAATACTAGGAACTTTAGTTGAAGCCTAGGGACAACTGAGTGGTGCATGAGCATTGGTTTTCACATGTGTGCACGTAGCATTAAGGTACTAGAGTTTAAACTAGAAGACTAATTTGATTTATTAGATGCCTTGAAAAGATGAGTGAAGTTTTAGGTAAAGCCTAGGGAAAATTTAGTGGTGTATGGATGATTCATGTGCGTCTGTGTGTGCAACACGAGTTCAGGAGTTAGAACAAGAAGGTCGAATTACTTGAGCAGTAACTTTGTGAAGATCGGAGTTTCATGATGTATTGTTGTGACATGAATTATCTTTAAACGGATAAATAGATCTTCATCCCCTGCATAATTGTTTTATTGTTATGAAACAGAAGTCCCTTCAAATTAGCATTCCATCTATTTTACAGACTTCAACAGATAATGATCTAATACAATAGTGAGAAAAACAGCTCGACTGCTGAGAACATAAATAGGGGTTCATTGTGGCTTTTAACTTTGGGTGAGTCTACACCGGCTCTTCACCATCTTTCGGGGCTGAAGATGTGGATGAGGTGCTCATGAGTTTCTTGAGCTTCCGATGAACCTTATGATAGAGTTTTGTTGACTGGGCACGGGATAATCGGAAGCCAATTGCATCCACATACCATCCACTCCTCCCCTTGAAGCCCACCATTACGCCTCCATCCATTGAAAAAGAAAATGGGGTCCCTTCCTCGACTCCAAATGGCCCGTAGCTTCTTCGGTTGCTCTTGAACGTGAGCGATCGGATCACAGGGCTGCCGCCATACACCACCGGACAATAGTGGCCACTGACACTCGTTAAGAACTCCTCCGGGTACTGCAGCTTAATCTGCAACACCAAAGTGCAAAGGTTAATGAGTACCATTTAGTTCACCTTTAGCTTATAAATAGGTGGTTATGGTCTTTAGGAGTCGGTTTATAACATTTTAAGATTGTATTTTGTGAGCTTAGAGCTCTTTCGTATCCTATGTGAATATTTTCACATCACAAGTTTCCAATATCAGAGACTTCTTACTTAGAAATGAAAGTTTTTGATGGAATCATGGATCAAGTTTTTACCTCTGCCGTTCTAGTCCCTCCGACACCTCCATGTTGTTCTGCTGCAACAGGCTTGCCATTCTTGTCATACACCACGCGGATTGAATCAATACAACGGTCATAAGCAAGTGTGATTTCTCTCACCCCACTATAACTGCCATCATCCCAATAGTTTCCGCCATTACCGCCCCATGGTCCCACAACTATGCTCAACTTTTTCCCACCAGTTTGATCCTTTTCACCCTCCTGTAATACCATCATATACAATCATACATATACCAGAGACAACAATGCCATTAGAGATTGCTTAAATCATAGGTCTGAACAAGAAGGTTGAGTCATTCAACTACTAGTCTACCCTAGTTTTTTATTTTTGTTTTTTCTTCTTTTCTATTAGTTGTGATGCAAATAATAGGCCTTTACCCATGAGATTAGTTGAGTAGACTTGCCTTAGTTGTCAACAAAGGAAAAGAATGAAGATTTTCAATGATGTCTCTCGGTTTTCCAACCTAAGTATAACATCGAAACATTCACAATAAAATTTTAAGTCCTAGAACATTGATTGTTAGGAGATGCGGAGGATCCTGCAGAAGTACGAAATTCTGATTGTTCAGAGAATCAAATTGGGGTTCTATAATGATAATTATAGCTCATATGTGTACATATATACATACGACATAGTTGGTTATCTTATCTATGTTTGAAGAAAAACAAACTGAAAATAAAGAAAATAAGTAGAGCCAATCAAAAGAGAAGTGATACATAGGTTAAGTTTCAACCCCATATTTGATAAAGATTGAAAAGTAATAGATTAATGAGATTTCATACCATGGATATACAGGGAAAGTAAGGAAGCTTAGATGCTGAGTAGAGAAGATGAAAGAAAAGGGATGACTGTGTTTTGTTTGATGATATACAAAAGAACTACAGAGCCAGTTGACATATACTAGTAACAAGTATCTGATTCCATTTTCTAAGTTTATCTAGGAATTTTGCTTTTGCCTAGTGCATAAGGACATTTTTGGTGCCATGTTTGTGGTGCAAAAACACCGAAACAAGGCTTCTTTTTTCTTTTTCTTTTTCTTTTTTTAATTTTGAATTTGTTTAGTGGGAGTGTAGTGTAGCGATATATAGACAGAAAATTCATACATAAAACATATACATAATGACTTGGCTAGGTTTTGAGCTTATTGCTTTTAATAATACAAATACTGTCACATAATTTTGATGCAATATTCTCACAACATTGGTGATATTTTTATTCAGTGGGGATGATTTACAGTTGTTTACTGTCAGTTGAATATTGCAAATGGGCTTTCCCTATTTGTAAGTTTGAATCATGAATTTTGGTAGGGATTTAAAAATGAAAATAAAAAAAAGTAGGTGAAATATAATTATATTTCATGCATATTTCATCTACGTTTTTTTTTTTTCTTTTTGAATTTTTATCCAAATCAATAATCCAAACGTGATATTAGAAATTATGGTTGAAAGCACTATTTTTGGCTCAACAGCATACAAGGGAAGGGAAAAAGAAAACAAGCAGATGAACACTACAGAAAATCTCGGTTTCTTTGGGGAAAAATTATTTTAAAAAATGATTATTCAGAAAAATCTTTTCTTATATTTGGTTATAATATTGAAATTAATGTACTGGGGGTTGGTTATATTAGTGATGGTGGTGGCGGTAGGGTGGGGTGGTGGAGGTGATAGTGGTGGATGTGTAATAAATATATTATACCGATGGTTCTTGAAATTTGCTTTGAACTTCACTTTGGTCCATTTAGTTTTACACAATTTTTTTCGGTTCCAAATTCTAGTGACAACATTGCAACAAAATTGAAAGTGCAAAGATTAAATTGTTTAAAAATTACAGGGACTAAAGTGATAGTTTATTTTGAATTCCACTTTAGCCCTAGTTTTGTACGTGATTTTTTTTGTTATTTTAGAATCTTATTAACGCATGATAGAGAGATCACATTATAATTTATAACAAAATTAAAAGTGTAAGATTTAGATTGTTCAAATTCAAACTACGAGGATCAAATTGAAATTTTGTTGAAATTAAAGTGATCGGTGTTGTAATTTAGTCTTAAAAAATTCAACAAATTCAGTTCAGTGTTAAATGCTTGTACAATTACGAATTCAAATTGCAAATCAAATTTCAAGAGGAAAGAAAAAAAAAAAAAACATCCAGATGCAAAACTTGTGATACAAGAGTTACTCGAATGATGTGATTGCAATGACGATTCAAGAGAGTAGGGAACTCCATTGCCTTTTGTTACTTAACCCATGGCTCTTTCTTTTTTAATTGAACCATTAGGGTTAATGTTTTAATGCAAAATTTTGATCGATTTATTTTTAACAAAGATCAATATAAAAAGAGAATCATTTACATAGCAGTGGAGTTCAAGCAGTGGTGGCGGCGGACAACGTCATCAATGACAACCAGGTTATGATTTTATGCTTGAGACAAATCTTCCATTCTTAACACTATGTTTGGGAACCTAGAAGAGAAAAGAAAAAAAATGATTAGTTAAGTTATAAAAGAAAAGAAAAGAAAAGAAAAGAAATGATTGTGATTTCTCTCATTTTTGTTTGGATAAGGAAGAAATAAAAGAAAAGAAGTGATTGTGATTTCTCTCATTTTTGTTTGGTTAGATTTCATTAAGAGAAAAGAAAAAAAATTATTTTATGTTATGTTACCAAAATAACCTTTTTATATTTTCAATCATTTTATTTCTTTTATTTTTATAGGGACAAAATTGGTATTATAAAAATAGTGGTTTATTTTCTCTTTCATCTCTCCACTTTTGAAAAGATTGAAAATGAGACTTATAAGAGAAATGAGTTTTTCTCCGTTTCTCTCAATTTCTTTCTATTTCTCTTCACTTAGGTTATCTAAACAAGTAAGAGAAATACATACCTCTCCATTTCTTTTCTTTTCTCTCCAAATCACTCAATCCAAACATAGCGTAAGAGTTCAGCCTTGACCACATCTGCGATTAAATTTAGATTTCCTAATATCGTAGTCGTTTTTTGAGACTTTTTATAATTTGTTTTTGATTTTTTCTTTTATTGTACTTGTATTATGCTTTATGTTTTCTGATTCTCAAAAAAAAAAAGAAAAAAAAAAAGAAGAGACAATCATGCTGTAAAATATTACCTAAATCATAGATCCGAACAAGTATATTGCATAGGTCTTTACTTAAGAGATTAGTTAAGTAGGCTTGCGTTAATTATTTTGCAAACATCAACATATACAAGCTTGATTTGGAGATAGAGAGGATCTAATAGAAATATGAAATTCTGATTGATTAGAGAATCAAAGTTCAACAATGATAATTATAGATTGTTATAAGTTAATTATTCTCATGATATATTATCTACATACGAAGAAAACAAATTGAAAATAAAAATAAGTAAATAGAGCCAATCAAATGGGAAGTACGTAATACATAGGTTAAGTTTCAAACCCATATATTTGATAATAGATTGAAAAGTAAAAGAGTTCTGACATTTCATACCATAGATATGCAGGGAAAATAAGGAAGCCTAGATGCAAAGTAGAGACGAAAAGATGGTGAAATGTTTGATAAAGGGATGGCTCTGTTTTTGTTTTTTTCTTTTTTCAAAAGATATACAGAACTTCAGAACAAGTGACATGTACTACAAGTATCTTATTCCATTCTAGGTTTATCCAAGAAATTTGATTTTGTTTTGTGCTTAAAACACTTTCTTGGTGCCATGTTAGCGGTGCAAAAACACCCTCACTTTTCACAATTAGCAGAGTATATTGTTTATAGTTTTGCTAACAAAATGCCACTAACCCTTTCTTTTTCTTTTTTTTAAAAAAAAAACACAAGTCATTTGGCAAATCTCAAAATATTTCAAGGACTTTAAAACTCATTTCCAATATTTTCAAAATATTTTTCACATCAATCACGATACTAAACAATGTCACAGGAGCCCTAAATAGCATTTGCCATGTGTGAATTGGATGAAAACTTATAATTTACGATCTCAGTCAACATTAAGCCATAATGTATCTGTGGCAAGCATCAGATGCATTTGCATAGAGAAAGACAGAGAGAGACAGAGGGGATAATTTACAGGTTGTAGTTTCCTGTCATGTAGAATATTAAAAATGGGCTTCCCTATTTGTAACTCTTTATTCATATGCATCCATTAGATTTTATGCTTGCAAACACACACTGTTTTTGCCCCAACAATACAGAAAAAGAACTTTCACACTCATCTCCTTGGATTCATATTGCCTTCTGACATCCGATTCTGTCAACTAAATACAGAATTTGGCACTTCTTTCTTCTCAACTAGATTCATGTCGTACCATCATATATATTCCATTACAACCTAAATTTTCAACAAATTTGAATTGCAACAACTTAACAAGAACCATATTGATCCGTATATGACATAATGTATAATGGAAGCCAATAAAAAGAGAGGAATTCAATAAAAAGTATGATGATCACCAAGAATTCAATTAATTCCAACTATGCATGACATTAGAAAACACAAATTATGTACCTAAACCTCCATAGCATGTTCATCCCTCTGTCCATTCCAACTTAAAAGTAGTAGTCTGATGCAGAGTTGAAGATGGCTTTTTCAAAGGATTCATAACTGAAGTCCATTCATTTTCAATTTTAACATCTTTTAGGTAATGCCACCAGCATTTCCTCCAGTAATATCTACAGCAGAGTAGATTCGCTTCTCTGTTCATTTTCTCATGTAGGAACTGCAATTCAAGTGAAAAAAACAAAATTAACATTGTTTTTAGAAGGTCAAGGTTTTTCATAAACTTCTATTGTTTAACAAAAAAAAAAACATATTATGCTGTGGTAGTAGATGAGAAGCAAAATTTAAAAAGTATGAGGACCTCGTTATTATTACACTACATGCATGCTATGTTACACGGACTCGGGGTATAAGTATTGGGTACGGGTAAGTATCCAAGCATCAAACCTTCATAAACCTAAGTTTTAGAATAATGCAATATATATCCAAAAGTTGGATATGGGCACAAGGAAACATCATCGACACATATTGCATATTGTATAATATTCTTAAAAAAGATTTGCAAATTATGTAGAAACGTATTTAAAATTAAATAAAATTTGGAAAAATATAGAATTTATATCTCTTATCCATGAAAGAGGCTTACAAGCAAATGTGAGGTTTTCATTTTCAAACATCGTAGAAAAGAGCGATGATCTAAAAGTGTCTATATTCTCACATCCTTACCTATGCATGCAATGAAATTGGGAAAAGAGGACCTTGTTATTGCACTGCAAACATAAAATGAAATCTGGGAATGAACAACAATACCTTTAGGAATTCGCTGTTGGAGGGTGACACTACAGATAGATTCTCTTGGCAAGTTGTCCGTAACAAACTGTCAAGAAGATCTTTTAAACTCGTTGATGAATTAATTATTTCTAACTTGAGATCATAGAATGGAAGAAGTTGGATATCTCTCAATTCCTCATAAACAATGACATCCTTCAAATACCACGTCAATCAATGCAAACAAGGAAAAACACATGAGAAAGTTAATATATTAATAATAACTATAAAATACCAAAAGAATCCAAATAATTAATACCTTATCATGGCGTACAACCAATTTCAAACTTTCGGATTGATTAAACTTCCCCAGAGATTCCAGCAACTTATTTAACAAGTTAATGTTATGACCTTCAAAGGCATGTTTATTCTTCTCATCTTTTTCCATCATCGATTCAAAATAAAACTTGGCTTCCTGCAGATTCGGTTGCCCCATTGGAAAGATAGGCATTTGATAACCAGTGTACTCAAAAGATTGTAAATTTGGAGCATCAATAATGGCATATAGTTTTTTGCATCGTATTAGGGTTAGTCTCTTGAGTGTTTCACTAAAAATTATAATTCTCTCTAGGGTATGACATTCCTTCAAGACCAACTTCTCAAGGATCGGAAACTTAGAAATCTGGTCCTGAAACAACTCACTTGTCATTTTGGCATCCTTCAATGTCAAACTTCTTAGATTTTTACACCTATCCAAGTTAATATTGCATGGCGTAGTCCTCTTCCCGCAGCACCAAAAAGTTTGAAGACTCGGTACTTCGATCTCAACCCACTTGAGCCCATTGCACTCGTGTACCTCAAGCCTATTAAGTTTAATAAGAGTTGAAACATGAAGACGGTCCAACCCAGTGCAGAGTATCAATCTCAAATCCTCAATCCAGGGGCAGCTACGAATAAAACTCTGGATAATATTCATATCTATACGCACTTTCTTTATAGATAACTGCTTCAGATTAGGAAGGTTTATATTATTGTAATTAACCAACTTACACCCATATAACTTCAATGAAGTTAATGTTTCTGCAGCCAGTACAATCCGAGGCAAACTGTAACACCTCCTTTTCTTTATCCCAACATAAATTTCTAACTCTTCAACTTTTTTTGCAGTAGCAGCACATAACCAGCGGTCTATATGGGTCCATTTTGAATCAAAAGAAGTCAAGTGCAGCCTGAACTTCTTTATACAAACCAATTGCGCAATTCGGGTTGATAAGGAGTGTTCGATAAATTGTTTGAACTCTGCTTTTTGTGCTTTGAAACACTTTTGATCAAAATCAAACGTGAGGAAGGAAGTCCATATTCTTCTCCACTTCTTAGACAAGACACTAGTTCGAGCAACATCTTTGGGACAACGAAGGAAAGAGAGAATGTGATGGATAATGGGCTCGGGCAATTCTGAGATCCGATCAAAATTGCCAGTTCTTTCACCCCTGCCGTTAACATCTCTTATCTTTCGCTTTTTTTTAACCCTAAATCGATTCATTGCAATGTTTAAAACCTTTCTCTTTGGCTTCCTTAGCAAGGCCCAATTCATGGTATTTGAAACTTTTTTCTGTTTGCCAGTAGGATGCTTCCTGCTGAGAAGTTTTTGTTGTGAAACTCTCTTCCACAACATTTTTCAGAGACTTGGTACAAATCTGCATGCAAATACATGATATATATTATCATCATCACATATTACAGCAGGCAGCAATGGTACTTATTAAGGTGTGAATAATGATGAAAAATTTAGTACTCTAATACACATTTCACATATTTTTATACACTTCAACATATTTTTACACATTTTTTAAAATATTTTAAGGGAAAAGTTAGGGATGATGAAATTTTTATCATGAAAAAGTTATGATCCTTGGATTATCTTGATTAGTATGTAGTGCTTTATTCTAAGTGTAATCTAAGAGTCACAAAACTTTCATGATTATTTTCATGAAAGATTTTTCATGATACCTAACATTACTGATATTTTAATACACTTTTTACAATCCCATAAATAAATAAAACACTTTTTACACAAATATCAAGGTTACGATTTCCCTTATGCCAATATTGCTTTTTTCTTCTGCATAATTTTTGGGTACACACAATATCCACAAACACAAAAAATTCCATATACACATTTCACGCAAATACACACACACATTGCCAATGGTCTTGCTTATTAAGGTGTGAATAATGACAAAAATTTTAGTACTATAATGTGGTTGCTTTGGTTGGAACGCAATAGGTGGATTTTCCAACGGGGGAGCACTTTCTATGCCTATTTTGAAGAACCGGTTCTTGGTGGTTTTGTATGGTTGGGTTTTTGGGAGAGTGTTTCCGGATTAATTTTTGTTGGTTGATTCTATAGATTCTTTGCATATTTAGTTTTTGATTTGGCAAGCGTTGTATTGTTTGCATCATCTCGATCCCCCCCTCCCCCTCCCCCTCCCCAAATGCCTATTTTGAAGAACCGGTTCTTGGTGGTTTTGTATGGTTGGGTTTCTGGGAGAGTGTTTCCGGATTAATTTTTGTTGGTTGATTTTATAGATTCTTTGCATATTTAGTTTTTGATTTGGCAAACGTTTCTATGTACTTTTACATATTTGTTGTGTTATGGGTTGTAGTGTAAAAGGTGCAAGACTTTTAGGGTTTTGAGGGTTGAAGTAGAGAGAGAGAGAGATTTAATGCAAGAGTTCCAAACAAATTTTTGTAACCCTTCAAAATGGAGCTGGGGGGTTGGTTTTATAGAGGAGAGGAGTGGAGAAAAGGGGGGGAAAATCAAATTCAAATTTTCCCCCAAAAGACCCCCCCTCGGATACAGGATCTGTGGGGAAACAAAGGGTACAGCTGTAAGGAACCAGGTGAGAGGGTCATGGCCGGCCTGCCAGAAAAGGTTCAGGTGGCCGGCCGGCCACCTCCCCTGGCCGGCCGGCCAGGGTTAAAAGGGTCAAGCAAATTTAGTGGCCGGCCACCCCAAAAAGGTGGCCTCCCATGTGTGTACAACACAACTATGTGGAGAAAAACTGAAAAAAGTGAATCAGGAGAGAGAAAAGCTAGCTTTTTAGAGGGGTTCAAAAGGGTCAGGAATGATTAATGGCCGGCCAACCCATATTGGTGGCCTCCCAGGTGTGTACAACACAAATATGTGGTTTAGGGCTAGAAAAAGTGGCCCGGGAATGGTCAATACCAGCTTTCTAGTGGGGAAAACGGGCGACGGAGAGCGATGAAGGAATAAAGCTGGTAGTCGAAACAATTGCTGGCCTCCCACCCTTCTACAACCTTCCTAACAATGAAAATAAGGTCCTTGCCAAAAATGGACTCAAACAGATGTAAAACGAAGGTTCGGGGGCCAAAACGCGCGGTCTGGGGCCCCGAAAACTGACTGTTAGGCACCGGAAGTGGCATTCGACCACGAAGTTGGTCTCTTAATCCACAGTGTCCCTCAAAAGGGAGGAAATAAGATGTGCGCCAAAAACGGGAGCAAACGGAGGTGGTTAAGCGGTCCCGAACCGAGGCACACGGCTGACGGCTCCGAAAACCGGGAACCGGGCTCCAAAAGGGAAAAATGGCCTACGACCACAAAACGTAGCCTACAGCCACTGAGAGATGATCTACGAGACCTCTCCCTCCCCTCGGGAAGAGAAAATGAGAGAAAACAGGACCCGGTTCGCAAACCGAGGCAAAGCACAGAAGAGTCCGGAAGTCCAGAGGCAAGGGTTGCAGCCGTGACTCCGCAACCTCAGAGCGAGCACAATATGCAACATCACCAAGCGCTCAATCGGTGACGTTTGAGTCTTAAGGTCGGTCAAAAATTGGGTGTCTACAGAAGCCAACTGGGCCATTTCATCTACCTTGAAGTTTTCCGTTTGAGGGATGTGCCTGATGTGGAAGGTGTTGAAGAGTCGAGTAAGGGGGAGTGCAATATCCCTGTAAGCCCGCATTGTGTCTTCTTTGGCATCAAATTCCCCCGTAATTTGCCCGACAATAAGCTGGGAATCGCTGAACACTCGGATGTGGCTAACACCAATGTCTCGGGCTAGGCGGAGACCTGCTATCAATGCCTTATATTCAGCCTCATTATTGCTTGCATCGAACAAGAACCGGAGAGCACACTTGAAATAACTGCTCTCGGGGGCGGTGAGGATGAGACCAACCCCGCTGCCTTCTTTGCGGAATGATCCGTCGACGTTGAGAGTCCAAGAGTGGGGGTCTTCTGACTCGGTAGGGGGTGGTGGGGGCGGATGAGTTGTGGTTGGAGTGGGATTAGTAAATTCCAGGATGAAATCGGCAACGGCCTACCCTTTAATCGCCGTTCGAGGCCAGTAGGAGATGTCAAATTGGCTGAGCTTGACCGACCATTGCATAAGTCTGCTAGAAAGTTCTGGTTGTTGCATTATCTTCTTCAATGGTTGATTAGTGAGGACCACTATAGAATGGGCTTGGAAGTAAAGGCGGAGTCGTCTGGAGGCGGTGACCAAGGCCAAGGACATTTTTTCTAACAATGGGTAGTTCTGTTCCGCCCCCTTAAGAGCCCGACTGATGTAGTAGACCGGTCGTTGAACAGAGCTGTCTTCCTTAATGAGTGCTGCACTGACTGCAGTGTTTGACACGGCTAGATAGAGGAAGAGAGGTTCGCCCGTGATTGCTTGAGAAAGTAAGGGGGGTTAGCCATGCACTGTTTCAACTGCTGAAAGGCCTCTTCGGATTCTGTTGTCCATTCAAAAGTTTGCCGAAGAACTTTGAAGAAGGGGAGGCACTTATCCGTTGCTCGGGAAATGAAGCGGTTGAGGGCAGCCACTCGGCTAGTAAGCCTCTGAACCTCTTTAACCATTCTGGGTGGCTGCATTTCGATTAAGGCCTTGATCTTTTCAGGGTTAGCTTCAATGCCCCGCTGACTGACCATAAAACTCAAAAACTTCCTAGATCCTACGCCGAAGGCACATTTCTCCGGATTGAGCTTTATTTGGTACTTTCGCAGGGTGGCGAAGGTTTCTTACAGGTCAGCCAGATGATCAGTGGAGAGCTTGCTCTTGACCAGCATGTCATCGACATATACTTCCATGTTACGGCCTATCTGATGATGAAAGACAGCATTGACCAATTATTGGTAAGTGGCCCCGGTATTCTTCAACCCAAATGACATCACACGGTAATGGTAGGTGCTTCAGTCGGTGATGAAGGAGGTGTGTTCCTGGTCAAACGGGTGCATCCGGATTTGGTTGTATCCAGAGAAGACATCCATGAAATTGAGCATTTGATGATCAGCCGTGGCGTCAACCAGCAGATCTATGCGAGGGAGAGGATAACTGTCTTTGGGGCAAGCTCAGTTGAGGTCGAAGTAGTCGACATAGAGTCGCCATTTACCATTGTTTTTACGAACCAGAACCACATTCGATAGCCATCTGGGATAGTTCACATTTGTGATAAACTGTGCCTCAAGGAGCTTATCTACTTCAGAAGCAATAAGGTTATTGCGCTCCTGGTGAAAAATGTGCTGCTTCTGGCGGATAGGTCGGAAATGGGGCTCAATGCTGAGACGGTGGCTGATGAAGGAGGGGTCAATACCCGGCATATCGGAGTGAGTCCAGGCAAACACATCGTTGTGTTCAATCAGGAGGGCGGTGAGGTCGGCCTTGGCCTGGGGGGATAGTTGGCTGCCAATCTTGGCGGTTTTGGCCAGGTTGTTGGGATCGATGAGGACCTCGACAAGTTCTTCTACTGGTTCCCCCCTAACCAGCTCGTCTTCGTCTCTGACGTCGAGTCTTTTAATGATCATAGCCTCCTTTAGCTTGACTTCTTTAAGTGAGGCGACATAGCATTCTCTGGCCATGGTCTACTCTCCCCTCACTGTCCCGACCCCAAGATCGGTGGAGAACTTGATGGCAAGGTGATAAGTGGATGTGATAGCTTGGAAAGTATTTAGGGCGGTGCGGCCAAGGATGATGTTGTAAGCAGAGGGACAGTCAACAACAAGGAAGGTTAGTAACTTTGTGGTCTGCCGCGGGTACTCGCCGATTGTGATGGAAAGATCGATGGAGCTGATGGAAATCACCCGGTCGCCAGTGAAACCGACTAAAGGGGTTTGGAGAAGAGACAGACTTTTTCCCCCAATCTTGAGCTGGCAGAAGCAATTAAGGAAGATGATGTCTGAAGAACTGCCGTTGTCGACGAGAATCCGTCTGATCTTGTAATTGGAGAGGAGAGCGAAAATGACGAGAGGGTCGTCATGGGGGTAACGGATACCTGTGCAGTCGGCGTCCGTAAAGGTGATAGGCTTGGTCCACTGCCTGGGCTATTTGGGGGGTCGGTCCAGTGTGGCAACTTCTTTGTCTGAGCATTGCCTTATTTTTCTAAGTTCTGCCCGCTGAGCTAAGTGGGATGGTCCTCCACAAGCAAGCTCGCGCGGAAATAACTCTGATTTTTCCAACAGGTGGGGCGGGGTTACCTTGTGCCCGAGGTTGCTGTGGAGGGCGATCATGACCTTGGTTAGGTTGTGTTGGTTGTCGGGGAGGGGTGCGCCGGCAGTTGTTTCTGATGGGTTCAATCCGTTGCCTCTGCTGAGGGCGAGTATTCGTGAATCGACTGAGACGTCCTTGACGAATCAAGCCCTCGACCTGATCTTTGAGGTTGACACACTCCTCGGTATTATGGCCGTGGTCCTGGTGAAAACGGTAATATTTGGACTGGTCTCTCCGATTGGAAAGGGTCCGTGATGGTTGGGGCCATTTTAGGGGATAGTCCTGCTGGATCTGATTGAGGACTTGTTCCATGGGGGAATTGAGGGGGGTGTACCACTCGAACCGGCCGGGCAGTCAGCCTGGTGCCGGCCGGTCGGCTCGGGGGGGTCGGTCGGTATACTAACTTGTTGGGTTATTATACTGGGTATTTCTGGTTTCTGCATCATTTCTCTTCTCTCTGGGGGTCGGGTTTTTGGCTATAGGATCTTGTCGGGTGGCTAGGAAATCTTCGGCGTTCATGTATTTTTGAGCTTTGGAGAGTAGGGTTGCCATGGAGGTCGGAGGGTTTTTAGAGAGAGAGAAAAGGAAGTCAGACGACCGTAGACCGGCCATGAAAGCCGTAAGGATGTCATTGTCATCGTTTTCCGCTACCTGTAAGGCTTCGGTGTTGAAGCGGGTAACGAAACTACGCAGCGACTGCCCCTCGGTCTGACGGATGTTGAGGAGCTGGGTTGCCGGATGCCGCTGGCGTTAGGCTCCAATGAAATGGCTGAGGAAGGAGTCATTGAGGTGCTGGAAAGTGGAGATAGAGTCTGCTGGCAATTGACTGAACCAAAGTCGAGCTGACCCCTTAAGTGTCACGGGGAAAGCCCGAAACATGATTTCGTTAGGGAATGCATGGAGGATCATGAGGGTTCTGTAGGTCTCCAAGTGGTCGACTGGATCCGTCGTACCGTCAAAAGAGTCGATGGTGGGCATTTTGAACTTGGGAGGTAGAGGTTTGTCCCAGATGGAGGCAACGAATGGTGAGTTGGCCGTGGTGGAGGTTTTATGCTGTATGTTCTGCATGACTCCTTGGAGTTGGAGCTTCATGGCTCGGAGTTCTACATCCCAGAGATGAATGTTGTCACCACCGGAAGGCAGCGGGGGCTGGACGCTACTGGCCTCTCCTTCAGGGGTTGGTGCCAAGACCGATGGATACGGAGCTCGGGGTGGTGGATTTATATCTGGGGGAGGGGGTCGCAAGCCTTCCAAGTTGGGTGGATTGGGCTGCAGGATAGTATGGCTGGGGGCTCGTTCTTGGTTGGGTGGAATATCTGGAGGTGGTGGAGAAGGCATGGGAAGGTTTCTTTGGAGTAGGGCATTGATCAGAGCTTGGTTCTGCTCGGCCAGGTGGTTGATGCTGTTGGTGTGCTCGGTAAAATACTGTGGTTGGTTGTTTGGATTGGGAGGGTCGGCTTGGTGGTCAGGAACATTGGGGTGGGAAGCCATGGATCTAGTTGTGACCATTCACCTTTGCAGGTGGTAGGAAGAGGTTACTGGGAAAAGGCCTCCGGCGACAATGAGCACAACTGGCGAGCGGAGTAAGACGCTTCCCACAGACGGCGCCAACTGATGATGCAGTTCGTTCCAGGTGAAACGGTTCAGACTGATCCACGCCCCTCAAGCCTATGTTCGAATGACCAAGCCCACGGGGAAACCTGCACAAGAGTTCAACGGGGAACGGGGAGTCCCCCAGCGAACCCTCCGACGAGCAAGTTAGAGAGAGAAGTAGAATGTAGAGATGGATTAGAGATAGAAAGCTTAACCTTCTTCCTGTCTTCAATGTTTGCTTATATCCTCTGGTAATCATTTCGTTGTCCCTTCCGACTTGTCACCTTGGCCGAAAGTCTATGCTCTAGCTTGCCTTGTCCATGGTGAAGGCGTTCTGTCCCGACGGAGAGGGGTTATCGCAATAAATGCTGTAAGGGGCCTCATTAATGGCGATGTGCCGTAGCAATAACTTTGCAGATCTTTGTCTGCTGATGTGGCTTGCCTTTCTCTTGCCATGTGTCTTGATGCCATTGGTTCTTATTGCTACGTGGAGCTTCAACAGTGTTGGGCTTTAGTATTTGAGATATGTATTGGGCCCTAAATGGTGGGCTATAATCTTTATGGGCTTACCCATGTCAAAAATAAAATAAAATCAACCCATGAACAATATCCTAACTAAAAGAGAATACTAATGGATATAAATCAAAAAACATGGGGATGAATTATTTTTCCATAATGTGTTATTTATTTATGTTGCAAGAACTTCGGTATAATAGTGGAATTAGGGATCATCTTCTCGGCAAACACTTCAGAGGTGGTGAAGAACGAAATCTGTGTTTTCATGCACATCCCTTCCATTCATGGTGGAAAATATCTGGGGCTGTCCTCTTTTTGGGGTAGATCAAAATCTGAAGCTTTTGGTTTTTTAAAGGAGAAAGCTATGAGCAAAATGTAATGATGGAAACAAACTTGTTGTCTCATGTAGGGAAAGAGGTCCTTGTAAAATCTGTTGTGCAAGCTATACCCGCTTATGCAATGACTTGATTTGCTTTTCCTAAGAAGTTTTGTGATAGTCTAAACTCCTATACAAGCAATTTTTGATGAGGAGGCGATCCTTCCACCAGAAGCCTTCATTGGGCAAGCTGGGACAGTTTGGTGGTGGCTAAATCTAAGGGAGGGATGGGCTTCAGAGATTTCAAAGCTTTTAACCTAGCCCTTCTTGCGAAACAGGCTTGGAGACTCGTCACTCGGCCGCATTCCTTTTGTGCTCAATTGTTGAGAGGAGTCTACTACCCAGATTCAAATTTCCTAGCAACATCTAGGGGTAGAAGCCCTTCTTGAGCTTGGGCTAGTATTCTTCAAGGTCGAGAGCTCCTCATGAAAGGTTTACGATAGCAGGTCGGCAACAGTCACTCTATTCGGTTTTGGGAAGATCAATGGGTACCACAATCTAGGAATTTTCGAGTTCACACGCCTAAACCCAGGGACTGTCAGGTACAGATGGTAGGTGATGTGATTCATCAATTCCGAAAGGAATGGAATATCCGGAAGTTACGAGCTTTGGTGGGAGAAGAGGAGTCCCAAGCCATCTCTGCTATACCAATTTCTTTGGCTGGCCAGGGGGACTGTCTTGTTTGGCACTACACGAAATTGGATATTTATGAAGTTCGTAGCGGTTATCAGCTAGCCCTTGAGGATCACCCTTTCAGGGGTAGCTCTGGCGCCTCGTCCTCGACCCAACCTCCTAAGCACTTCTGGAAATTAATTTGGGCACTCCATGTTCCACCAAAGATTCGCAATTTCTGGTGGCGGGTCTGTTGCAACAAGCTAGCCACCAAAGACAACCTTTATCGCCGTCGTTTTGCCACATCTCCATCATGTCCTATCTGCGGGGCTGTCACGGAAACGATTGAAATCTACTTTTTCATTGTAGCTGGACCAGAGCAGTCTGGTTTGGGTCTGATCTAGGTTTCTTATCAAGCATTGGTGTCACCTCCTTTGCACGAGCCTGGACTGTATCTCTCTTTGAGAACTGCACTAATGATAAAGAAAGGAAAGACAGTAGACAGGGCCACAGTTGTGAGCTGGTTTATCTTGAAAGCTCGTAATGACTGGGTTTTCAATCATTCGCCAATAGAGCCCGCACAAGTGGTTCGGCAAGTAGCGTCCCTTTGGAGGGAAGTTTACTGCCATGGTGTTCAAGAAGAAGTCTCCCCTTCAACGAGCACTCAGTCCATTCAGTCCCATCCTTCCTGGCATCCATCTTATCGAGGCTTTCTCAAGGCAAACTGTGATGCCAGCTTCACCTCAGATGGGAGGACAGCCTCCATTGCGGTTGTCTTACGAGATTGGAAGGGTACTTTAGTTGATGTCAGGGTCTGCTCAGTCCATACTTCTTCAGTCTTGCAAAGTGAAGCCATGGCAGTTAGACTCGCGTGCATTCTTATTCAAGCCCTTGGTCTTTTGCACGCCCAAGTGGAAAGTGATAACAAATCAGTGATTGAGTTAAATACGACAGAGTTGGTTCCCCCATGGGACTGTCGAGTTTGCATTCTAGACATTCGCTCAATGGGATTGGGAACCTCTTTCTCTTTCTCTTGGACCCCTAAAGCCGCAAATGGCGTTGCTCACTGGATTGCTTCCACTCATTTACAAGGTGCTCTACCTTTGGGATGGGCTAGCTCTCCCCCTTCTCGTTTGAAGGATCTGTTAAGGTTTGATGTTTCGTAATCGCTTCAGATTTCACCCGTTCAAAAAAAAAAAAAAAAAAAAGAATGCTCATTTAATCTATAGTGGTACAACTTGTCATTCGTGACAACAGGCTAGATATATATATATATATATATATGGGCAAACTTCACTTCACCCTCTTGTGGTTTGGGCCGAGTGTGAATTATCTCCTGATATTCAAAAATCACCACGTAATTCCCATGTAAAACGCATTGTTAGCTTTTCTGTCTAAAATAGCAGAATGTGAAAGTCACGCGCCTCTATAGAGAGCAAGTTAATTTTTATGACGAAAATACCTTTTTACCTCTTCAAATTTACAAAAGGATGCCATTCTTTTGCTATTTCTATTTTTCAAGCATTAGCAACTGGTCATACAAACATATATACATTCATATATCTATACACACACATCATTAGATATTTATTTTTCTGGAATCACATACATTCATATATATATATGTTTTTCTAGAATCAACATCTTCTCTCTTTTTTTTTTTAATAATGTTTTCCAATCAAGATATATATATATCAAATCATTTGATGAAGACTGACACACACATATATAGATGCACAGTGAACATATATATATATAGATGCACGATTTTGACACACACATATATATAGATGCATAGTGAAGATTGAAAAAAAACTCTGTAAGCTCAAGTTTTATCCATATATATATTTGTGTTATGTTTTAAAAAAAAAAATTGATTTTATTTTTGCATTTGTTATATGTATATATATACATATGATTGCTAATCATTGAACACCACATAAGATTGTTTATGTATATATATAAGGTATATATGTATATATATGTAAAGTTTGGACATTGAACTGTGAAGAAGATGAAAAAGATGAAATGGAGAGAGGAAGAAGAAGATGAAAATGAGGGTATGATTGTCAATTTAGAACTTCTGTTAACTGAACACATGATGGTTATGTGATGATTTCTGAATGTCAGGGATAATCCACACCCGACCCAAACCACAGGAAGTAAAGTGAAATTTGCCCTATATAAATTGTATTTGAAATCTTCATAGGCTAAATATATAAATTATATTTGAAATTTTTAAATAATATGCACTGCACCACGGTCGTGGCAATCAAGGCAGTTAAATTGTATTTGAAATTTTCAAAAAATATGCAGTGCACCGCGGTCATGGCAATCAAGGCTGTTAGTGGCAATCAAGGCGGTTCGAGAAGGTAAAATGTTGGTGTCATATACATGGTGTGAAGGTGATACCATTTGGAAAAGGATAAGCAAAACTATACCATTTGAAATTTGAACACTGCTAATCCTTGGGTTGGCAAGCATAATATTGTCTTAGAAGCAATCTGAACACAGCGGAATTTCACTAGAATGCTCATCAAGAAGAACAAAACACATATAATTCAAGACGTGGTAACATTCTTGTCATCAGATCAACTGATAACCAAGTATATATGTCACTGTAGCAATATCAAAACATCAGGTACAACAATTTTCTTTGTTGTTGACGAACATTTAACACAGTTCTTGCTGATAAATTTGCCTGAAAAAACCTAAGGCTGAGCTATTATTTGTTACATTCAACAGTTAAAGACCCTGAGAAATTTAGGGCCCATGTTGATTATCAAAACAATTCAAGAAAGAACGTCACAGTTCATCATGATGTTCTTCACTGATTGCGATTGTAGTCCTAGGTTGGAGTTCAAGAAGATATGAAGAGGCTAACGACGCATGAAGAGCAGCTCCGTAAGGAAGTGAATCTTCGTTGATTTTGAAGTAGGGTGAGTGGGCCGATGCAAGCTTTCCATTTGTTTCATTATTCATGCCAAGGAAGAAGAAGTATCCGGGTATCACCTCTTGGTAGAATGAAAAATCCTCTGAACCCATCAAGGGTTGCATGGTCTTGACGTTATGAATTCCGATCATATTCCCTGCAACTTTTTGAAAATGCTCATGCAAGCCTTTATCGTTTATGGTTGCAGGGAAGAAAGGTTTCTTGTCTGCAAAGAAATCAACGGTTGCGTTGCACCTTTGTACGGCGGCTTGTTTGGTTATTACCTGTTAGTGAAAAGAGTTAGCCCCTGTGTACTCCAATACAACAATTTCAGTAAAAAAAATTTTGATGAATAATGTAACCTTTGGCTAATACTTAAAAGCCACCTTATTTTTTATATTTTCTGAACACTTTTTTCATTTCTGAATCAAAATTTTTAACTTTTTAGGTCTGTCTCAACTAGTCGATTCTAAAAATTAAAACAATTGAGTCAATTTTGAAAACGTTTACTAAAGATGAAAATAAGTCAAATTTTATCAAATAATAGCCTTAAAAAATTGGCTTGTTTTTGTCTTTTTTGAACTTTTTTCAAAAAAAATATTCAACAAATTATAATTTTTTTTTCTAATGATCTTACAGTCAAGATGGATCTAAAAAGTAAAGAAATTTGACATAATTTAAGAAAAAGTTTGGGGAATAATATAAATCAAAATCAAAAACCATTATATTACAAGTTGGAAAGGAAGCATGTGGAAACAAATAATCATACATTAGCATCCTAAGCTGTCCAACATAAGTTATTGAGTAATTATAGAACAGATATTTCTGACTAATATAAAATTATAGAACCATTTACTACAAAATTAATTACATTGCTTAATGAAAATTATGTGGAAAGTTCAAAAAATGTTCCAAGTTTTTAAGCAGTTTGTCGTAATATTTACTATAGTGCATAACTTAAATGCCATGTACCTCTTCAATTCGCTGTCTTAGTTGCATTAAGCTTTCCTTTGAGAAGGCTCGGAAGGTGCCCCCGATGGTGACAGAATCTGGAATAACGTTGAATGCACCACCTCCTTGGAATTTACCAACCGTTACCACCTGCAAGTATACATAATAGTTAAATCTTACAAAAGACATACGAACAGTGGAAATAAAAATGTCATGTATTTTCCAAATAAAAAATCTTGGAGCATATCAGAACAAAGAACAAGCAAGTTTAGGTAGATTAAGGAGCCTTGAACCATCTTGGAGATCGAAAACATTCAAGTTAGGTCACCTTGTTACTACTATTTTCTTTTTTCATGCTGTGTTTGGATCAAGGATTTGAAGAGGAATTTGTAAAGGGGAAAATGAACAAAATTCTTTCCCTTCACAAATCTCTCCTCAAATCATTGATCCACACCCACCTTTAAAAAGCATTAAATTTCCAAGTTTCTAAAAGGAAGTTAAGCAGTCTTTTTCAGAAAGAATTCTTGATGATACCAAACTTTGAAGGTTATGTTCTAAAAGTATAACTACTTGTATAGGCAAGGGTTTACGGCTGCCTACATTGCAGGCTCCAGGATTGGCAAAACCCAAGTTGAATTTTATGTCTGCATTATAATTTAATCTTGAAAATTAACTAAAATTCCTGTAGGAAGGAAGAGAAGAAGTTCCTTTTAAACCTCGAGTTTCTAAGGGAGAAAGTTGCTAGCTAAATTCAACCCAATGTTGATGTGTTTCATCCAACACCTATTCACAATCCAATTGACTTTTCACATTGTCGATGCATATACTGGTTATGATGTTCGGCTGCCTATTGCAATCTTCCCAAGTGAACTGATGAAACTGTGAGTCTCAACAATTGTCAAGCAAGACCATTGTTGGGGTAGTGTGGATCCCGACAAGTACTATGCACTAACCACTCAACAACAGATCCCGAATTTGGAGTAGAGAGTATTTTGGTATTTCTGCACTTCTATACCTGTTGCCTTAATTTATATGTATTTATTGTTGAGGGAGGTGGTTACCTTTGTAATCTCTTGTAACCTTTCTAATCATTGTGTTCTTCGTGTGTGCATGTGATTTATCTTTCTTATGTATTTGTTTGTTTTTGTGTTTTTTATTTTACCAATCCTGGTTAGGTGTTATGCCCTAACAAACCTATCAAGAAAGTGCATAAGTGCATGTCATTTTACTAAATACCCAACAAAGGTATCGTTTTCAAAGAAACAAACTCTAAAGACAGAGGCAGTATTCTCTATTTTGTTAGTCTGCTAATTATAGTTACAAGACTTGAAATTGACCACGTTCACTACTATAAATGTGCAAAACAAATTTTGCAGATAATTATTGTTCGATGTTCAGCTACAGCATTTTAAATTCTGCATAAAATTCGAAAAATGTTGGTTGAAAATTGGAATCTACCTGAGAGTCCAACGGATCAGCTTCTCGTGAAACCAGATGCTGTAAGCTGACAATCACATTTGAAGCTGCTAAAATTGGGTCTATTGAGTGCTGAGGAATGGCTGCATGACCTCCCTTTCCACTTATTACAGCTTCGAAAAAGCCACTCCCAGCCAAAAGTGGTCCAGATTTGGAGGTGACTTCACCTATGGGTATGTCTGGACGGACGTGGAGCCCAAAGATAGCTTCAACATTCTCCAGTACTCCGGCTTCTACCATTTTCTTTGCCCCTCCACTTCCTTCCTCTGCTGGTTGGAAGACTAAAAGAACTGTCCCCTATTGTGAAAAAAAAAAAAGATAATTCAAGCATCTACATGAGAAAAGATGAAAAAAACAAAGCCCACATAAAAGAAAATAAAGATTAAGAGAGAGAGGAACTTGGAGCACAATTAAACTATCTTGCAACGACACGCAATCATCGACGCTGTGATTACTTTCAATTTATACAATCACAAGTTCACAACTAGATTTATCTATTTAAAGATGTTCAATAGGATTATTTATTTATTTATTTCAAATTTGTCACTGGTGACCAACATTGTACTGTGGCTTATAAAGATGCAAGGAGTCCTAAGGTTTTAAATGTATTATAATTAGGATATCGTGGAGATTGTATGTATCAGATATATTCAGATATCAGGAATTGCCAGCCACAACAAACCTGTCTGTATTCTTGTTTCTTTCCATCTTTTTTCACTGCATCATGCAGAATCAATGTTGTACGCTTGTACAGAAGTACTAGCTTCTTCATTCAAGATTCATGTTCAGTTTTCTACAAGTTTTTGAAACAAAGAAAGCAATGATTATGAAAAATGTTTAGAATATATAGCATGGGATGATCTTCTAATGCAGGTCTGTCAAAGACAAAGAATTCTAGAAAGCATCCAGAGCGAGTGTTGTATTACAGCACTAGTATCAGTGGAGATTCAGCATTACCTTCATCTAAAATTTTTTAACATTTTCCTAAGAAGTTTATGGTCCTGCCTCTACAGAAAGAAACCAATGCAAAAACCAGTATCATAATAAGAATCATCAAAAGATTATAGTGAATAATACTTTTCAAGAAAGAATAACTGCATGGTTAATTACAAAACCCAGATTAGACATATAAAGCACTAGTACAATTAGTAATGAGGAAATCTCCCAAAGTCATCCTTAAGGCTGTGTTTGGAGCATGAATTTGGGTAGGGGTTTAGAAAGGGAAAGGGAAAAGGAAAAGGTAGATGAAATGTGAATGAAATATAACTACATTTCATCTAAGTTTCACACATCTTTTCCCTTTTGCTTTCAATTCATGCTCCAAACACAGCCTAATTCTCCTTCAAGATTCCCAGGGATTTATAAACTGCTTATGTGAAGCTGAACAAAAACTGAATCAGTAATTTTTACTTTTGGTGATTATCAAGCTTTGGTCCCTTTTCTGATCAAGATTATACGGGTCGCTTACTTAAACCTCCCTATTTGTCAGTACGAGTGGCTTGTCAGACTTGAACCTTCATTCTTATTACTGAACAACAATCCCTTGATAATTTTAACATATCCCTAATTTAAGAAAAATATATGAGGGGAAAATAGCCTCTATTTCTCACTCTAAAATTTTACATTACTTATAATTATGATATAATATTGGGACACTTACGCGGAGGTCCTAATAGGTGGACTTATTGTCCTATATGTCCTGCGATAATTAATAGCGTTTTTCATCAAACACTATTTAAAAATATCGCCAATTGTTAATTTTCAACGACAGTTTGAAAATTTTGTTACAAAAAACGTCACTAATTATAAGTTTTAGCTATAGTTTAAAAAAATCGTCACAAAAAAAGTCACTAATTTCAATTTTTAACGACAATTTGAAAAATTTGTCACAAAAAAATATCACTAATTTTAAGTTTTAGCGACAATTTATAAAAATTGTGACACAAAAAAGTCACTAATTGTCAATTTTTAGTGGCATATACAAAAAATCGTCACAAAATATTATTTTAGCAACGATTTTATTAAGACTAACTTTCTATAGAACTTAATAAGAATTAAGTCTAACTATTAGGATTTATTGGTAATTTACCCTATAATTTATATCCAAACACAAAATTTGAAACAATTAGTCTCCGGATTATTTGTCCTGGATTTCATAATACCATCTTATCCCCTTCCACAACAAAAGCGGCCTTACAGACCTTAAAATATAGAACAAAAGAGCCCCAAACTCAACATCAACAAAAGATAAACCATTGAATCCTCATTCCATTACTTCAACAACACCCATTTAGATTCTTACAATAATTAATCATAAAATTTTGGCCATAGTAACCGTGTTCAAAAAAAAAAAAAAAACCTAACTTACAATCAGGTGGAGCTTAAAAAAATAGGGAATTTACTCAAAACCCCTCATAATAAAACTTTAATGCATTAAGAACAAGCACAAAAAAATTTCCTTGAAAAGTCCAATACATACTACTATTACCAAAATATTAAACTTTAAAATAATATAACTTTTGATCTAGATGTCAATTTTTAATAAAATTAGTATTTTTAGAATCCTCTTATCAAGATCTATCAGATAAAATCAATGTTGACTATGAAATTCTTAAAAAAATAAAATAAAAAATTATTATCGTCAAAATTAATGTAAACAGTAACATGTTACTTTGTCTCACAGTAATATGTTACTTTGACAATATTATCCAAGAAAAAAAAAAGGATATTTTTCTTCATCCTTACTCAATTATGTGCCTCCTCCGTAGAGGGTTTATGAAGTAAAAAAAATTGAGTTGTCCTTTTCATCAAACAAGGGTCCAATGGAGGGGTTTTGGCTAAATTTCTCTAAAAAAATCAACCTCGCTAAACTCAACACCCATCCACTCCAGCTCCCAGTCTTGAATTTCCCTGAAAATCTACAGTTCCAGTGAATGACAAACTCAAAAACCACCTATCCAATCTGCCACCAAAGTCTCCCTATCCACTTGTATAGAGAAGATCTAGAATTACGGTAGATTCAACACATCATAAATCTTTTGAAAGTTGCAGTCTCTAAGAAAACCAGAAAGACAAATACTCGTGGAAAAGTCATCCCTACCAACTCTGTTAGCCTTCCTAACAACTCCATAAGGCCCTCTCGCCTTTTTCAGTACTTAACCCCTCCATACTCAAAATCCACCAACTTCCTACATAAAATCTCCCTTTCCACTACATATCTCCTCAATCACTTCCTGACTAATGCACTAGTGCTTTATTTGAAAACCTTGTCCTTTTCAAATCTGCAATCCACCAAAGCCAATAGTAGAATAAATTAGCTAATACACAAAAATAAAATATAAAATTATCTTCGAAACCGTCACTCAAAAAGTGAATCCTTCATCAGTTTCAAAGATGATTAGAAAAGAATGAAAAGAATTATTTGGCTTACCCATGAATGAGTTAAAGGCCATGTATATATAATAGATTCATGATACAATTTAAGAAACGATATAAATAAGGAAATAAGATTAAATCAATGATTGACACAATCACAAATTATATACATAATACTAAAAAAAAAAAGATTTTATGTACTCTAATTTCAATATTCAACACTCTCCCTCAAGCTGGTGTGAAGATATTCAACAATCGCAGCTTGCTAATGAATAACTGGAAGAAGTCAGAAAAAACTCAACGGCTAGTCCAAATAAATGCTACTGAACAAATCTGGTAGTCCATTAAATAAAAAAGGCCAAAAAGTGCTTAATACATTAGCACTACACCTTAGAAAGGAAAAAAAATAGGGACTAAACTACCCTAGAAAAGCTGCTGAAGCATCTATGGCCAGGAAACACCCTGATCGATAGCCAACAAGACCCTGGTCGGCATCAGAGGCCGGAGCTAATGCCGGGAGATAGTTTATGATCGTGCCGGACCGTTATAGAAACTAATTGGAACTAATGTCAG
The DNA here is from genome assembly GCA_036172215.1 of Camellia granthamiana. NCBI lineage: Eukaryota > Viridiplantae > Streptophyta > Magnoliopsida > Ericales > Theaceae > Camellia > Camellia granthamiana. The sequence continues at coordinate 12,811,840 of CM069917.1, forward strand.
GACAGTTTAAGGTCATGCTGGACCATTGTAGGAACAAACCGGAATCAATGTCGAGACAGTTTAAAGGGTTCATGTTGGACTGATGTAGAGAACTGGAAGTTGAACCAGCAAGCGTGGCACACACATAACTTATGACGTGGTGCTGAACAATGATGGCAATAGATGATTGAGTGAGCCAAGGGGCGACTTTTTAGAAAGTGCGCCAAGGGACGGCTTTGGTGGTGCGCTAGAGGGGGCGGCTTTAGTTGTGCGCCAGAGAGGGAGGCTTAGGTGGTACGCTAATGGGGTCACTTGGGTTGTGCGCCAGAAGGGGCGGCTTAGGTGGTTCACATGGTATATCACCATGCTCACCATGATATAAGTATAATATCCCCCTCAAACTTAAATAGGTTTGAAGATAGAAACCTATTTGAGGTTGAAATAGAGGAAAAGACAAAATGGAACAGAAACACAAAAAAAAAAATAGATTGCGAGTAAAAAAAATATGATAGAGATATTTGGGATAGGAATAAACTAGCGAATAGAGAAAGAGATCACCATGAAGTGATACTGAAAGAAAATATGGCAGTGGAATGGGTTAAGGTCCGGCGGTCGGCCAAGGCAAGGCTGCCGCCGGCCAGTGAAGTAAAATTACTAGGTACTTAACCTCGTTCTGATACCAAAAAGAATGAAAAGAATTATTTGGCTTACCCGTAAATGAGATAGAGGCCATGTATATATAATAGATTCACGATACAATTTAGAAAACGATATAAATAAAGAAACAATATTAAATTAGTGATTGACACAATCATAGATTATATACATGATACTAAAAATAAAAAAATTCTATGTACTCTAATTTCTGCATTCAACAATTAGCACCATCAGTTAAGGAATTAAAGACGAATTTAGGCAAATTAGACATGGTACTCTATATGAGAGATCTTCTGACCTGCCAGTCTACATTTCACACTACTAGATTGATAAACACCTAAACACACACACATAAAAGAAACCCCCAAGTACCATGAAAACTACCAACTACATGCTAAGATAAGAATAGAGAAGATATGCTTTTATTTAGGTATGACGAGTAAGTGTCACAAAATGAACCTGTAAGAGATCACGATGCTCTTGAAGAAGCTTTGCAGCACCGAGAAGCATTGCAACATGACCATCGTGCCCACATGCGTGCATCTTTCCCGGAATTTTACTCTTGTGCTCCCATTCCACCAATTCCTACAAAAATCACAACCTCATGAATATACTTCACAACACATATATCTTCATCTCCTTTTCCCTTTTCCTCCACTCAATGAATACACCAAGCAGAAATTTGTTGAAATATTTTAAAATATTCAAAGTGTTTTGGGGTTTTCAAAACTTCCCATCTTGTTCCTTTACAGGTTCACAATGCCTAAATTACATAACAGCTATATATTAGGCTATTAAGTTCCCAAAATAGTGCCCCGACTTAGGGACGGAGCTATGCCATGACCAAAGGTGGCCATGGCTCCCCCCAAAGTTCTTCAAAATTACACTACTACTCATTAATTCTAAAATTATTTTGATATTATACATGAAAAGCCGTCTACTTCAAGATTAACTTTACAATGTAGATGGGATGATCCCTGCAAGTTTTTATTAAAAAAAAAAAAAAAAAAATCAACTATTCCTATGTTTCAAAAGGGAAATTACAGGATAGTAAAAAATAAAAATTTTATTTATCAAAAGATGGGAGGTGCAATAAAATGATAGTCCAATTTAAGATATTAACTACATAACTCAAAAATTGTATGAAATAATTAAATAACTATTAGAAAATGACTGATATAGATTAATTTATTATTTTTAAAAATTTCTCATGTAAGAAATTTATTTTATCATTTTTTTATACTTAGTTTGTCTCTAAGGTTACCTAGGTGTCATCAGTTCAAACCACAATAGCAGTCTCTCCACAAATTCTGTAACATTGAGAAATTAATTTTATCATTTTTTTTACAATTAGCTTATCCCTAAGGCTACCTAGGCATTATGAGTTCTTCACACCACAAAAACAATCTCTCCACATATTCTGTAACATTGAAAACTTTGTGTATGGGACTCTTTTCAACACTTACTTTAGCCCCTCCTGAATAAATTTTCTGGCTCCGTCCCTGCCCCCACTGCGACAATTTACATAACAGCTACATATTAAGCTTTTAAGTCCTCAAAGTGCGCTATCCAAGAAGTCAATAATATCATACTTGAATTACCAGTTAACAAAATTATATCATTTAATGTAGGGGTGCAACTCGAACAGGTTCAACTCGGGCAACCCATGCCCAGCCCAAGTTTTTTTAGGGCTTGGACAACAATATTTTGTAATCTTGACGGGCCTAGGCAAATTTTCGATGCCCGAATTGCAATTTGGGCTAGGCCTAGACAGAGGCTGTGTGTAACCTAAGCAACCCGAACCCGAGTTGCATTTTATATATTATAAAAATTATATCATATATGTATAATTGTGGGCATGTCTCCTTCATTTTGCCTTTCAACCTCATTTGCTTCAGAGGTTATAAATGGAATTTTGTTTTAACCATGTGGGGTATCCTTTAAGACAGTGTAGAATACTGCCTAATCTGCTAAAAAAGCACTGATTCGCACCGCTCTATCCACTAATCGTGGTTTAAACTTTAAAATTTATAATCTGATTTTGAAACCGCTCCGCTCCGCTATAATTAATACATATATATTTTTTAACCTATAATAAAATATCAAAGTAAAAATGAGTGTGAGAGAGAAATAAGATATGAAATTTATTACAAATTAATAGTTATATATATGAAAAATATTATGTAAAATTAATTTGTATTATATATATGAAAAATATTATGCAAATTAGTGTTATATATTATCCAAAGGCTTGATAATTGGTTAGAATATTGTTCAATCCTCCAATCCGCCCAAAACCGCTCAAACCGCAATTTGTCAATTCGTCAATCCGCTAATCCGCCATTCGGTTTATAATTTTACACTCAAACCGCCCAAACCACACCACGCACACCCCTAGTTGCCCCTCTTTGCTTTCACTTTGTCTTCTTTTGGGTAGAGAGACCACCCCCTCTTCCTCATTACTGTCATTTCCCTTTCTCTCTCTCTTTCATTACCATTGAAGTTCAAGCTTTGAGCTTCACCCACATGATCCCTCATTCCTTCTGAGATTTACGAACAAGATCATGAGGCATCTAATGTATCCTTTTGTAGATTTAATTTTGTATTTTTTTTCCTTTACTTTTTTTCCCGAAAGAGAGTGTTGAGTTGGGTTCCATATTATATCCCTCGGCTTCTCTCTCTAACACTCTTGATAAAGTCGTCTTCTAGGCTTGTTTTGTTGGATTTGCAAGTAGACACTATAAAAAAAAGATCATTTTTATAAAGTAATGGTTTACTTGCAGATAGTTTGGGCAAAGTTTAATGTGGGTATGATTTAATTTTTTGATGGATTGTTCAGAAATTTCCTTCTTTTATAATCTAATTCCATTTGGATGCGATGAAGATGAATTATTTTTCTTTTTTATTTAGTACGTGTACATGATTGTTATTGAATCACTCCCAATCTGATTTTTTTTGTTTTTTATTTATCTATTCAATTGGGAAATTTTCGGCTAACCCAAGTTCAAATTATGTAGCTCGATCCGGGCTTGGGCAGCCAAACTCGAGTTGATGGTCAGGCTTGGGCGGGCTTACAAACACAATTCGGGCCGGGCCTAGGCAACCCTCCAACCCGAGCTAACCAGCCCAAGTTGCACCCATAATTTAATGTACCATTAACACTCAGTTTGTTTTGGCAAAAAATATTTTCCCAGAGAAACCTTTTTCTGGAAAATGTTTTCCAAAGAAAACAAAATATTTTCCCATGTTTGGTTGCGATCTCACAGCTAAATTGGGGGAGGTGGCAGCGGGCGACAGTAGTGTGGCGGCATTGGTAAAACATTTTGTTCTCTGTTGACACAGAAACTGTTTTAGGTTGAATTTCCTTCCCGTTGTATCAAATGCCAAAAAATGCAGAAAATATTTTCTGATGAAACAAACAAGAGTAACATAAAAAATAGCATTTACGCAGTAAGAAAAATCCAGGAAAAAAGAAGAAGAAATTACTAAAATTTGGGAAGAAAATAGCATTTACACAGTAAGACGGGAAAAATTTTAAAAAAAAATACCCAGAAAATAGAAATTTGAACTGGTGAAAACATACCTCTCCCTTGATTTGATACAGATTTGATGAAATGGTTGGAGAGTACACTTTTAGCCCATTTTTTTCATCAAAATTTTCCATCAAATTTGAATTTGATGAAAAAATTGATGAATTAAAGATGCTCTTGACTCCCCAAAATAGTGGCCCCAAAAGATTGGAGCACACTTAGTCATTTTTTCATCAAATTTGAATTTGATGACAAAATTTGATGGAAGGATTGAAGATATGCTTCGAACTCCGCAAAATAGTACCCCTACTGCCTAAATTTGCATAACAACTACATATTAAGCTATTGAGTCCTCAAAGTACACAATCCAAGAAGTCAGCATCAATACTTAAATTACCAGTAAACAAAATTACACCATTAAAAATACCTTTAACCAAAAAAAAAAAAAAAAAAAGCCATTAAAATAAATATGAAAAAAAAAAATACTAAAATTTGGCAAGAAACCTGCATAGCCAGAGCATCCATGTCGGCCCGTATCGCAACGAAAGGGGGCTCGCCGGAGCCAATGAATCCAACAACGCCAGTGACGGCAATTGGGTGTTTGTAAAAAATACCCATCTTATCCAATTCATCTCTGATAAGCTTACTGGTCTCAAATTCCTCATAACCCAGTTCAGGATTCTCATGTATCTTCCTCCTAATACTCACCATCCAATCAAAAACATCTTTTCTCTTGGCGTAATCGAGAAAGCTTTGGGTAATTTCTGAGAGCCCTTTTGAACTCAAAGAAGAAGAAGAAGAAGAAGAAGAAGAAGAAGAAGAAGAAGAACTGAGTGTTGGGCAAAACAGTAGAGAGATGAGAATGAAGAAGAGACCGTTGAAGAGAGGACCCATGTTTTGCTCTGTAACTGAAAGTTGGAATGATTTGATTGCAGGGAAGAAAGAGTGGAATTGGGGGTTTTTTTTTTTTTTTTGTAGAAAAAAAAAAAAAAAGAAGCTAGAAATGGAGTCGTTGCGTTGATCATCTTTAGCTTATGTTGACAAGTAATTTTTTTTTGATTTTTTTGGCCTTTTTTTTTTTACAAAATTGTGTAAAAATATAAAGAGGTAATGTTATTTTAAAAAATTAAAAAACTGGCTTAGTTGGCTATTTGATTATTTTAATTAGACTAAAATAGTTGTATTTGAGAAGTTTAGTTAATTTTTTTTTTATAGTTAATTTGATGATTGTGAGAGAAAAAATGAAATGATTATGAATTGAATGTGACATTTATCTTATTGATTATTTTAATCTAATTTATCTTTTAGTGAGCTAAAACCCTCTTCCCAAACACATCATTGCCTTTGAGTTGGAAAAAAAAATAAAAAAATTACCATTTATTTATTAAACTTCAAAAAGTAATAATAATAAATTTTAAGGAAGTTTTAATATACATCCCCTTAAAAAATGCGTATCATATGTATTTTAAGTTATGATTAATTTTTTTGTTTAGTTATGATATTATTTTAATTAAGATAAATTACCAATATGTCCTAATATTTAGATTTAATTCATATCAAATCCTATTAAAAATAAATCATAATAAAATCATTGTTAAAAATATTTTTTTTGTGACAATTTTTTACATATATCGCTAAAAATTGACAATTAGTAACTTTGTCACGATTTTCATAAACTATCGCTAAAACTTACAATTAGTGATGTTTTTCTGCGATAAATTTTTCAAACTGTCATTGAAAGTTATAAATTAGTATTTTTTTTTGTGACGATTTTTTTAAACTGACTCTAAAACCTATAATTAGCGATTTTTTTGTTACAAAATTTTTAAAGTGTCGCTAAAAATTAACAATTAGTAACTTTTTTAATAGTATTTGATGAAAAATGTTATTAATTATCATAGAACTTATTAGATAATAAGTCCACTTATTAAGACCTACACGTAAGTTCCCTTTTAATTATGACTCCTGAGTTATTTAGTTATGCCTCATATTGTGTTTAGTTATAATATTTTATTTTAATTATGACTAAAAAAATTAAAATTATGTTATTTTTATTTTAAACTATAAGGTGCATACGATCCATCCTTTTGAAAGGTGCCGTTATGTTTTCCGAAATTTTGTTATTCCCTCAATAAAAATCCTCAAAATTTACCGAACATTTGGATGGAAAAAAAATTATTAGATTTTTTGATGGAAATTATCTTTTTAGAGAAAAATAACAAATCAGTTGAGGGCTGATTTTTATTTTTTTAGATTAATAATAAAAATTATAAATTTTAATTATTAAATTTTTTTATGTGTATGTAATTATTTTTTAAAAGTTCATCTAATTTATAATTTTTTTTAAATGTTTGAGATCCTCATAAATTTTTAACAATTTAACTCACAATAATATGATTTGACAAGTGTCAATTTTTTATTGGTTACACACTCAATGATACGAGACTCACTACCTTTATTACATCATTGTGAATATATTTGTACATACAAAATATGAATCTCTACCATGGTTGTTTCTCTTTTTATTTGTATTTTTATTTCCTATTTGCTTTTAATAATGATGAGTTTAATATCATAGTACTGATAATTCATCTCATTGGACTTATTTGATAAAAAAAAATTGATTAATGGTGTCTAGTTATAATTTTTAATTATACCGTATTTCATTTTCACAACTTGTTTAATCTCAAAAAGTAAGATTTTCTGAAAGTATATAATTTGTTACCTTTTTTTTTTATACGTATTTGAAACTCTAAAATAAAGATGAACAAAATAATTACATTTTTTTATCTTAATTATATCTTTGAGGGAAATTTAAATTTTTTGTTTTTTATAAATTGTGAAAAGTTACACCAAACAAATTTATAATTTAATTTAGATATTTTAAGTTATAACTATAAAAATTAATTTACAAGTGATGTCGAAGACGACCAATATGTGTTACTTGGAAGGGTCATTTTAAAATACACACTTTTAAAAGGATGTATATTATATACAAATTATGACATTTTTTTTATTTGACAAGTTATAATATTTGTAAGCCTATTTTGAGACGTATGTTAAAAGTTGACTTGTACAAAAAAATAGAAAAGTGATGTGATTTAAAAAAAAGTCAGAAAGTTAAGAAATTAGTTTTTAACTGTGTTGCCAAAATAGGTCATAGTATTGATTAACACGAATATCATAACTAAATCGCTTTTAATTATAACTAAAAAAAATATAATAAGTCATAATAAAAAACCACATCTAAATATCCTTTGATCATAACTAAAATAATAGATCATAATTAAAATAAAATTAAAAAAAACAAAAATATCATAATTGAGGTATATAGTACACATAATATAATTTTTCCACTAATAATTTTTTTCATAAATAATTAATTTAAAATATTATTATATATTCGGTTGTCTTTGTGCAAAAGTAGTGGGTGTTTAGCTTTCTGGCGGCATCTCTTGTAACAACCTTTTTTTATTACCAAAAAAAATATCTATATCATTCAGCACGTGCTTAATTTTATTTATTTGTTTTTTGGGATAAGAGCACGTGCTTAAATTGAATTCAAACTTTGTTGCTTTGCTATGAGTTGCAGTGGACGAAAGCCCAATTTGGGTGCCCTAGAAAGCCAACTGAAATTTGTTCTCCTTTGAAAGATACATTTCATGCGTCGGCCTCATTGTCCTTAAAAATAGATTGTGCATGACTCATCGACTCCTATTTCCAAGCAAAGGATAAAAATTATTGAACGCCTCATTTTTTTTAGGCCATTTCAAATTAATATTTAAATTTTGTTGAATATTCTCAATAATTTCATCCCTACCCTTGTATGCTCTAGCCACTCCACCCATTTTCCCTCTAAATAATATTAGGAATCATGAAAAAAAAATTATAAAATGTATCATGAAAATTTTTCATCATTTTATTAGTGTGTGATGTTTTATTATATATATAATCCAAATGTGGAGAATTTTTTATGATCATCTTCATGATATTTTTTTTATGATCCCTGACATTACTCATTCTCTCTCGCCGCTTCGTCATCCACCTTCTATCTCCAACCCTTCGTCCTCCTCTACTGAGAACAAAAAAATATTAAGAAAAAAGGAGGCCGCAATGGTTAGGGGGTAGGAGAGGGATGACAAATTTGGTAGAGGGAGTAGTGGGAAGGGTTTGCAGGGGGGTGGTGGGAAAGGTTGTAAAAGGAGTTGAATGATGGTGTTAGAGGATAGGGATTGGTTGGAGAGTGGTGCTAGAGGGTTTAAAAGGGTTATGGCGTGACAAGAGGGGATGAGAAAACATGGCCAAAGTTGGGTGATTGGCAGAAGTTGGAGTTTTGCCCATTTTGATCATTTGCTTGAGGCATAAAATGATATTAAAAAAGAGAAATATTGGAGTGTCCAACCAAATAATTGAGATGCAATTATAGCATCCCACCTTAAGTGGTCTTGTTTTGATGTTCCTTTTATTTTCTTTGTAAAAAAAATCAATAACCCCATTAGGTTGTCAAAGAAAAATATTAGCCATTCATAGGTTTCGTTTGGCAGTTCAGTTGGAGTTAAAAAAATACAAAAGATAAAATAGAGTAAATAAGTCAATAAGACAAAATATCACATTTATTATAATTATTTCATTTTTTCTTTTATAAAAGTCAAAAAAGCCAACCCAAACAAACTTTTTGGTCTTAAAACTAAAAAAGTCTCAACTCAAAAAAATCAACTAAATTTTTTTTTGCCAAACAACAACATAATTTGAAATTCATAATTTATTCACAATAACGTGATAAGAGTTTAAGTTTTACATGGCTAAGTTTATGATAAATAAAAAATTTATAAGTAATCTAACTAGGTAAAATTAAGAAACTTTTTAGAGATTCCAATTTTTTTCCATTGAGAATTATTTGAGAAATTTTGTATGTTAATTGGATTATCACGTAACATTACATTTCACCAATCATAAATGTTTATACCCTTACTTTTTTCCAAATACCCAACTTAAATGTACTGAATCCTACTGTCAAATCCAATTATAATAGAAGAAGGTATCACGTGACATCTACCTATTGGTATCCAAAAATTCCTCAAATTATAGAGTTTGGCAATTACGTTTGTAATATTTTTTAATGGCTTTTTTTTAAATTGAAAAAAAAAAACATTTTTAGATCCTATTATGGTCTAGAAGATCCTAAATTTTTGAAAAGAAAATAATTTTTTTTTAGAAAGTAAAAAAACTACGAAAGTTAATTATTATTTTTTTTAATGAATACATGTGTATATTTAAATTATATAAATGAAGTATTAAACTTCGGATTAGAATAGGGACAACAAACCGTGCGGTTTAAAAAATAAAAATAAAATTAAATCAAATAAATCAAGGGGAACTTACCAATAAGTCTCATATACAAAGTTCAAGGCCCATCTAATCCTCAAACAAAACACTTGCACCAATTAGTCCTACACATTCTTAATTGTTACCAAAAAATCCTATTTTTTTTTTTTTTAAATTTACAGATATTGTTATATCTTACTACCGTCGGACTTCCGTCAAACAGTCACCGGAGACTCGTCGGAATGTTCAGCATCATCGGAAAGTCGTCGGAGTATTGCCGAAAAGTCGCCGGAGTATCGCCGGAAGTTCACCGGAGTGTTAAGAACGTTAATGGAAGTCGCCGGAATGTTCAGAACGTTCACTGGACGTTAAGAACATCACTGGAGACTCACCGGAATGTCTAAAATATTGCCGGAAAAAAAAGAAGAATAAATAAAGAAATTAGAACAAAAAAAACATAGCAAAAGGTGTTAAATATTGATAAACTAAAAGAAAAAAAAATGAAACGACAAAAAATAGCAACAATGGGAAAAACATATGCTATTTTTCAATTTTTGTAAGGTTTAAGCAAATAATCTCCAATATTGATCAAACTGAAAAGTAAGTTTTGAAACTGTAAAATGTTACAGTTTCAAAGCAAAAATCTATTAAGTATTTATCCTTACTAATCAAACTGAAAAACATGTTATGAAACTGTAAAATTTTACAGTTCTAAAGAATGTTATGAAACTGTAAAATTTTACAGTTTTATACCATGATTCATTCCAATACCAAAAAAATTTGAAATTGTAAAATTTTACAGTTTTAAACCATGATTCATTCCAGCACCAAAAAAATTTGGAACTGCAAAATTTTACAGTTTTTACCGCCTGTAACTAAAACTCGAAAACTACTTGTTCAGAACTTAAAAATTTTCTCCATTAGAACAGAAAAAGAGAAGTGTATAACAGAGAAAATGTAGAAAAAAATAAGAGATCAAAGGAGAGAGGTGGATATAGAGAGAGGATTGTACTCCGACAACTATTTTTTGTTTAGATCTAGCCAAATCTGATGTAGATCTACTCAGATCTGATGTAGATCTACATCAGATCTAAGTAGATCTACTCATCTTCTTCGTCGGAAATACATTTTCTTCGTCGGAAATATATCTTCTTCGCCGTCGGTGAGGCTGAAGTCACGAGTTGATTTTGATGGTTGGTGGTTACTAGTGAACCCCGATCAATGGAGAAAGACATAATCACCGATCGTCGTCCATGACAAAGAAGATGAGAGAAAAATGCAGAAAAAAAGAGAGAGGAAAACGTAAAGAGTGAGGCAAAAAGCAGAGAGAGAGAGAGAGAGGGGAAAGTAGGACTTTTGGGTCTACTCAAAAAATTGTTGGATTAAATAGTGTCCACATATTTCAAATAGGACCTGTGGGTTATACACATGATGTAGGTGTTTTGGGCTTTTATTATCAAATCAAAGCCCATATGAAAAATACTTAAAAACTCGGTTGAGATCAATTGGATATCGATATTATATATATATATACATTTTGTTGTGAGGTGGTTTGGAAATATTCCAGAATCCAGTTAGACGTCTTTAATCCTCTAATTGCTACCTAAAAAAGGGATGAACACTCCGGTCGGGGGTGCCGGAATTAGCACTCCGACGGACAAGTCAATATTCTCTCTAATTTCTTATATCTCAAGTTATCTTCTATATTCACACGTACCTCTCTTTGGCTGATCTTCTCCTTTTATATTGCTCTCCTGGGGCCCATCCTTTCATTATCATATCTGGGACCCCCAGGTACGTCAGAAATTATTCGGTATATTCGGCCTTGTTCTTGTTCAATAGGTTTGATCAGCGCCAAGTTACCTTTACCATCATTCTCGGCGCTCTGTTTGAACCTCTTGAGCACATAATTATTCAGCTCCCATAATTGCCCCCCAAACACCCGAATAAAATATTTACTTGGCATGTTTGGTTTCTCGGCCAATCAAAACAAAAGTTCTCGAAAGACAGATACGGCGGTTGCACTCCTTTTCGTACTGATTCGTCAGAGCAGATGCGCTACTTGAATCATTACAGCTTCCCGCCCCTTCGTATTTGACATTCACTTAATGCGTTTTGAAATCTGTACCTCCATATACTTTTGAATCGAAAAGCCATTGACATTTTTTACGCCTATATACTCTTGAATTGAAAAGTTACTATCAACCTTCGAGCATCCTTCATATCAACCTCCGTCCAGACCTCTACAACCTCGCCTCTTACTGTTCGTCTCCTTCCTTATCCTGTAAGTCCCCTCTCTCTTCTCATTCTGTTTCTCATTCCAATTTCCCCGCGTATTTTTGCTTTTGTTTTTTGTACACGCTATTTTCGTTTCGTCTCGAATGATAAGACATTTGAAAGCCCTTCTTTCTGAGGATCGAGTTACAGCCTTCCATCGTCATTTTTCCATTCCAGACGACGTTTACTTATTCCTCGTTCTAGATAACGTAGTTGACATGGAAAGGGCTGACACTAGCATCATTAATTTTCCTCTTTTGGCCATCGCAGAGGGTGGAGTTCGATTCCCCCTCCATCCTCTTCTTAAGACAGTCCTACGTTACTGGGGACTAATTCCCTCCCCAGCCAAACATGAACTTTTACCGTATTATTATAGGCATAGTGGAATTGAATCGCCGACTGGGTCTTAACCTAGGAATCTCAGCTATTTGGTACTGCTACGTTATGGCAAAATGGACCAGTCGGCAAGGCTGTTACTTTTTAAGAGCCAAGGATGTTGGCCATCATTTGGTAACCATGCTCGCCAGCTCTGGCAAAAGGGTTGATGATGTCATGGTCATCGTCCGAGGTAATTGAGAATTCGGTGAGAGAGAAGATCGCCAAGATCCAATTCCCAGGCAAAATGGCAAACCAGGTTGCCGGTTAGAATTGCTAACACATCTTAAAATAAACAGTTTATTCGGCTTTAATACTGTTTTGATCATTTGTCTTTTGCGGGCAATGATTTGAAACGAGCACTGCCGTCTGCGGATGAAGCCGTTTTGGACCAAGTGAAGACGGTCCTTAATTACAAAGACCATGCAAACCTCTAAGGACAAGGGCGTGCAGCCCATGTCTTACTGAGATATGACCCAACTTACTCCACTTTTTCGACAACAGATAATATTCTTGTGCTGACACACGAACGACAGCTTACTGCATTCATCTTCCCTAGTTACAAAAGTCTCAGGGACATTGGCATCAAAGGTTCTGATGCCAGTAGGGAGGCTGGTGAAGACACACAATCTAAGGGCCACGGGGGGGACCAGGAGTTGAACAGAGAAATTGAATTGGCGTTCGAGAATATCGGCGCAAACCAATACGCCGACCTTTCCTTTACTTCTGGCCGAGTATATTTAGTTACTCTAGAGGATGATATCTTCACCGGCTTAGAGAATCTGCCAGGAGCCGAATCTGAAGCCGAAGAGATAAGCTCGGAGTCGCTTGCCCAGTTTGCTAGGCGACGAAATGCGGAGAGGATGGCGGCCAGGAGACAGGCCGGTGGGTCAGGAGGGAACCAAATAACGCCAACTGGCGAAGTGCGTCAGGAAGAAACGGCCCGGGAAACAACATTGGCCGAGTTAATTCCTGAACAAAATCAAGCTGAAGTCTTGGAAGCCGATCTCACAAGGTAGAAGCGTCCTGCCGACGCTGTGATCGATTTGTAAGAGGAGCCGATTGAAAAATGGCCAAGGGTGTATATGCCGCCCGTCGAAGATGAGTTGGCCGAGGTGTTCGTTATCCAACCAAAGATGAAGAATGTGTTGGTGCTTGCTAGTGGCTCGGCGATCAAAGATCCCACCGTGGCCCTGAGTATAGCTTCATCCCTTTCCTTGCCTTCGGACCAAGCGACTTTTTGTGCTGAGCTGGACGTAATCTCAATTGCTCTGGCCGCTCAGTCGGCCATTTTGGTAAGTTGAAAACCTCTAATTTCCAAATAACTTAAATTCATATTCTTTTCCAAACTAATTTGATTGCTTTTCTAGAAGGTGTGAAGGCTTGCAGAGATCGGTCGTCGTCATTACGATGTTGTGGAGCGATTCGGTGTCCTTGAGCGTCAGCTGGAGGAAGAGAAGGGCAAGGTCACTGTAGCCCTCACTGATTTTTCTACAGCGACTACAAAAGCCGAAAAAGAGCAGGTGAGGGCAGTGGCTACTCAACAAAAAGCTGAACACACCTGTAACAAGCCTGCAAGGGACCTCAATGGTGTTACAGTTCGGATTTGATTTGTCACGGTTCTTAATCTTGAACCAAAGAGTCCAAATCCGGCAAATCGTTTTGAGAAAAACAGATTTTTTGAAAGAAGTGCCAAACATGGACTGCTTTGCCAGATACAGAGTCGCCACCTAAATATTTTATAATGGGGAAATTTAGGAAACCCTGACTCGATGCCAAAGGCCACGTGTCCGTCATCACCAAAGTTGCCTCGGCTCGGGAACTTGGGTACGATTGGGGAAGGTCAGCTATGAGCACCCCCTTTCGCCCGATCCGAAGATCGGCCTCTGCTAACCATGATATCTTGTTTTTGAAAACACATGCGTTCTTATTCCGATTAATTAGCTAGAATTACTATGTGATGCGCACAGCAAAACAAGTATAGACTAGATCGCCTAATTTGGAACAAAGCATTGCATATCCGTTTGTTTGGAAATGTTTTAAGATTTGCTACTCGTAAGTAGGCTAAAACACGGATTTCAACGAGTTGTTCCAACTCAAATAATCCAACCTTCACCCATAGGCATTCAGGCAGTTATATCAACTAAGCATTTAGCCACATGGTAAGCATGCTGTCATGTTAACATTCACACTCATGCGAGATGCTAAAGCATAAATACTTACATCGTACTCCGTGCCAAAACAATGAAGCTAGTTAGCAAAACATGCATGACCCTAGTCCATGTTAAGTGGCTAATGCATCACATACAAAATGCAATCTAGAATAGGCTCGGCTAATCCTAGGATGGCATGTGGAATGTGACAATTGATACACGTATTCAAATTGAATTTGAAATACAATGCAGTTAGCATGATGCGCCGAGCCCGGTGCATGCAATACAAATGAATAAATGCAAACATCCGAAGCATAAGAATGCTAATTGAGATATGCCCTAAATCTAACCATTGTAAGCGGTTAAGTAAAAGGGAAGAAAGACGTGAGGTTGGAAGACATACACACACTCACGCACACTTATTACAACATTGGCCCTCACTCGGAGGGTCTGAATAAATAATACAAGCCACCTAATTAAATAACTCACGAGCTAATTAAATATTACAAAACCAAATTTAATAACTAGCTACAACTAATTATTACACAACTTAATTAATTAACGAATCAATTAACTAATTAATGAATGATAGCAAGCAAATAGGGAAAGCGGTAAATGATGCTATTCCAGCTCTGTTTAAAGAAGGGAGGCATGCATGCTCGCTTCGGTTCCTCGCTTTGGAAGGCCTTCCGGTTGCTCTTTAGAGGCTCTGTTTGCAGGGTGTCTTCCAGTGCTTGTTGCTGCAACTTACCAAAACACTGTAGGGGGAAGCTACCAGTGGCCTGCCGGCCATGAGAGGAGTACTGCCGGCCAAAGATGGCTCATTGCCGGCCAAGGGTGACACACTGCCGGCCATCAATGGCAGGCTGCCGGCCACTGGTGTGCTGGGACACCAAACTGCAACGAAGCACAAAATAGAGAAAATGGAGGGTCTCCCAAGGGCATGTACGCACCATGGCACTCCAAATCACCTCAAAACATCAAGGGAGAGGCCAAATCGGATCCACAACCATCAATCACGCGTCCCGATGCATGATGGCCAAAGATCCAACTTGTGCAAATCAATATGAAAATGAATGCACAAATAAAGCAAGTAAAGCCTAGAACTCTATCATGAATCATCAAGAGCTTCGGCGACCGAGAATTGAGACACGTTGCATTACTTGAAGTATGAAACGCCCCTCGTTCCTCGTGCTCGGATTAACACTTAATCCAAGCAATGCAACACATAAGCATGGCAAACATGTAATGCGAACAACCTAACAAGGCTAATGACATGCAACAAGCACATAAGCATGATGTGAGGTGACAACCTTGGACAACATGACGAAATGCAACATGAACATGTGAACATGCAAGGCATGTAAAGCTAAATAAGTATGCAACAACATACTACATGTAACAAGCATGCGACAACATGGTAAAATGGGCTTACACCAAAGATGGACAGCTCTCAACTAGGTCCAAATCAGTAGCCAAATGCAATGAATTGATGGCACGAAAAGCATGAAATATCAAGATAAGCATGCATGCCAAATGGCTAAAGTATTAAGGCACAAAGGGGTCAACTCTTAAGCACACTTAAGGAGCAACAAACATGGATACATGGCAATGAGGTAAGCTCTGAAATACATGTAAATTAATGCCAAATAAACTCAACAATGCAAGCAAAGCATGTTAGGATGCTTAAAGCTCAAAGTAAGCAAAGGGACTTAAGCCATGGCCACACAAGGCAAGCCCCAAAGGGCCAAGGGGACCTAAAACAGTCCTAGGGCAGGTCTAAGCAAGACCAAAACCAAGCTCAAAGCTAGCCAACACGGGCTAGAACACAAAGCTAAACACAAGGAGCATGCAAGGCATTAATGAGGCAATGCACTACACCTATTGAAATCAAACATGGCATGACTTGGACAACCAAAAACAGAGTTACATCATGGTATAATAGGACCCAAAATGCACTGAAATGATGAGCCAAAGGCTTAGGCTTAATGGCATGCGCAAAAGTCCATTCTTAAGGCATAAAGCACAAGCTATATAAAGCATTCAAGGCATGTCAAATGCAAGTGAATGACAACATTTCATGGACTGAAATAGCATGTGGAATGAGGGCAATGCATGCAAACATCACATGTATGGCATGGTAGGGGTCTCAAAACCCAAGACTAGCCTAAGCATTTACACTATAGCTATACAAAGCATGAGTGATATGGCCATGGCAGCCCAAAAAAGTCCTAGAACACTTCAAAATAAGCATAAAATCATGTTTAATCAAAGCCAAAATATGCTAGTATGATGAGTCAAAACATCATGCACAAAGAGCTAGGAAACAAGATTTGTTCTACACCTATATGGGGCATACAAAGGATGATCAAACCAACTATGGATAGGGTCATATCATGCCAAATGATGACTAAATACATGCTGAAATGTAAACCAAACAAGCTAAAATGACATGGCAACGCATGGAGCATATGAAGCTAATTTAGGGGATTTACACTACAAGTGCATCATGCAAGCATGGAGTAACAAAACCAACCCAAAACAGATTCATGGCATGGTAAAACATCACCAAAAATGGACTGAAATGGACTCAACAAAGACTATGCACACATGCTACTTTGATGAGCTATGAATGGAGTTACATTACACATGCTAGATGCAAGCAAGGCATGACCAAACCAGCCTTGGACAGGGCCAAAGCAGGTCCTAGAAGTCACAAAAAAAGGCCTGAACCAAGCCTCAAAAATGCATAGAGGGTTGGTCCTTTGGAAGGCCAAAAATGCAAGCAAAGAGGAATACAAAGAGAGGGGACTACCTCCTCTGATTAAGGACCTCAAAACCACACCTCTACCACTGAAAATCCATTGGATTTCAGTGGTAGGAATGCCAAACCAAGGCTAGCTCGGATGCCTCCAAATATGGCTTAAAACAAAGCCAAACAAAGCATGCAAAGGGGGCTACACACCCCAAACAGCAAAATGACCTTAACCAAACTTAAAAAGCACTTAAAAACAAGACTTTTTCAGTTATAAGCAAAGCCTAAAATAATATGCAAAGAGGGCTAAAGCAAGGTGCAAGAAAATGCAAAAATGGGGGAAATGCTCACCCTTGAAGACCCTCTTCGAAATCAGCAATTTCAGGGGATGGAAACTGGTTTTTAGAGCTCAAGAATCCCTCCCAAGAAGCTTGATCCAATGGTGGTGGTGTATATCTAGGTGTTGTAGTGTAAAAGTGCAAGGAAATCCAACTTCTAAGCACTAAACACAAGCAATATAGAGAGAAAGGGAGTTTTTTGCTCTTCAAAAACTCTGAACCTGGTCTAAGGAAGAAGCCTCTTCCTTATATAGAAGAATGAAAAGCCAAAGCTTCTTCAAGAAGCTTTGCAAGGCCTTCATCCCTCCATACACGTGTATGGAGGGGAGTAAACAAAAATCCAGCTGGCTCAAAAGATCTGCCTGGAAACCAGCTGAGATAGGGGGTGTGCCGGCCATCAGTAATGGCCGGCAGTGCCACACTGATGGCTGGCAGGGCTTCATCAGTGGCCGGTAGGGGCAAATCCATGGCCGGCAGTGCCATGCCATGGCCGGCAATGCACCAAGAGGGCCACTCTGAAAGGACCAAAACAGGGTCCTAAAATGAGGCAGAAAGGATACAAGGTCCGGGAAACTTGAACCGGTGCCGTTCCACCGCAACAGTCGAATGCTGGGCGAGCAATCGAACCAGTTGTTGGGTGTACCTACAAGCACAACCAAGTCTTGAGGACGGTCAAAAATGGGGTGTCTACAACGCCGATTTTCTCCTCAGGGCCACCAAAGAAAGAATAAACTTGATGGACGGCTCTCTCAAGTCGGCTTAAGAAGAAGTCTCAGCACTAAAGGCCGAACTTGAGTCTGAGAAGAAGGTGAAAGAGCGCGCTGAGGCGGATGCAGCTAAAGCCTTCGAAGCCGGCCTGTTGAAGGCCAAGGAGCTTTATGCTGATGAAGCCTTGAAGTTTGAGAATCGAGGCTTCAAGCATGGATGGATGAAAGCTTTGGCGGCCGCTAAGGTGACTCTGGATCAAGCGATTCCTTGCAAATAACTGGAAGTCGAATCGTTAGAATCGGATCCAGAGGATCTGGACCCTTGATCGGCAGTTTCGTAATAAATACCTGTTATTTGTTTTTTGTTAGCTTTTATTAGTTTTTTGTTAACAGTTTATTTCAGACATAGGACATTTTCATGTATAAAGTGGATGTAAACAGTTATTAATGAAAATGTCTATTTTGTTATCGAATGTTATCATTAAATGTTGAAAAGCAAAAGTATGTCATTTCAACTGAGATCATGACCTGTACATTTTAGTTCGGCAAAATGACAAGTGTATAAAGTGGATGTACACAATTTATTGAATGTTATCATTAAATGTTAAAAAATAAATGTCATTTCAACTGAAATACGCCGAATAGACAAATGTCATATCTACGCCGAATAGATCGATAATTCTGCCCTTGCCCCAATGGATCACTAAACATAACCGCCGAATATGTATAGTTCATGAGATCAGTTGGGGCATTGTAGTTATTCGGCGAAATGCTTTGAAAATAGGCCTAATAGATTGATAATTCTACGCTTGCCCCAGCGGATCACTGAACAGAACCGCCGAATATATATAGTTCATGAGATCGGTTGAGGCATTGTAGTTATTCGGTGAAATGCTTTGAAAATAGGCCGAATAGATTGATAATTCTACCCTTGCCCTAGTAGATCACTGAACAGAACCACTGAATATGTATAGTTCATGAGAGCGGTTAGCGCATTGTAGTCATTCGGCGAAATGCTTTGAAAATAAGCCGAATAGATTGATAATTCTACCTTTGCCCCAACGGATCACTGAACAGAACTGTCAAATATGTATAGTTCATGAGATCGGTTGGGGCATTGTAGTTATTTGGCGAAATGCTTTGAAAATAGGCTGAATAGATTGATAATTCTGCCCTTGCCCCAGCGGATCACTGAACAGAATCGCCGAACATGTATAGTTCATGAGATCGGTTGGGGCATTGTATTCGGCAAAATGCTTTGAAGCGGTTGCTTCGAGAACGTTGCATCCGTAATTAATAAGTCGGGGGCGGGGGAGGGGGCTAGGTGCGCGTGGGTCTTGTGCTGTCATTAAATATATTTTGCTCAAATTCAACAGAGTGTAAGAGGGAAAAGAGCATTGTGTCGAACTGAGAAAATTTTTATGTCAAGAAGAGTATTCTTTAACAGCAGAGGGGAGGGCAGGACGCTAGCTGAACTGGACTTAGAAATGAATTGAGGAGGTGGCGAACCTGCACGAACGGGTAACAGGACGTCGAAGGAGCATCAGAGGCGTCGTTCCCCCCATCATCAGAGTAGGTCTGCAAAAGGGGGTGGCGTAGAGAAGTCACCAAGAAAGGAGAGGCAGCAACGAGGGAGCTCCCAACGTTCACAAAACAAAACCAATAGGACACCACGCTCATTGAGTTTTTTGATTTTTGTTGGGAATAAACCGATGACTGAAGCGGATTCGATTATCCACGATCCAAATGTGGCAGTCGAGTTTACTCGACAAATTTTTCCGTCCGAAGTCCAGCAATCAATGGTCGGTCAGCCTAATTACGAAATTTTTCGGGAGGGCATCCATAGAGCGGTGAAGGGACTATATACCTTTTACGAAATCAGCATGCGCATTCGTTCCATGAAAAGAGAATAAAACAGAAAGACGGCCACATTCGAAGCTTGGAACATCGCTCAGAAAAGGCCGAGAATGAGTTGAAAAAAGCTAAGGATTCTGAAACGCAGTTGGCGAGTCAAATGAACCTGATCGTAACGGAAACAGTAAACTAATGCCTTCTTGATCATGCCATTGCCGATCGTGATACAGCGAGCATGTTCGCAAGAGAAGCGATAAGAACGAGGGCCTATAAATAAGGCTTTTTTTACGGTCGAAAAATTGGTACTAAAAAGACTAGGGAAAAGTTAGCTGATGATGTTTGTTGATGCGAAAATCGTGGATTTAAGCATGGATGGATTAAGGCTCTACAGGTCGTGGGTGTCGATTCGGCATCACCTCTTTATCAGAATTACAAGTTTCCCTTTGAAGCTTACGACACCGAGAAAACAGATGATGAAGAGGGTGTCGAGCTGGAGAAGACTTAGATATCAATATACATTATTGTACTTTTGAATTTGTCAAAAGCCATGTATTTGTACTTCTTCGGTGAAATAAATAAATATTTGCTATATTGTTTTGTTTAATGTTTGTATCTACTTGTGACAATTGCATGTTGGTCCATGCCATTCTACTACCAAATATAAAGGGCCTTCCGAATTCGAAGGATTACTCGGCCGTTCGTGGTTATGCACGAAGGGCGCTCTAAATTCGGAGTCTTTGTTATGGGCCAATCGTGATATCTACAAAGGGCGCTCTGAATTCGGAGGCTTATTCGGCCCATACGTGATATCTACGAATGGAGCTCCGAATTCGAAGTATTTTTTATGGGCCAATCGTGCCTACGAAATGTGCTCCGAATTCGGAGGCTTATTCGGCCCATACGTGATATCCACGAAGGGCGCTCCGAATTCAAAGTCTTTTTTATGGGCCAATTGTGATATCCATGAAAGGCATTTCAAATTTGGAGGCTTATTCGGTCCATATGTGATATCCACGAAGGGCACTCCGAATTCGAAGTTTTTTTTGTGGGTCAATCGTGATATCCACGAAGGGTGCTCAAAATTTGGAGGCTTATTCGGCCCATACGTGATATCTACGAAGGGTACTCTGAATTCAGAGTCTTTTTTAAACCATTATTAATGAGACGACGATAAAAAGGACATTGCATTGAGGAATTTGTAGATGTGTACATGTTAACATAGCAACAAAAATTAGAAACAAACTAACACGCCGTACAAGTTGGCTTAATGATAAAATTTATGCAGATGTGTGGAATTCCAGGGGCGTGGCAAACTTCTGCTAGCCATGTCTGAACACCAATACGCCCTTGTTCCAAAGATTGAATCAATCTGATAAGGGTCGTCCTCGTTGGGGCCTAATTTACCGTCTACCGGATTCTTAGTAGTAGGAAGCACTTTCTTGAGGACCAATTCTCTAGGTGTATAACGACGCAACTGTACGCATTGGTTATATGACTTGGCGAGCTGCTGCTGATACCGAGCCATGTACGCAAGAGCACGATCTCGGCGTTCTTCATTCAAAGTCAGATTTAAGGCCAACATCATGTCATTACGGCCCATGTCAAAAACCTTGGATTTCAGCGTGGGTAGGCCAATCTCCAGGGGGATAATTGCCTGGGTTCCAAAGCACAAAGCGAACGGCGTTTCCCCAGTAGATAGCCTTGGAGTAGTGCGATGAGCCCACAACACACTAAGCAATTCTTCGACCCACCTGCCTTTGGCTTTTTCCAACCGTTTCCTGATGCCGTCGAAGATCACTTTATTAGAAGCCTCCGCTTGACCCTTTTTTTGTGGATATGCCGACGAGGAAAAGTAGGGCTGGATACCATATGTGTTGCATAACTCTCGATAGACGTCACAATCAAATTGGGTGCCGTTGTATAAGATAAGTGCTCTCCGTATGCCGAATCGTGTTATGATGTTTTTCCATACAAAACGTTTAACATCGACATCTCGAATATGTGTTAATGCCTCTGCTTCGACCCACTTTGTAAAATAATCTGTTATGACGATCAGGAATCACTTGTTCCCTGGAGCCCGTGGTAATGGTCCGACGATATCAAGTCCCAATTGAGCGAATGGCCAAGGACTAGTAATAGAGTTTAATTCTTTGGCAGATAGATAAGTTAAAGGGGAAAACTTTTGGCATTGTTCGCACTTTTTTACGTAGTTTTCGACATTTATTTGCATGGTCAGCTAATAATACCCTTGTGTTACGACTTAGTGGGCCAATGAGCATCCTCCAGAATAGGCGCCACAGCTACCTTCATGTATTTCGGCCAAGAGTTCATCAACTTTATCTGGGTGAACACATTCCAAGTACGGCCTAGAGAGAGATTTTTTATAAAGTTTTTCCTGCAGATCCAGGTAGTATCGCAGGTCTTTATTTCACAGTTTACGGGCTTTTTTCTTATCCATTGGGAGCTATTCTGAGGAAATGAATGCAACGATAGAGTCCATCCAACTTGGTCTTTGTTCAATGATGTTAACCTGAACTGGTTCAGAGGAGGTGATGCTTGGCTCTGGGATGAACCCTACTTCAATTGTTCGTTTGACTTCTGAGTTAATGGCAGAGGCTAGGCAAGTAAGGGCATCCGCATGAGTGTTCTGATCCCGGGTTATCTGATTCAATTCGTGGTGGTCGAATTTCGTGAGCAAGGAATTTGCCGTTTTCATGTAGGCTGCCATGCGGTCATTTTTAGCTGCATACTCCCCTTTCAACTGGTTGATGACTAATTTCGAGTCACAGAGAACAAGTAATCGCTGTGTACCAAGGTGAAGTGCGTTACGAAGGCCGGTTAACAATGCTTCGTATGCGGCCTCATTATTTGATGCATCAAAGCCCAGTTTGACCGCCTGCTCGATTATTTCCCTTTCGGGGGTCATGATTACTACGCCTCCCACTGTTACGTTAGTTAGATGATCCGTCACAATACATCTGCCAAATGTCTCCAACATATATTCGCCAGTTAGGTTTAGGTTGCACTTGATCGGACTTGAAGTCGACATGGCATCCCGTGAACTAGACTACAAAGTCGATAAGCACTCTCCCCTTGATGGTAGTTCTAGGCAAAAACTGGATATCATATTGGCCGAGTTCCAAAGCCCATTTCGAGACTCGTCCTGATGCTTCCGCGCTGCGGAGCGCTGATCGGAGAGGATAGTCTGTTAATACCCCTATGGTGTGAGCCTGAAAATAGTGCATCAATTTTCTTGCAGCCACCACGAGAGCAAGGATAAGATTTTCCAGCGATAGATATCGCGTTTCAGTGTTGACCATGGCCTTGCTTACATAGTAAATTGGTCGTTGTTCCCCGAGTTCTTCTTTTAGTAGCACGGCGCTAACCGCCCGGTCAGATACCGCCAGATACAAGATGAGCAGATCGCCTGCCGATGGAGTTGCCAAGAGTGGTACTGATTAGAGATAAGTTTTCAAGCCGTCCAGCATGGCCTGGCACTCGGAAGTCCATTCAAATGCTTTGCTCTGCCGAAGTGTGTGAAAAATTTGTCGGCAGCGATCTGAGGAACGGCTGATAAACCTATTCAAGGCGGTGGCCATCCCCATCAACTTCTGAACTTCTTTGACCGACCAAGGGAAGTCAAGTTCTAGAATTACTATGATATGCCTCGGGTTGGCCTCTATTCCATGATGGTTGACAATATAGCCGAGAAACTTACCGAATCAAATGCCGAATGCACATTTCGAGGTGTTCAGTTTCATCTTGTACTTTCAGAGAATGCCGAAGGTCTCTGCTAAATTGGTTAGATGGTCGTGCTTTTCCTTGGACTTCACCACCATGTCATCGATGTATACTTCCATGGTGTGGCCGAGTTGTTCCTTGAACATAGTGGTAACCAATCTTTGGTAAGTTGCCCCTACATTCTTCATTCCGAAGGGCATGACCTTGTAGCAATAGGTTCTTCTTGGGGTGAGGAATGCGGTCTTTTCTTGATCCTCCGGATGCATGGCAATTTGATGATAACCCCTGTAGGCTTCCAAGAAGCTCATGCGCTGATGATGTGCCGTTATGTCCACAAGTTGGTCGATTCTGGGAAAAAGAAAACAATCCTTTGGACAAGCCTTGTTCAAATCCGTGAAATCGACGCAAACGCGCCAAAATCCATTTTTCTTCTTTACAACCACGATATTGGACAGCCATGTGGGATAAGTGACTTCACGAATTGCCCTGGCATCAAGCAATCTATCGACTTCATCAACAACGGCCGATGCATGCTCCGCGGCTAACCGCCGACTTTTCTAAATGATTGGTTTGACTTTTGGATCAACGTTTAAACAATGCTGGGCCACGGCTGGATCCAGCCCCGACATCTCGTACGGTGTCCACACAAGCACGTCAAGGTTGCTGAGTAAGAGTGATACCAGCTCGCGTCTATCAACTTCACTCAAAGAGGTGCCAATCATGAAGAATTTGTCAGGACTCCCATTGATTTCGGTCTAACCAAGGTCTTTAGTTGCCTTTTCGCTGGGGATTTTCCCAATGTCCTCGAGGCTCTCTTGATTCAGTACTTCAATCGAGTTTACTTCCAGTTCCTTTGGCCTCTTTGTCGCAGCAATAAGATAACATGCTTGTGCCGATTTCTGAGAACCCCGAATTTGCTGGATGCCATACTCGGTTGGAAAGCGGAGTAATTGATGGTAGCTGCTCGGCACAGCTTGCATGGTTTGCAACCAAGTCCTTCCCATGATGAGATTGTATTGTGACGGAAGTTTAATGACCAGAAATTCTACATCTATTGATCTGGTACCTGCCCGTACTGGTAGTGTGATCTTACCCAAGGGATACTCAGGGTTGGCATTGAAGTCGAACAATGGGTAATCAGCCGGCAAAAAATCCGAATCAGTGAAGCCGAGTTTAACAAATGTCTTGTAATACATTATTTTTGAGGTGCTTCCTTGATTGATGAGAACACGCTCAACTGTGAATCTGTTCACGCGTAGCTCAACGACGAGGGGATCGACGTGGGGGAGAGTTACTCCATCTAGGTCGGTGTCATCGAAGCTAATCCTCTCAGTTTCATGGGGCCGTTTAGCTGGTGTGATCGGCTTAGGCAGGCTAGGTTGCAAGTGAATTGTATGTACCTCAGCTGACGACGGTAGGCTGTATATTATGTGAATTACGCCAAGTGGAAGTGAATCCGGCCGTAAGGCTGCCGTGTTTGATGGATTGTTCTTTCGGACATGTTGCACCAGTCGGCTGTCTTGCACCAACTCTTCCAGATGGTCTTTCAGTGCATAACAACTGTTGATATCGTGGTCATGGTCCTTGTGATATTCGCACCGTTTATCCCTTCTCCTTTGTATCAGGAGGCCCCATCATTTTGGACGGCCATTTAAAGAACGAAAGATGATGGACTTCGGATAAGATTTTACTGATCAGCTCTGCCAATTCCATATACTTCTTGTCCGAACGTCTTGTGCGCCTGTTATCCACTTGATATTGTTTGTTTGATTGGTGCGAACACTGATCGTTTAAACGGCGCGAATCACGCCTTTTGTCTCGTTTAGCCCAAGTCCGAGGTTCGGGGCTCCTTGATGGCACGACGCTTATCTGCTGAATGAGACCAGATGAAGCCGACTTAACAACTTTCTGTCCGCCTTGACCCGCAAAGCATTATCTTCCACCTTACAATATTCTTCAACTTTTTTCATTAGTGCCCAAACTGTTTTGGGGGGCCGTCTGGTCAATGAACTACAGAGAGGACTATCAGGATGTAATCTCATCTTAAAGGCGGTAATGGCCATGAAATCATTGCAGGCATCATCCACTAGGTTGAAACATTTCCAATAGCGCGTCGAATACTCACGGAGGGTCTTTTCTGGTTTAATTTGCATTGCCGAGAGAGAGTCGGCTTGCTTTAGCTGAACTTCGTTGGTAATGAATCTTGCCCTGAAGGATTTTTGGAGTTGATGAAAACTTTTTATTGACGCCGACTCCAATTTATAGTACCATCTGACAGCCAATGGTCCCAGGCTACTTGGAAACATTCGACACATGAGGGCTTCATCATCGGCATGCAATGCCATCGCTTGTTTATAATGATGAATATGGTCAGTGGGATCTGATTCTCCATCATATAGGGTGAACGTCGATGCTTTGAACTTTTTAGGCAGTACAGCCCTTGCGATGCGTTGTACGAAAGGGTCATGCCTGTCTTCTTCATCTGAATCATCACTTCCTTTCCCTCGCCTATGCTGTACGTACGGACTTCCTTTGGATGAGCTGGATACATCGACTCGTCCCTTCTTTCTGGGTTTCTGGGATAGTGAGTTAGAATCACTGCCATTATCATGTTTCCGAAGTTGACGTCGTCAATCATCTTTATTTCTTGGGGATCGGCCCCGATCATGGCATGCGGCCTGCTGGGATTTAGCTAGCTCCAGGGCCAATTCCTAGTGCAAGCATTCATTCTTAGCCATTATATCTTCTAAACACTGTTTATTTCGCTTTACTTGATTTATGATTGTCTGCATAGTCTCTTGCACAGAAGTTAAGGGTGAGGTCTGAGCTATTAGGTTGAAGTTTAGGGCCCGTCACAGGTTGATATTCTCCAGTCCAAGCATGTTTCTTGGAGTGATGTCATCTCTTGGCGTAACATCGTCAGTAACTACCAAATGATCATCTGTTACGCCCGCCATGGATGTATTTGAATATTCCCATAGATAGCACCAATTGTGGTGAGGTGGTTTGGAAATACTCAAGAATCCAGTTAGACGTTCTTGATCCTCTGATTGCTACCTAAAAAAGGGATGAACACTCGGGTCAGGGGTACCGGAATTAGCACTCCAACGGACAAGTCAATATTCTTTCTAATTTCTTCTATCTCAAGTTATCTTCTATATTCACATATACCTCTCTTTAGCTGATCTTCTCCTTTTTATATTGCTCTCCTGGGGCCCACCCTTTCAGTATCATATCTGGGACCCGCAGGTACGTCAGAAATTATTCGGCATATTCGGCCTTGTTCTTGTTCAATAGGTTTGATCAGCGCCGAGTTATCCTTACCATCATTCTCGGCGCTCTGTTTGAACCTTTTGAGCATGTAATTATTCGGCTCCCAGATATATATATAATCAAATGTAGTGATCTCTTGAAAAATTTCAAATTCTCAATCCTAACATCTCATTAAATTCTTTCCTAGGTAGCACATGTATTCTTCTCTCATTCTATTTTCCTCTTTTTTAATATGTTTCATTTTTTGATTACTTAGGGATATATATATATATAATATCATATGGATAGGATCTTTTCAAAATATTTATAGATAAAAAGATGAGTTTGACTCTAATTCAAATTCCTTCATCAAATTTATATCCTACTCAAAGATATTTCAAAAAATAAAAAACAAATTAAACTATAAATCTCAAAACCTTACTTCCATGACAATATGAAATTGGGCAAAAATATTGGAGAACAGGAGAACCCTATAGAGAAATTAAATAGGTGATTTAACCAATTATGCAAGATTTTTCTTATGTGAAAAGAAATATATAATTGAAATCTCATATTATGTTTTTTGCTCTATTTTTTCTTTTGCATATTTTTTTGTTTGTTTTAGTTTTAGTTTATTTGGTGTATTTTTTTTTTCTCCTTCATAATCTAAGTTAGTTGTTGAAATTATAATAATGTAGTAGATGCACTTATGCCTCCAAAATTTATTATTCATTTTTTTAAAATTTTACAACTACAACATACAGGAAAAAATCTCTTAAAAAACTCCAAATTCTCAATTCTAACATCTTATTAAACTCTTTCCTAGATGACACATCTATTCTTCTCTCATTCTATTTTTCTATTTTTTCCTCTTTTTTAATATATTTTATTTCACTTTTTAATTACTTAGGGCATGGATATATATACTATCATATGGATAGGATTTTTTCAAAATATTTATTAATAAAAGATGATTTTGACTCTAATTCAAATTCCTTCATCAAATTTATATCCTATTCAAAGATATTTCTAAATAAATAAATAAATAAATTAAGCTATAAATCTCAAAACCTTACTTCCATGATTGTAACAACTCCGACCTATAGTTAACGTTAATTCATGTTTAATTGTATCTAAAAAAAGAAATTAAAGTGAAATTTTGTATCATACATTGCATTATATGTGTTTATATTTGTTTAATGTAGAAAGATCTGTTCATGTTTCCATTTCGGATTACGAATCGAAGGCCTTATTGGCTTCCGATTCAGAAATTGACTTGATTTATGTGTTAATTAGAATTTTTAGAATTTTATAGTAGGTTTAATTGAAATTTGATTCGGAACGATTAAATTAAAATAATTTAATGTCTACTTGATTAACTTGATCAATAAATAATTACACTTATGCCCAAGCCTATATAAGGCCACTCCTACCTCTTCCTACACATTTCGACATCCTCATTCCCTCATCTTTGAGCTTAACGTGGGAGAGAGTGAGAGACTAAAGAACTTGGGGCCAAACTTGAAGTAGAGAAGGCCATTGCTGGGAAATTTGGAGAATTACTCAAGATTTTGATTAAGTGAAGCTTAATTAAGTAGCCTAGGTAAGAGCTCAACCTTACAACCATGGGATTAAGTCATTTAGTACATGAATACAAATGAAATAGGTGAATTCATATGGGAATTGAGCTAGAATTGAAGAAAGCTAAGTCATTCCATACATGCATGCATGTTTCATAACATTTTAAAGTTGTTGTCAAAACTTTTCTCACATGCATGTTGTAATTCTAGCATGGTTTGAAGAATTCATAACATTTCTCACTATTAGACCTCATTTGATCATGTTTTGGAAACTAAGAACTCAAGTCAATATATGCATGACAAGTTCATATCATGTCTTTGAAGTTTCAAGTTGAATTTTGGCCAATTTACTTACTTTTGGGCCTTAAGTTTGCGAAATAATCCTTAATTCTTCATGTTTTGTAAGTTTGTAAGTGTCTTCTCAAGTTTTGAGGCCAAAAGCTGTGTTTTGATTAGGTTGAATTCGAGTTTGAACCGAGGAGAGCAATCTGGAAATCCTAGATTTTGCCTGTCCGCTGGAGCGGCGGATTCTATGCTCGAACGGCGACTCTGTGATCTTGCACTTCCGCTCGAGCGACTAGAAGTCCGCTCGAGCGTGAAATGCATGCTCCCAGAAGTTCATATGTTTTGCAGATCGCTCGAACGACAAAAAGTCACGCTCGAGCGAAGGTCTAAGTCTCACGCTCAAGTGGGGATCGAGCGTCCGTCGAGCGTGAAAATTAAGCAACCAGTACTTTTGTCAAAGTTTGCAGACCGCTCGAGCGAAAGAAGTTACGCTCAAGCGGACCCTCACATTTTGCATGTCCGCTTGAGCGTGGACCTTGTTTTCAACAAGTTTTGAAAAATATTTTCAAGTACATTTTTTTGCATCCTAATGCTTAGGCCAAGATTAAAACACTATAATGAGGATAAAGGCTAGAAACGCACTAAGGACAAATGAAATAAGTTATGTACAATTCGAGCGTGTGTTTCAATGTATGTATCTATCATGTTATGTAGGTCACGCGTCTCAAGTTAAGTGAATTACTTACTTTACTCGTGTATTTGGAGCCACCAGTTATCTGTGAGTAATAACTCTGTAAAGTTATGTTTGACTTTAATTATTTTCTGATGATATGAAATGATCAGTTTTCTGATATGCCATGTTTTGTATGAATGAATGATTGTCCAATTTTCTTGAAACGTAATTGTGGTATCCTTAGCAGAGGCCCTCGCCTAAGGGACATAATACTATGGCTTATGGTCATGAGGTCCTAGCCCGGGAGATAATACTGGGGCCTAGGCCCTCGCCTGGGAGAAACAATACTGTGGCACAAGCCCTCACTTGGGGGAAACAATACCGTGGTCGATGTATGAGATATGTTGCCCGGTACCAGAGGTTCCTTTTGGAACTTGATATGCTTGACCAAAGAGACATGTTTATGCTAATGGACGTACCACACATGATTTGAATATGAATAAGACTACGACTCAGTTTCTGCTATAAACCTAATTATGATTCTAATTTGTTGCGAGATTTGAAATCTATTCTAGGCATTATTCACTAAAATCTTTACTCTGTTATTTTTCACTAGGCTTTCGCTCACTATTTATATTATGTATATAGGTGACCAAGCGTGTGACCAGACCCAAAGTTGAGGATCTGGCACCTTTGTTTTGTTAGCCAACCGTTGTGCCTCCGAGAAGGTCCCCTAGTGTGATCAAGTCAAGTCTAAGTGGCAATAGTAAAGACCTTATATTTTTGTTTGTAATACGAACAAGTCTTTTGTTTTGTATATAAAAGCTATTTTCCTTTTTGGGCTACAACTGTATCAAATGTGATGAAGACCAATGCATCATGATGTCACATATATGAATATATTATATAAGGTTTCAAATTTCTATCCCATGTATATTTGCATGGCTCTATGGACTACTCATATTTGGTATATTTGCTTCTGCAGTCCCCAATTAAATGTTATTCTATTAAGAGGCCTTCGGTAATCCTAGGATTACTGGCCGGTTACGACGCTAAACCTATAGGGGCGGGTTTGGGTCGTGACAATGACAATATGAAATTAGGCAAAAATATTGGAGAACAGAAGAACCCTGCAGAGAAATTAAACAGGTAATTTAACCAATTATGCAAGATTTTTTTCATGTGAAAAGAAATATATATTTGAAATCTCATATTATGTTTTTTGCTCTATTTTTTTCTTTTACAAATTTTTTTGTTTGTTTTAGTTTTAGTTTATTTGGTGTATTTAATTTTTTTTCTTCATAATCTAAGTTAGTTGTTGAAATTATAATAATGTAGTAGATGCGCTTATGCCTCTAAAATTTATTATTCATTTTTTAAACTTTTTACAACTACAACATACAGGGAAAAAGTAGCAATGGCAACAAAGGGATAAAAGACCAATACAAAGAGTGATGTTTTGTGATCTCTTAAAAAATTTCAAATTCTCAATCCTAACATCCCATTAAACTCTTTCCTAGGTCGCACATTTATTCTTCTCTCACTATTTTCCTATTTTTTAATATATTTCACTTTTTTATTACTTAGGGATATATATGATATCATATGGATAGGATCTTTTCAAAAGATTTATAGATAAAAAGATGATTTTGACTCTAATTCAAATTCCTTCATCAAATTTATACCCTACTCAAAGATATTTCAAGAAATAAAAAATAAATTAAACTATATATCTCAAAACTTTACTTCCATGACAATATGAAATTGGGCAAAAATATTGGAGAACAGGAGAACCCTACAGAGAAATTAAACAGGTGATTTAATTAATTAGGCAAGATTTTTCTTATGTGAAAAGAAATATATATTTGAAATCTCATATTATGTTTTTTGCTCTATTTTTTCTTTTGTAGATGTTTTTGTTTGTTTTAGTTTTAGTTTATTTGGAGTATTTAATTTTTTTTCCCCTTCATAATCTAAGTTAGTTGTTGAAATTATAATAATGTAGTAGATGCGCTTATGTCTCCCAAATTTATTATTCATATTTTTAAAATTTTACAACTACAACGTACAGGAAAAAATCTCTTAAAAAACTCAAAATTCTCAATTCTATCATCTCATTAAACTCTTTCCTAGGTGGCACATCTATTCTTCTCTCATTCTATTTTCCTATTTTTTCCTCTTTTTTAATATATTTTATTTCACTTTTTAATTACTTATGGCATGGATATATATAATATCATATGGATAGGATTTTTTCAAAATATTTATAGACAAAAAATGAGTTTGACTCTAATTCAAATTAATTCATCAAATTTATATCCTACTCAAGTATATTTCAAAAAAAAATAAAATAAATTAAGCTATAAATCTCAAAACCTTACTTCCATGACAATATGAAATTAGACAAAAATATTGGAGAACAGAAGAACCTTGCAGAGAAATTAAACAGGTGATTTAATCAATTATGCAAGATTTTTCTCATGTGAAAAGAAATATATATTTGAAATCTCATATTATGTTTTTTGCTCTATTTTTTCTTTTGCAGGTTTTTTTGTTTGTTTTAGTTTTAATTTATTTGGTGTATTTAATTTTTTTTTTCTTCATAATCTATGTTAGTTGTTGAAATTATAATAATGTAGTAGATGCGCTTATGCCTCCAAAATTTATTATTCATTTTTTAAAAATTTTACAACTATGCCGTACAGAAAAAAAGGCGCAATGGCAACAAAGGGCTAAAAGACCAATAAAAAAAAGTGATGTTTTGTGATGCAGTTGGAGTTCACCCATTTTTTTAAAGAAAAATTGTACCAATCGAGAAGAGTATTTGGAACACATTCACGAGTTTGAAAGAAATTTTTATTCAATCTCATATATTTTTTATTATATTTTGTTCTTCAATTATATTAATTTATGCGTTCGATTTTGTTGTAATATATAAGGAGGGCACTCAATTTAATTTCAAACGTAAATAAACTTAATTATGTAGTAGCTCTAAAATATTTTTGCTTATATTTTTATTTTTTTTATTTGAGATCTTCATGAGTTTAAATTTGTTTCTTTGCATATATGTAGTGAGTAGGATTAAGTTTTTAAATGATAAGTTTCTCTTTTGCAGTAAAAAGTCAACTGCATAAAGGAATATTTGAAGCACAAGATTGGATTTCAAAATCCTTAATGAATATACAAATAAATTACTTTGTTTTCAACTCATAATACTCTTTATATATAGATATATATATATATATATAACGAAAACCAATTGTAGACAAGGCCATTTGGATCCATTCGAAGAGCAAAAACTCAATATACATGTTTTTTACTTAATTAATATTTAATTGTTAATTTCAATTACATTATTGAATGTCATGTAATTTTTAAACAGATTGGATTCAATATGTGAATACTTCAATAAAAGTTTGGTTAATTTCTTATAAACAAAATTATTATTCAACTATGTTTGTGTTGAAATTATAAACACATTACATATCACTACAAGAATTTTCACTTTTGACAACTAAATTTTTAGTCACCAAAAGTCAATTTTTAGTCGCCGAAGGGCTTTAGCAACTAAATTTTTTGGTTGCAAAATTAGAAGCCGAAGAGTAGTCAGGAAAGCTAATTGGCGACTAAAATTTGGCTACTAAATGTTTAGTCGACAAAGAGTTCCTCTTTTGGCTACTAAATATTTGGTAGCCTAAAGTTCTACATTTTTGGCTACTAAAATTTTAGTCGGCAAAAGTGTGTTTATAATTTATTTTTTTGTTTTTAGCTACGAAATATTTTAGTCACCAAATGTTTGATTTTCTTTTGGCTACTAAAGTTTTAGTCGCCAAATGTCTTTCTTTTTTTTTTTGGCTACTAAACTTTGTCACTAAATGTCTTTTTTTTTTTTGGCTACTAAACTTTTAGTCGCTAAATGTCTTTTTTTTTTTTTGCTACAAAACTTTTAGTCGCCAAATGTCTTTTCCTAATTTCTTTTTAGCTACTAATTGTTTAGTCGCCAAAAACATGATATTATGTTTTATCGCGAAATTATAATTTCTTCATAACCTGTCTATATACAATGCAACCTGTAATACGTATAAAAACAAAATGATACATACTATCAATCATTCCACAATCTGCATCCATATACCAAAAATAAATAGCATTAAATATCAAAGTCCATACAAATCAACTATTGTCCAAACTAAAATAATAATTCCATACAAAATATATCATACAAAAATCAAAGGTGGCCGTGACATCCGTACTGTCGTTCGGGGGCTGATTCGCATTTTCACCCCCTTAACACCATTTTTCGGTTAAGTTTAACGCATTGTTGTCCTATTGGAATCCAAGTGGAAATCATTTTCTTTACTCAAAATTTTTAACTAGCAAAAGGCTTTTCAATGTCAAAATTTTCACTGTGGGGAGTATGTAAACCAATCAAATATGGCAACCATTTGAGTCAAAATCAAAGCCATAAATGCACACCCACAACCATACAAACAACACCAATATCTTTTCCTCATTAAGAACCTGGATAACATATCTATCCCACAATCCACACCTTAAAGCCTTACCACTAATAGCAGTTCCCGCCATCATTTTGTGAGGGCCCAATTCCAATCCACTATCATAGAAAGAAACAAGAAGGCAACATAATTAATATCATATCTTTATACAAAGAAATACAATGACAATGAATACCCACTAGTCACCCCACATTTGATATTTCTCCCACTTGAAATGGAGCTATTGGGAACCATTGTAACTTTTATTTATTGGGAACCATTTAAATACATGTTCATCACTAATTGAGATGAATATTACCCACCAAAAATAAATAAATAAATTGATATGAAATGGAGCTACATATACAGAATTATAGATGTTCTTATGAATGATGAGTTGAAAAGGACATGTACACCAGAGAATTATTATGACAACACATTGAGCATCTTATGCATACACCAGACTAGCAAGAAAAATCAGGGGTTTCTTACAATTACCCAATTAAAGGCTAAGCAATATATTCAAATTATGAGTTTACATATTATAAACCCAACATAGTATGCTACTTGCTTTCTACAGCAACTCTTAATGTTCTATTATTATGACAGCAATAAGTGTCAACAAGATACACATAATATTAGCATGTATTTATCGCTTACTTTCCATTTTCAATGATGTCAATTTGTCAAATTTTGTATCCAGTCAGAGTTTTGGTTATATCAGCAAAATACAAATGTAATTACTCTGGCATGGGTGCAAACTAAACAACAGATAAAGTGAAGTTTACTTAACATGGAATGCTAGTGAATTGTTAAACAAAAGTATACTTTCACTTAACATCAATAGAATGGTAAGACGAATTGTTAAACAAAAGTATACTTTCACTTAAACATCAATAGAATGGTAAGACAACTACATAATAATACATTCTGTTTATGATGCGCACCAATAAACAAGATTACAACGGAAATTTGATAGTTCAATGCACATTACGTAAAATTGTGAACATGATATAATTATCACCAACATGTGGTTGTTAACCACTTCCAAACTTTCCTGTTTAGGTAACAAAATTTCTTTTTTCCCATTAAACTTCTAGAATTTCAACCAAGTAATCTGCATTCCATTATACTACATCCAAATTCAATTCCAATTATGAAAAAACAGAGAATTAATATGCACATGTGTATATGCCATTGTGCATACAAATATGTACATACATATCTTATATATACAAATATATATATATATATATAGGGTGAATTACACTAATAGTCCCTATAGTTTAGGGCTTGTGTCACTTTAGTCCCTAACTTTTCAATTGTGACATATTTGACCATAAATTTTGAATCTTGTTCCAAATAAAGACAATTGAAGATATGATTAGATTTTTCAAGGGTAAAATCGTCAATTTGATAAAATATAAACTAATTTGACAAAAATAAATGTCAAATAAATATTTTTGAATTTTTAAAAATTATTTCAACCCACTAAAAATAAAATCATATAAAATTGATAAATCTTTTAGACATTTATTTATTTATTTTACCAAATTAATTTTTATTACGTGTTTGGATGATGATCATCTAAAATTAATTTTTAAAAATTAATCATGTAATTTTTATTAATTTTAATCAATTTTACATAATTTTATCATTGGTGGATAAAAATAATTTTTAAAAAATTAAAAATATATTTTTGACATTTATTTTTGTCAAATTAGTTCATATTTTATTAAATTGGCGATTTTGCCCTTGAAATTAAACAATAGTATCTTCAATTGTCCTTATTTGGAACAAAATTCAAAATTCAGGGTCAAATGTGTCACAATTGAAAAGTCAGGGACCAAAGTGACACGAGTCCCAAACTATAGGGACTATTCTTGTAATTTGCCCATATATATATATAGAGAGAGAGAGAGAGAGAGAGAGAGAGAGAAATCACCATCCAGGCAGAAGATTGTTGATGCCCCGACACTGTAGATCTAGACCCGCTGACCCAGCAAGGTGTACTATATATTCATTTGTATTGATTAATTGAAGCACTTCTGTACTACTATTTTTAACATATCTAATAAAACTCATTTGAAATCAAGAAAAATTCAAATCCCAAACCCCATTTGAAATCAAGAACATTAAAAGCCATCTGTTTGACACTTTTTTTAAGGTGAAAAAGTCTTACCCAAATGAATTTTGCAATCTTTTCACAGCAAAATAAAAGAATAAAAATGCTTGCGGGTATGTGCATAGAAAATACTAAAAAGAGAAGACCACATAAAGAACAACTCAGAGGAAATTTATATAATGGTCTCCAAAATAAGAAATTCATACTAATAAAAATCAAATATTACATTCAAATTTACTAAAAGGAACCCCAACACACAGTGCAAAATATATGAAAGAAATAACTAATTAAGAGGAAACAAAATGAAGTATAAAAGAGTGGATAAGGTTTTAGGGATTTCAAGCCATACCTCTTCAATGAGAACTCTTTCGAACAAATAAGCTACTAAAAAAGACAAAGATCTTCAAGAAGCCTTCGAAAGCAAGAGACGAGAGTGAGAAATGATAAAGAGCAAGAGAACGGATAGAGAAATCACAGATAGAGAGAAAGGGAGAGGGAGAAACCATAGATTCCAGAAAATATGTGTGCTTCCTCAAGTAATTCCAGTACCTACACAAGTAAAAAAGTTAAGATGAAATAAAGTAGTTTTTATCAAAGTAAAATGATTGAGTAATCTACGGAATTATCTCCATAACCATATCATGCTTTCTTAATACATTTACCACCCAAATGACCACCGTGTACGATGAAACAATGGCATCATTTACAATAAAAATGTTGAACATTTATTAGATGTCAAACTCTCCATTTTTCGAATAAGTTTAAGTCGTTTCCGGCTCTAACTCACAAACTACGTGTGCTAATGACATTCTGTCTGTTGCCACAAGTCCTATATGTCACGGGAAAGCTGGCCGTGACATCCCTACGGTGGTTCCGGGGCTGTTTCGATTTTTCGCTCCCTTAACGCCCTTTTTCGGTTAAGCTTAAGGCATTTTTGGCTCTAACTTCCAACCTACACGTGCTAATTACATGCCGTCTGTTGTCACAGGTCCTATTTTTCATGGGGAAGCTGGTTGTGATATCCGTACGGTGGTTCGGGGGCTATTTTGCATTTTCGCCCCCTTAATGCCCTTTTTTGATTAAGTTTAAAGCGTTTTCGGCTCTAACTCCCAACCTACACGTGCTAATTACATTCCATCTGTTGTCACAGGTGCTATTTGTCATGAGGAAGCTGGTTGTGACATTCGTACGGTGGTTTGGGGGCTGTTTTGCATTTTCGCCCCCTTAATGCCCTTTTTTGGTTAAGTTTAAAGCATTTTCGGCTCTAACTCGCAACCTACACGTGCTAATTACATTCCGTCTATTGTCACAGGTTC
Source organism: Camellia granthamiana (assembly GCA_036172215.1). Lineage (NCBI taxonomy): Eukaryota > Viridiplantae > Streptophyta > Magnoliopsida > Ericales > Theaceae > Camellia > Camellia granthamiana. Next base: position 12,849,258 of record CM069917.1, read on the forward strand.
TATTTGTCATGGGGAATTTGGTTGTGATATCCATACGTTGGTTCGAGAGTTGTTATGAAAATTAAAATTTTTAGGGATCCCAGTGTAACTATGCCAAATTTGTGTTTCCCAATCCACACAATGAATATAGTTCCTGATATTTTCATTCTCTACTCTTCTTAGTAACAAATTTGCGTTTCAACCTTCCTCAAAATCTGCTTAAATCTGTGGTAACCAATCTGTGTTACTAAATAGTTTAGAATTCAAATACCCCAATCATGTCCCAAATTCTTGCTTTATCCAGCTTGAATTTGGGATTTCTATGTAAAAATCAACACAAACCCTATACCAAGTGTGGGAAATCAACACAACATTAACTCAAATTCAACACAAAATTAAACAACACAAATCATATAAAACCCTAGGGCAAGTGTGAGAAATGGGGAAATAGAGGAAGGAAGAGAGAGAGAGAGAGAGGGAGACCGATCAAGCTAATCGGCAAATGGAACTCAAGGCTTTGAATCTTCCAAATACTTATTGGAATCTCACCATCCAAACGGTTAGTAAACAAGAAAAGGTTCTGCAATTCACTCAACAACCCTAATTTGCTCGAGATTTCCCCCTCAAGTTGGTTGTCATACAGCTGAAGATTATTGAGGGATTTCAAATTGCCAAGCTCAAGTGGTATTCTACCCGATAAACGGTTTTCACAGAGGTAAAGAAGTGCCAGCTGGGTTAATTGTCCGAGAGAAGGTAGGATAGGACCGGTTAAACCACAACGAACAGCGGCAAGTTGAGTTACGCTACTACAATTTCGCAACCCTGGTGGAATACCACTACTAAAATAGTTGAAAGACAAGACCAAAGTGTCCATTTGCTTGAAACTACCCAAACCCAATTGAATAGTACCCTCTAGACTGTTATTACTAACATCAAGATACATTAGCTCCACAAGATTATTCAAACTCTCTGGTAAATCCCCAACAAATTGATTATCATTTAAGTAAAGTTCTACCAATTTGGTACAATTTCCTATAGAGGAAGGAATGGTGCCTGACAATTGATTACCATATAGCCAAAGAGATGAAATCTCACTCATGTTGCCAATATTCAATGGGATCGAACCGTTAAGTTCATTCACATCGAGCGAAACAGTATCCAAATGTGGGATTCGAAACAGAGATTCAGGGATTGAACCTTTCATGAAATTAGAATACAAGTTTATGAATCTCAGATTTAGCAAATTCCCAAAGCTCTCTGGTATATCACCAGTGAAGCTGTTTTGGGAGAGTTCCAAGTATTCAATGAGACTACAGTTACCTAATTCAAAAGGGATTGAGCCTGTGAAACCATTGTTGCTGAAATCAATGGACTTTAATTGGGTCAATTCAGCTATCTCAGGTCCTAATCGACCCAATATTTGAAAACCAAAGAGGTTTAAAGAAACTACAAAGTGGTTGTGGTGATGATTGGAGTCATATTCGACTCCAACCCATGAACAAGGAGTGGAATCACATTCGACTTCAATTGAATAATTTTGTAGCCCCAAATTCAATTACTCGTATGATAATCAATCGCAAAAATACACAAACAAACTCAGAAAAAAACAAAGAAAAAATTAATAATTATGATGAGAAATGATCAATCTCGCACCTATAGATACAATGCTATACAACAAAGAGCAAGAATGAATCTCTGTACGCCATTCCCAGCCGCTTCGGATCGGATTCCTGTATCGATCGCCACCGACCCATTAACCCTAGAAATGTTCAGTGTGAAGCGTCCGGCTCCCATGTCCTCCGTGGCCAAGGTGGGTTGAACCGGGTTCACAATCGATTCGAGGAAGCCGAGAGGGTAGTACGAATGATTGATTATCTGTGTGAGAGAGAGAGAGACAGAGGGAGAGCAAGAGAAAGAAAGAATCGTGTGAAGAAGTGATAGGTTTGAGCAAAAATTTAGGCGCCAATATGAAATTTTTCCCAGTAAAATTTTGAACAGATCTGGCGACTAAATTTTAGTCGCTAAAGATAGGTTAGCAAAGATTAAAAAATAATAATAATAATAATAATTTACTTTTTGTCAGCTAAAGGCGACTAAAATAATTTTTTGTCGCTGAAAGATTTTGGCAACTAAAACTTTAGTCACCAAAGAGAAAAAATAATTTTTTTATTCTTCATTCAGCGACTAAATATTTTAGTAGCCAAAAGTCAATATACGACAACTATTTTTTTTTTTTGTCGCTGAAAGTAAGCTTTTGGCGACTAAAACTTTAGTCCCCAAATAGAAAAAAAAAATTTTATTTCCCATTCGGCGACTAAATATTTTAGTAGCCAAAAGTCAATATACAGCGACCAATTTTTTTTTTTGTCTCCAATTCTGGCATTTTTAGCGACTAAATTTTTTTTAGTCGCCAATAATGAATATACCCCGACTAAAAAAAATTAGTATCGAAATATTTTACTTTTACCGACTAAAAAAATGTTGGTCGCCAATTTCATAACTTTTGGTGACTAAATTTTGTTTAGTCGCCAATTTTGGCCGCCAAAGGTGCATTTTGTTGGAGCGTATTAATGATCAAAATTTTAAAATTTAATTTGAATAAGTATGTTTTATGTATTTAGACAAAAATCATAGGTAAGAAATTTTTTTTCCATGATTGTTGAATTTTATATTCACGTGTCATTGCCATAGAAATATTTATGTCATGCGCGTTCTATGGTTAAGACTTTCTTATTTAAAATGAATGATTATATTATCATATAACATAAAGTAAAAATAAAACTAACTAAGATGTTAAAAAAAAAAAAAAAAGTGATGCTATTTTTATTTATTTTTTATTTAGTAGCTTCAAAATACGAAAGTTATTGAAATTTATAGGTTATAGACACAAAACAAATTTAAAAAAATAAAAAAGTGATCCTTGAATTTTCTTTGTAATTAAATAGCTTTAGAATACAAAAACTGTTAAAAATAGAGTTAAAATTTGTATAATAAGATAACATAAATGTTTATTTTTTAACTATACAAAATTTAAATTTTAAAAAATTATAGATTGCATTTAACTCTTATATAATTTTAACTTACTACGGTTCTTATTTTTGAGTTCTTTTTTACCAATTTTAACAAATTATAGGTGGCATTTTACTCGTATCTAATTTTTAAACTACCATTCTCTCCAGTTATTCTATTATTAGAGTTATATTAGATGTTGTTTTTCTTATCAAGTTTATCTTATCTTATTTTTGAATTTTTAAATTTCAACTTTGATTTTTTTTTTTTTTTCAATCTTCATTTGATATTTACTAAATTTCTCGCTACCTCATTTTTCTAGGATTTATCTAAATTTCTCTTTCTATATTCTTAGAATTTATCTTCACATTTACACTTGATTTTTTTTTTTAATCTTTATCTTATATTTACATGATCTACTCTTACTCTTGATTTTCAATTAAGTTTATTCTTTTTCTAGGATTTATCTGATTTTCACTTTCTATATTCTTATAGTTTATCTTCAAATTCAAACTTAATTTATTTTTATTTTTATCTTATATTTATAGAATCTCACTATGATCTTTTTTTTTTAGTTGAGATCAATCAAATCTATTATTTAAGTACCTATCTAAATTAATATCATAGAATTTTGTTATTAATTTTTAACATATTTAGTATTATTTACCACCTTTTGTTACTTGCCCGTGCATAGCATGGGTTGCCACTAGTGTATATATATATATAGGAAAGCCAAGTTGAAATACAATTTCAAATTTGTTACTTTTTAAGCTCTACTTGATAAATTTATATGGTGCAATATTTTTAAATAAATAAATAAATAAAAAATAAAACTTATAGCTCATGTAATTAAAAAAAAAATTATAGCTCATATATTAAAAATAATAATTTATATTAGCTCAAATTGGTTATAATTCATGTAAGATTAGCTCAAAGATAAACGTGTTAAATTTAAATAACTTATTATTGGCTCTCATTTACATCCCATCATGCTAAATAATCCCTCCTCCAGAAAACTCCAAAAAAGAAATATGTTTGTTTTCAAGTGAACCACCTAAGCCCTCAACCTATTCCGCTGTCATATTTTCCTATCAGTATCTCTTCGTGGTGATCTCTTCCTTTATCTGCTGGTTTATTCTTACTCCAAATATCTCTATCATATTTTTTTATTTTTATTTTTGCTCCACTTTGTCTTTCTCATAACATGGTATCAGAGCTAGATTAAGTACCTAGTAATTTTGCTTTACCGGCGAGCTGCAGCCTTGCCTTGGCCACCTGCCGAACCTCAACCTATTCCGCTGTCATATTTTCCTGTCAGTATCTCTTCGTGGTGATCTCTTCCTTTGTCCGCTGGTTTATTTCAACCCCAAATATCTCTATCATATATATATATATATATTTTTTTTTTTGTGTTTCTGCTCCACTCTGTCTTTTCCTTTGCTTCAACCTCAAATAGGTTTCTATCTTCCACCCTATTTGAGTTTGATGGGGGGGTATTATCCCTATATCGTGAGCATGATGATATACCATGTAAACCACCTGAGCATGGTGATATACCATGTGAACCACCTAAACCGCCCCCTGGCGCACTCTCTAAGCCGCCTCCTTTTGGCGTACTCTCTAAGCCGTCCCCTGGCGCACTCTTAAAGCTACCTCTTGGCATCCTCTCTAAGCTGTCCCCTGGCGCATTATCTAAGCCACCTCCTTTTGGCGCACTCTCTAAGTCGTCCACTAGCACATTATCTAAGCCGCCTCCTTTTGGCGCACTCTCTAAGCCGTCTCCTTTTGGCGCACTTTCTAAGCTACCTCCTTTTTGGCGCACTCTCTAAGCCGCCTCCTTTTGGCACACTCTTTAAGTCGTTTCCTTGGCGCACCACCAAAGCCACCCCCTAGCGCACCATCCAAGTCACACCTTGGTGCACTCAATCATCTGTTGCCATCATCGTTCAGCACCACATCATAAGTTATGTGTGTGCCACGCTTGCTGGTTCAACATTCAGCCTCTACAACGGTCCGACATGGACATGACCCCTTAAACTGTCTTCGGACATTAGCTCCAGCCTCCGATCTATCTCAAGCGCCATTGCGCTCCCGTTCGGACTTTTCAATCCATTTGCCTTTCATTTTATTTTTTTTTAGTTTTATTTCCTGTTTTAGTTTCTCTCTCCAAACTCAAGTTGGTATCCCTACTTGAGTTCGAGGGGGGTGTTAAATATAATAACTATATATTCTATTTATCATACTTACCATATATCAATATTACCATATTAGGCATTACCATATTGTGCATTACCATATTAGCTTCTCCTTCTCTTATATAAAGGAGTCTTGTATTCATTCATATTAATTATTGAAATATACAGAGTTATATTCTCTCTCTCTCTCTCTCTCTCCCTCTCTCTCTCTCTACTATTTTAACAAGTTTGTTGAAAACACTTTTTAGAAAATTTTACTTTTTTGTTTTTACTGATTTTTAAAAATATTTTAAGCAATTTTTTTAATTTTTAGACATACCTGACATAAATACACTTAAAAAGTATAATTTTTGTAAAAAAATATTTAAAAAATTCACTAAATACCAAAAATACAAAAAAAATGAAAATTTAGTATATTTTTCGTATTTTTGTGTATTTATAATTTTTTAAAATATTTTCAACAAATATTTTACTTTTTAGATACATCTAAGTAAGATGCATCTAAAAAAGTTTTTAAAAAAAATGCTTAAAATTTTAAAAATATTTACTAAAAACAAAAAAAATGAAAAACAAAATACTCAATTTTCAAAAAACTAAATTCAAAAAACTGAAATCAAACACATTGAATTTCTAAAGAAATCTTTTCCTTCTTGTATGTTAGTTTGGAATTAGAATGTAAGAATTCAAGGTAGCATTTGGTAAAAAATTAGAATCATAATTTGGAAAAAAAAAAATTTAATTCATAATCAAACAAAGTTTTTAAAACTCAATTTCAAAACTGTAACAACCCAGATTTTTAATTATTCTATAGAATTTATACTAATATTATTTAATCTTAGTTCGGAAAATATATAATTTATTATATATTATGCGTAATTTTGTAAAATAATATAATTATTAAAAGTTTAGGGGTCAAAATATAAATAATAATATAGATAATATAAATAATAATAATAATGGGTGTGATACTAAAATAAATAATTAATTTTTCATTGGTATATAATAAAGTGTAATTTAATTAGGAATTAATTTATTTATATAATTATATTCAAATATTGGGTCAAAGGGTAATTATCTTAAATATCTATTAAGGATAAGAACGAATCTGTAAAATCACTACCGAATCTGCCATGTAGCGCCTTATTCCCCTATAAATAGAGAGGCGTGTCACGCCTGGAGAGAAAACAGAAAAAAAAAAAAAAAAAAAAGAAAAAAAGAAAAGGGAAAGAAAGGAAAGAAAGAAAGGAAGAGAGAAAGAAAGAAAAGAAAGGAAAGAATGGTGGAAGTTAAAAAGGTCTTTGGTAGTGGAAAGAAAGAGTAAGGTATTAAAGATAAGATGAGTTATATTATATCTTGAGTTGCCAAAATATATTTTACGTATATTTTGACTTACCAAAATCTGTTTTACACAAGTTAGGTTTTATTAGTATATTAATAAAAGTTATATTTTATAAAGGTTTCAGTTACGTGGATTATTTTTTGAACCTTATTTGCTTAAAGTGAAACCCATGGATATATTTGTTTATATTTTAAAGAATATTTGACTATGACCTTATAAACAATTATGTTTTGTAAGTACCACCACGGGAGTCCCATGCCTTGGGGGACTCAAATAACCATTGGCCTCTGTTTGACCACTTTGTGGTCCTCTATTTGTCATAGATCCATTGACCTCTGTTCTGTGCGGAGCAAAGTGCTGTGCGGAGCTAAGTGTTACACTATTGTTGGAGCTACCTCTAGAATCCGTACGAGCCACCTCTTGAATCCGTACCTCTATTCTGTGCGAACCAAAGTGCTGTGCGAAGCTAAGTGCTACACTATTGTGGGAGCCACCTCTAGAATCCGTACGAGCCACCTCTTGAATCCGTACCGCTGTTCTGATTGTTACACCTGTGACTTCTGTTTTGCTCTGTTCAGTACCGTGGTTATGGTCATTTACTTACATAATTTATGTATTTCTGTTCTACTACTTAAATGAGCAGTTTCTGCCACTTAAATGATTTGTTTACCAAGGATTTATGTACCAAATTGAGTTATGTAAATGTTTTGGCCTAATTAACTATCCATGGTTATTTCGTGTCCCTTATACTCTTGGTATAATATTTCTCACTCTGCCATGTGTTTATAGTTGTTTACCAATTTTCAGGAAACAATACAATTCAGAAATAGCTTTTTGAAAGTCTTGGATGCGAGGCTGCGGATTAGACACACACAACACCTTCATGATATTTTTATATGTAAAGATCGGCCTTTTTGGTCGATAAATTTTGTATTAAAAATAGAAACTCCAATGATTATTTTGGTACCCTTACTTAAATATTTCTTCTGCTTTCGTTTATTAATTTGTTTAAGAGTTGGCCGGAGGTAACTTCAGTTACTGGCCATCACGATGCTTAACCCTTGGGTACGGGGAGCGAGTCGTGACAAATGGTATTAGGGCAATGGTTTATTTCAAAAAAAAAAGAAAATCATCATTGGAGCATAGGACACACGCACATTTAAGAAGTAGGATAGCGGGTAATTAGTAGTGAGTTATTATATTTTGTTCGTCGATGTAATTATATTATAATTTTATATAATTATATATATAATAAAAAAAAATTTAGTGTGCCTAATTTGTGAAAGATATTAGATATAATTTATATTTTTTATAGTAAAAGAAGGGCAAGAAAAGAAGGATGTCGGGCTCAAGCACTCACCAGAATTATAATATAATTTTCATTTCGGTATTCAAAAAAAAATTTATTTTGATGTTTTTTTCTAAAAGTGAGTTCAAATTATAAAAATACTAATTTTGAAACTATTTTCCATCAATGAAAAGTTCATTTCTTGCATATAATTCTGTCATTGTGTTCTCATTTTTATTTATTTTTATCGTAAACAAAACGAGTGAAAAGTTTTTAAAGTTGCTCCTTATTTCTTATTTTGGCCCAAAATAATTTTTGACAACTAGACAGTGAGTTATTTTTGGTAAAGTTTTTTTTTTGAGGTAGTATTTTCTATCAGATTAATCATCTAATATATATTTATCAAAGTGCATAGCGGATAGCTTACATGTGACAAATTTCGATGAAGAAATTTTAAGAGGGAAGATTGTAACAACCCAGATTTTTAATTATTCTGTAGAATTTATACTAATATTATTTAATCTCAGTTCGGAAAATATATAATTTATTATATATTATTATGCGTAATTTTGTAAAATAATATAATTATTAAAAGTTTAGGGGTCAAAATATAAATAATAATAATATAGATAATATAAATAATAATAATAATGGGTGTGATACTAAAATAAATAATTAATTTTTCATTGGTATATGATAAAGTGTAATTTAATTAGGAATTAATTTATTTATATAATTATATTAAAATATTGGGTCAAAGAATAATTATCGTAAATATCTATTAAGGATAAGAACGAACCTGTGAAATCACTATCGAATCTGCCACATAGCGCCTTATTCCCCTATAAATAGGGAGGCGTGTCACGCCTGGAGAGAAAACAGAAAAAAGAAAGAAAAAGAAAGAAAAAAAGAAAAGGGGAAGAAAGGAAAGAAAGAAAGGAAGAGAGAAAGAAAGAAAAGAAAGGAGAGAATGGTAGAAGTTAAAAAGGTCTTTGGTAGTGGAAAAAAATAGTAATGTATTAAAGATAAGGTGAGTTATATTATATTTTGAGTTGCCAAAATGTATTTTACGTATATTTTGACTTACCAAAATCTGTTTTACACAAGTTACGTTTTATTAGTATATTAATAAAAGTTATGTTTTATAAAGGTTTCAGTTACGTGGATTATTTTCTGAACCTTATTTGCTTAAAGTGAAACCCATGGATATATTTGTTTATATTTTAAAGAATATTTGACTATGACCTTATAAACAATTATGTTTTGTAAGTACCACCACGGGAGTCCCATGCCTTGGGGGACTTAAATAACCATTGGCCTCTGTTTGACCACTTTGTGGTCCTCTATTTGTCATAGATCCATTGACCTCCGTTCTGTGCGGAGCTAAGTGCTACACTATTGTGGGAGCCACCTCTTGAATCCGTACGAGCCACCTCTTGAATCCATACCTCTGTTCTGTGCGGACCAAAGTGCTGTGCGGAGCTAAGTACTACACTGTGGGGATGTATTTTCTGAGTACCAACACGTGGCCGAGGTGACACCGAAGTGTCAGCCGAGGTGTCACGTGTCCTGGTCAAGATACCAGAATGATCTCGGCTAGGCCGAGGTTATCTGCGGGAATACAGGAATCCGGGATAAACGGATAAGGGACAAGAGTCCTAGAAAGAAGAAAGACTGCAAGATAGATATAGGTAATACTCTTAGGGGGTCTATCCTTATCTCTTAAAGAGTCCATAGAAGTCAAACTTCTAGTGGGACTGGGATGGGGTTAAACTATAAAAGAAGGGCACCCCCGGTGGGTCTAAGGTACGCAATTTTAAGCCTTGAGCAGTACTTTACGCATTGTATTATCTTTAAGAGATACTGACTTGATCGTCGGAGTGTCCCCGGGTGGAAGAACCACCACCGGAGCCTTTTCTTTCTGTGCAGGATAACAGGGTGCCATCCGTTCTGCCTGTGCTCTCCAGCTGAATTACTAAGGTGGGCAGTGTGATCGGAAATTCACTCACACAATTTGGCGCCGTCTGTGGGAAGCGAAAGAAGAATAGATGGCCAGTAACATGCAGAAGGAAAAGATTGGGGACGACACTCCCGCTGGGAGTGGAAGACCCGTCGACTCTAACGTTGAAAGAGAAAACCACAACGAAGAAACTCGTGATCAGAATCACGCAGAGAAAAACGTCGGCGAGGAGGGCGACACTTCAAAGAAGACAGACCAGGGTAGATACTACAACGAAGATAATCTCCAGGTATGGAAGGATAGGTGCCTACGGAGGGATGAGGAAGTAAAAGAGATGGCAAACAAATTGGCAGACCTTCAATCGGTTGTCAATTTCATGATGCAAAATAACGTCATGCAGCCGCCATACCTGCTGCAGGACACACCAATACCAGCAGCAAACACCCAGAAGAAGGGGCAGAAAGTAATCCCCGAAGCCCCCCAGCACACGAGGAGTGGAAGACACTCTCACCGACCTTCCAGGGAAGTTGGCCGAGAAGAACCGAGAAGAGAAGAGTCCCGAAGGACATATCACGAGAAGGAGGCAGACCCCAAAGAACATCGGCATGTTCAGGGGCGGGTAATGTGTTTCGATGCATCCTGCGGGGAAGGATCGAAAAGAGACCTTGTAGATGAGGCCAAAACAAGGGAAGAACAGGCACGATTGCCTCAAGCACCAGCAGCCCCGCCTCCCCCAGCGTAGCAACCACGGGCAGGCGGACCCCGGGTGGTTAATGTGATCCACTCAAAAGTAAATGAAAATGACATACGGGGGGAGACGCAGAGGGTAAAACACCTGCAGCACGTCAACCAGGTCGGACTGAAAAGACCTCGGCCTGAAGAGTGCCAAGGACCGATGATAGCCTTCACAGAAGCCGACCTAGATATGGTCCAACACCCGCACAATGATGCCTTGGTAGTATCCCTCCAGGTTGGGGAGTGCCAGGTGAAACGCATCCTGATCAATCAAGGCAGCTCCTGCGACATCATGTATGTCAGATGTTACAAGAAGTTAGGCCTTCACCCTGATGACATGGAGCAGTCAAATGGCCCGATGGTCGGCTTCAATGGAACGCCAACATGGCCATTAGGCGCAGCAAGCTTAGAGGTACAGGCTAGCACGAAGAAGATCAAGATAGAATTCCTTGTGATTGACACGCCCTCGCCTTACACGTTATCTTGGGGAGACCGTGGTTGCATGCAATGGGGGCAGTTCCCTCAACATTGCATCAACTGCTACGGTTCCCAACAGAACATGGGATTGAGGAAGTCAGAGGAGATCAGTTGCAGGCAAAAAATTGCTCCATGGCAGCAATGAAATTAACCTGCAGCATTCGGGAACCAGAGAAGGCAGAAGTTGAAAAAGAGGACATGAAGGTCCTAGATGATGTCGGCAAGGAGCCGACCGAGAAAAGTGAAGAAGCACTAAAGAAAATCCTCGTCCAGGAGGACGATGGGGAACGATTCTTTCTTCTCGGCACAGGATTAACCGAAGAAGAGGAAAGGGAGCTGGAAGCCTTTCTGAGGAAGAATATTTAGGTGTTCGCCTGGACACCATATGAAATGCCTGGCATTGACCCCGAGGTCACATGTCACAGACTCAACGTTGACAGGTCGGCCAAACCAGTAATACAACGTGCTAGAAGACCGACGTTGATGCACGTCGAAGCAGTGGAGGAGGAAGTAGACAGACTACTGGAGGCCAGGGCCATTAGAGAAGCCAATTATCCGACTTGGTTGTCCAACACAGTGGTAGTAAAGAAGAAGAATGGCAAGTGGAGGGTCTGCGTAGACTTTACAAACTTGAACAAAGCTTGTCCCAAAGACAGCTTCCCTCTACCAAAGATCGACCAGTTGGTGGACGCCACATCTGGACATGGAAGGATGAGCTTCTTGGATGCTTATAGGGGGTATCACCAGATAGCCATGTACCCCCCAGACGAGGAGAAGACAGCGTTTATCACCCCAAAAGGTTTGTATTGTTACAGAGTTATGCCTTTTGGGTTGAAAAACGCAGGAGCAACTTACCAAAGGCTGGTAACCAAGATGTTCAAACACTTGATTGGCCGAACAGTAGAAGTCTACATTGATGACATGGTCTTGAAGACCAAGGAACCAAAAGATCATCTTGCCGACCTAAAAGAGGTCTTTGACATACTCAAAACATATCGGCTCCAACTCAACGCATCGAAGTGCGCATTTGGAGTCGGATCTGGTAAGTTCTTGGGATACCTAGTGACCAGAAAGGGCATTGAAGCCAGCCCAGATCAGATCAAGGCCATCCTGGAATTACAGAGTCCGACATCAGCTAAACAGGTTCAAATGCTTACTGGAAGGGCCGCAGCCCTAAACAGGTTCATAAGCCGAAGTTCGGACAAATGTAAACCTTTTTTCAACCTGGTGAAAAAGGCCACGGATTTTCTATGGACAGAGGAATGTGAGGTCGCTTTGGCCGACCTGAAGAAATATCTTACCACGGCTCCAGTCCTCTCAACACCTCAACCTGGGGAGGAACTATTTCTATACTTAGCAGTTTCAGAGCACGCAGTAAGTGCTGTGATAATCCGAGAAGAGAAGGGAGAGCAGAAGGCTGTTTACTATGTAAGTAAAACCTTGGCCGATGCAGAAACAAGGTATTTACCACTGGAGAAATTAATGCTGGCCTTGGTAATGGCTTCAAAAAAGCTAAACCATTACTTTCAGGCTCACAAGATAGTGGTACTAACAGAACACCCACTGAAATCCCTGTTGCAACAAGGAGACTTAACTGGAAGAATAGCAAGATGGGCCGTAGTTTTGGGCCAATACGACCTGGAGTTCAGGCCGAGAACAGCAATTAAGGGCCAAGTCTTGGCCGACTTCGTGGCCGAGTTCTCGCCAGTATGCATCGAACATCGGGCTCCGTTGAGCCGAGATGAACGATGTCCAAATAAGGAAGGAGAAGCCCAGTCAAAGGCTAAAGAACCAAGGAAGGAAAAACTCAGACCCTGCAGCATTTACATCGGCGACTCCTTTCAACTTTTTGTTGATGGGAGCTCAAACCGGCAGGGGGCAGGGGCAGGAGTAGTGTTAATATCCCCCGATGGAGAGATATTGGAGCAGTCCATTCGACTGGGGTTCAAAGCCTTGAACAATGAGGCGGAATACGAGGCATTGATTGCTGGACTGAAGCTGGCAGTAGCAGCAGAGGCAGATGAGGTAATAGTTTTTTGTGACTCACAACTTATAGTGAATCAAACTACAGGAGAGTTTGCTGCCCGAGATGAAAGGATGTCGGCATACGCAAAAGAAGTCATCAGGCTGGCAGCCATGTTTCAAAACTGCCGACTTCTTCAGGTTAGCCGAGATGATAACAACCACGCCGACGCGTTGGCCAATTTAGCAAGCTCAATGCAAACCAGAAAGACAAGGACAATAATGATCGATTACCTATCAGGACTGAGCATAGAGCCACCAAACACAATGCAGGAAGCATTATGTGTGGACATGGGACCAAGCTGGATGGATGCAATTATCGCATTCCTGAAAGAAGGAAAGCTGCCAGAAGAACGAAAAGAAGCACACAAGGTCAGACTGAAGTCGGCAAGATTCATTCTGACAGCAGAAGGACATCTCTACAGAAGATCCTTCACTGGACCTCTTTTAAGGTGTGTACACCCTCTTCAGGTCGAAGACTTTTTATATGAAATTCATGAAGGAGTTTGTGGAAGCCACGCAGGGGGCAGATCATTAGCTCACAGGGCCATTACCCAAGGGTATTGGTGGCCTTATATGCAAAAAGATGCAGAGGCCTATGTGAAGAAGTGTGAACAATGCCAGAGGTTTGCACCTTTGATACATCAGCCAGCTGCCGACCTGAACCCGGTTTCCAGCCCTTGGCCATTTGCCCAATGGGGCATGGATCTCGTTGGACAATTGCCCCAAGCAACTGGGCAGCGGAAGTACCTACTGGTAGCAACAGACTACTTCACAAAGTGGATAGAAGCAGAGCCTCTTGCCAAAATCCGAGATGTGGATGTGAAGAACTTCATCTGGCAAAACATCATCACCAGATTTGGGATTCCAAGAGCAATAGTTGCCGACAACGGAACACAGTTTGACAGCAAACTCATCAAGAATTTTTGTGCAAAATTCAAGATAAAGAATTACTTTTCAACACCAAGCTTTCCCCAAAGTAATGGGCAAGCAGAAGCGTCCAACAAAGTAATTCTGGACGGGATAAAGAAGAGGCTGCAGGCAGCAAAAGGAAAGTGGGTAGACGAATTGCCCAATGTGCTCTGGGCATATCGCACTACGCCGAGAAGATCAACAGGGAAATCCCCCTTCGCCATGGCTTATGGCACAGAAGCAGTCATTCCATTGGAGATCGGCATCCCAGGGATCAGAACCCAGGGAGTTGAGAACGGGACTAACGATGTGCTCTTAGCCCGAGATCTGGATCTACTAGAAGAAAGAAGAGAGAAAGCTGCAATCCAGCTTGCAGCATACCAGCAACAGCTTGCCAAAGCTTACAACAAGAAGGTCAATCCAAGGGATTTTCAGGTCAACGACCTAGTCTTGAGGAAAGTCGTCGGCAATAAGAAGGATCCTAGAGAGGGCAAGCTTGGCCCAAACTGGGAAGGGCCCTACAGAATTACCTCGGTGTTAGGAAATGGGGCATATCGGCTCGAAGATAGTGAAGGCAAAGAATTGCCTAGACCATGGAATACTTGTAATTTAAAGTTTTTTTATCATTAGATGTTGTTTGATTTTTTGCCGATATGATTAATGAAATCTTAGCAGAATTTCCCAGAACTTATGAAACTACGCATAATGTTGTTCTTTGAATAATGAGAACCCAAGTGGAACTTAGGTTCACATTGGGGGCAGATAGAAGACAGTAATGCCTAGCCGAAGTTAAGCCGAGACGTTTAACCGAGGTTAATTTAAGATAAAGTTTAACCGGAGTTAAACAGAAATTATGCTTAACTAAAGTTAAGCCGAGATAATTTCCTTATCTTTACTTGTTAAAATTTGTAGCAATTTACAAATTAAAGTTAAGCGGAGATAATTTCTGTAATGACCCCAAAGTGCGTATAGAAGGTTATCTTGATTTCATTAAGGGTTCATGTGTTTGCTATTGGAATTGAAGAACTAGCCGTCGAATTATGCTTTTGGAACTGGAATTGTTGACCTTTATCAACAATCTGAAAATTTTCCCCTCCGCTCGAGCGGAGTAGTTGGCGCTCGAGCGGGCCTTTGGGGGTTCCAGTAATTTTGCAGGCGGGCTGAAATTCTGGGAGTGGTGATTTTCCGCTCGAGCGTAGAAGTGGCCGCTCGAGCGGACAGCCTTGTTGGTCTTCGCGCTCGAGCGCGATATTGGGCGCTCGAGCGGGTCTCTAGGATGAGTTGTACTTCTGAGGCATGTGGGCTCATTTTTGACATCTTATTAGTGTATTTGGAATGCCTTTATTTTATTTTGGGATTTTGGTTGAGGTGGTAATATGATGGTGAAGTAAGATTGGACCAAAGGATTTAATTCGGATAGTTATTTTACGAACAGCTGCCACTCTTTTGCCTTTTTCTTTTTCCACACTTGGAATTTGGATATGAGGTTAGAACCATTGGAAAGCTTATTTCCGGAGCTTCAATTTGGACACAAGAACGACCTAAAACGGAGTCCGGATGGGAGAGTTATACCTGTTCAAAGTTTCGACATCTGTGCTGAGGGCAGGTCCGCTCGAGCGGAGGGCAGGTCCGCTCGAGCGGGAATTACGGGACAGCAGCTCTAAAAACGGGATTTTGGATCATTTCTTACATGTTTCTTCTTCCCTCCTCCTTCCTCTTTGCCTTAGTCCGAAAACCCTAGCTCCAAAACCTTGATTTCCTCTACTTTGATCAACAACCCACCATGATTCTTGTATCAAGGATGAAGAACAAGAGGAGATAAACATTTTCAACCGATTGGAATTCGAGATTGCGAAGGATTCTTCTCAAAGCTTGGTTTTCTTGCTTGGTTCTTGAGGTAGGGGTTCTAATCCTCTTCATTACTTACGTGGATGGATAGATTTGTAGTATTTGACTATCTAAATACAAGAATTTCCATTTGTGAGCATGTAGTGTATGGTATGAGAATTGGGGGTTTTAGGGTATGGGTTGTTGAGAGTTGAATTGATGAGTTAGAATGATGGATTATGCTATAAATGTACATCAATTACTGTTAATAATGATTATTATTATTACTATTTCGTTTTTCCATGACAGTTATGTTAACATGTTTGTATTTGAGACTTGGTGTGAATATAGAAGGAATTGGCGTCCATTGATATGACTCTGAAACTATTCTGTATTCCGTCTATGATTAATGGTTTCGGTAATGTGCTATAATCTATTGAGTAGTGTGTTTAAAAGACATTATTAACATTCTGTTATCCGTAGATTAAGCTTAATGATTCATGGTGAACAAATGGAACAATGATGCTTATGTATCCCGAACTAGTCAATTTTATCAAGAATGGTTAAGACTGGTATGAGGTAATTATTTTGTCCCTACAAACAGCATTGTGATAGCACCTGTACAATTTGTGAGATATGTTATACGTATTGCTAATGATTACCATTGGTATTCTGTCAAACGTAAACTAATTACGTTAATTCATGTAAATGATTGAAAGAATCTGTATGCCTTTGCCTAACTTGGGACTAGTCAGTTCTGATGATATCTGATGTTATTCTGCTTTGTGGTTTGTCCCGAGATCCATTGATTTATGGTATAGAACTATGGTATCTACATATTTCTGAAAGTGTTCAATCTGTGAAATGTGTTCACCCTTTGCTAACAATATCAACAATGTTCTGTTAAACTCATAGTATATCTGGTTATTTATGTGATTAATGGGAAGAATATGTTTATCTGTGATAATCTGTTCTGATGTTTCTGGTATGGAGCAAAGTGCTGTACGGAACTAAGTGCTACACCTTGGTGGGAGCCACTTCTAGAATCCGTACGAGCCACCTCTTGAGTCCATACATATGTGAAGTTAAGAGGCTTAAAGCCGTTCTATGAAAGTTACGAGGCCTATGGCCGATATGTGAAAGATACAATTTGTAAGAAAGATATAATTTGTGAAGTAAAGAACCTATGTGGCCCTTGCCCGGGGGTAATAATACCGTGGTTTGTGGCCCTTGCCCGGAGGTAATAATACCGTGGTTTGTGGCCCTTACCCGGGGGTAATAGTACCGTGGTTCAAGAATATGTTTTAAATGTTTTTGTGAAATATTGTGAACTTGTGAAACCAAAGGGGCGAGGGCTAATTGTGAAGTATGAATCTCTCACTTGTGAATTATGAAATTATGAGGCCAAGAGCCAACTTGTGAATTATGAAATTATGAGGCCAAGAGCCAACTTATGAATTTGTGAAATATGAATCTATGAGGCCGAGGGCCAGCGTGTGAAATTTATGGAAGGTATCAAAAGAATTGTGAACTATGAACCAATATAGCCAAGGGTCATTTGTGAGCTATGAAGCTATGAGGCCAAGGGCCAATATGTGAAATATGAATTTATGAACTTGTGAACGTGTGAATCCAAAAGACCGAGGTCCAATATGATAAATTGTGAATTGACAAAGTTGTCCTACAAAGTTACAGAAACAGACTAATCACATGGTTATAGCATTAGTTATATACTATTATTCACTGAGTTCGCTCATTTTGTCTTTTGTCTGTCTGTTCTGTAGGTAGTCAACCGAGAGTTCAAGCCTAACCTTTAAGGCTCGTCTTTCTCTTGTCAGCTTTGATACGCCCAGGCACCACCTGAAGCCGTGCATTTTGTAAACTATTGTTAGGTTATTGATTTATGCTTGGGTTGTCTTTCAGTAATGATTTTGATATACGCCCAATTGTAGGGCTGGGCCTGTATATATATGTATGTATGTAACCGATATTCAGGTGTATGTTTAGATTTTATTTGCATGTTTTGAAGTTGTGATTCTGGCATATTAGTAGTAGCTCAATGGAGTTTGTTTCTATTGTCCAATTTTGATATTTAATGCTTCCGTTTAGGCCCCATATGATATATATAACAGGATTAGTGTCTATATTCGAATAGGTCATGCCCAAACTTTTAGGGGCGGGTTTGGGGCGTGACAATTTCCTTATCTTTACTTGTTGAAATTTGTAGCAATTTACAAGTTAAAGTTAAGCGGAGATAAATTCCTTATCTTTACTTGTTGAAATTTGTAGCAATTTACAAGTTAAAGTTAAGCCGAGATAAATTCCTTATCTTTACTTGTTGAAATTTGTAGCAATTTACAAGTTAAAGTTAAGCCGAGATAATTTCCTTATCTTTACTTGTTGAAATTTGTAGCAATTTACAAGTTAAAGTTAAGCCGAGAAAATTGTTTATCTTCACTTGTTGAAATTTGCAGCAATTTACAAGATGAAGTTAAATTAGGTTTATTGATTCAAACCCTTGTTAAAACTTGAGAAAAATTTGCCAGTTAAAATTGTGTATGCTACATACTTGTTGAAATTTATAGAAAATTTACAGGTGAAGTTCTTGCCGAGATAAATCTTCGGGTAAACATACCCGAGGTATTTTTCCCCGAGGAGATTTTACAAAGGAGGAAAGACTTGCAAAATATTCTAAGTATAGAATCATGCAGAAGCAGTCATAAGAATACAAAGGTACAAACACTCAGTAGAAGAAAGTTGTATTCAGCATTAGAATGGAAAAAGGCACATCGGTCATGTACAGGGTTTACGTTGTTCTGAAGACAAAAACGTACAAAAAGTACAAAAGACATTCAAAATTCTTCAAACATCAGTAGACGATTGGACTAGGACCTCGGAGGGTTCTGGAGGAACCACCTCGGCATCTTTTTCTGCAGGTTGATGGGCTGGTACCTCGGAGGATTCTGGAGGAGTCACCTCGGCATCTTTTTCTACCGCAATCTCGGCGTCAATTTCTGCCACTGTTTGATTAAGACTTTTTTCAACCAAGGGGACATCAGATGATACTTGTTCAGGAGTGGCCTCTTTAATAACCTCCTCATCTTCCTCATTAGTCAAATCCAGGATTTGATCATCCTGAGGAAGAGACTTGGTCTCATTGATATCTTTGGGCTTCCTTACTAGAGCATTATCATCATCTTCGGCTTCAGATTCGGATTCCTTTTCGTCTTCAGTTTGACTTGGAGGTGGAGGATGTGGGAATGGCAGAGGAATAGCGTCAGCCTTGCGCAGGGGGGAGTCGTCTGGGACACTAAGCTTTTTGACAAGGGACATCCAACCTAGGGAGAAGCCCCTGTTGCATGCCTGCCTAACTTGAAGCTTGTAGTCCTCAGTGACATCGGCCACATCCTGGGCATAAGATTTCTCATCAGTTTCTTTGATTTCAGCCTCTTTTGTTGCTAAGGCTTCCTGAAGTTCCTTCTCGGCCTGGGCCGCTTTTTCCTCGGCCTCTTTCTTCTGCGCCTCAGCAACGTTTTTTATGGCTTCAGCAGCTTTAGCTTTTTCTTTAGCCAAGGTTTGGGCTTTGGTGGCAGCCTCGGCCTGATCTTCCAACTTTTTCATTTTAGCTTGAAGGCCTTTATTGATCTTCTAGAGGGCAGAAAACTCCTTCTTCAAGTCATTCAACTTCTCCCTAGTCTCAAAGGACTGCATGGAGAAGGAATGTGCATGCTGGACAGCCTGAAAGAACACAAGGCAAAAAGTTATTTCAGAATTTTACGAGTATGGAGCAATAAGGATAAAACAACTCATCAGGTGAAGGCACTTACTTGAACGCATCGCTGAAGCATGAAAGCGTAATTTTCGTATTCACTCATCTCGGCGTTCTTCTCAAGATCGCCTGGGAGAAGGAGGGCTGTGCTTAGTGCAACACCGATGTTTATGTCATCGGCACTGTCACTAGCCAAGACTGGCTTGTTCTCCAAGGTGATTGCAGGTGTCCAAGGGACGTTGGGCACTTTGGACTTTGAAGACATCCCAGAAGAAGACCTCGGCCTCTTTGATTTCTGGGACTCTGTTGGTTGAGTTTCGGCAGACCTTTTTGCCGAGGTGGAAGCAGTCTTCATATTCTCGGCCAGTTGAGAGATAGGCACAGCGTCCTCAGCCTCAACCTCAGTAACTTTGGTCTTTGGCTGAGCCTTCTTTATTCTTTTTTGTTTTGGTGGGGGCATCGTTTAGACTGGAATGGCATCAACATCAGCTGGTAGGTCGGCCAGGAGATATTGGGCAACAGGCTTTGCGCGGACTATTTCGGCTGTTTTAACAAGCCTACGTCGGCGTTTTCTTTCAGGAATTGGTACCAAGTATGGTACTGAGGTGGAAGGCTGATCGGTTGGGTCGGATGTGGACCCCTGATCTATTCGGGATGAAGCAGCAGCTTGAGTTGTAGCAGCAGGACGAGAAAGGCTTTTTTTCTTCTTTCGGGGAACGTCGGGCAAAGTGGATTTGTGTGATGGAATGAAATTCAGTACCAGTGGAGCTTTTCGTTTGTCAATTGGCAGATCTAGTAACTTCTTCAAATCCTTGCCCAGAAAATAGGACTGGCGGAAGCTGTTTGGTGGTTTGCGGACGTCTGCAAAAAAGAAGACAACATTAAAAACAGGCAAAATTCTGAAGACTTAAAAGGAAACAAGTAAGTGATTGATAGTGGGTTCTTACTCTTGCCCTCTTTAATAGTTCGAGGAAGAGGGTATAAATGGACTTCTTCATCTGGACCGAATTCCCAATTTCCAGAAGCAATAAGATAATCGTCTCCAGCCCCTTTGTTGGAGTCTGGGAGGTCGGCCACGATTTTAAATTCGGTAGACCTCGGCTTGAGGTAATAGACAAAGCCTTTTTCTTTTAAGTCCAGGACGCACATAGTATAACAGTATTGGATATCAGCGAGAGTGATCCTAACATTCTCCTGCCGAGCTAAGGCTATGATACCATTAAGTGTTCTGTAGGAATTGATGGTGAGTTGCATAGGGTTCAGTGTGTAGTAGTGAAGAACTTCACGAAAGAGGGGATTGAGTGGGAGCCGAAGTCCGCATTCAACAAAGGCTACAACAGGGAAAGGCATTGTATTGCTTGTAGGCATGATGGAATCATCATCCCCAGCTAGCCTAAGGTGGACGTCCTCAAGAATAGAGAACTCTTGCCTAAAGAATTCGAGTTTGGTTGGGGTGTTTACCCTATGACGCCACATACCCATGACTTTGGTATAAAGGTATTTGACTTCAGAAGCAGAGTATTCTTAAAGAAATGCTAGTACCTCGGCTTAAACCTGGGTATATACTGGTAAGGATTGTTCCAGTTTTTCCTAAGAATTGAAGGTTCTATAAGCAAACCCCAAACCTAAACCTACGAAAACAAAGATTGGAGGCTCAGATCTGGAAAAGATACAACAGAGCAGAAAGCAAAGACGAAGAGATAAGGATTCAAGAACACAAAAGGTGGAAGATTAAAAACAGTGGTGAAATAATGTCAGTGTGTAAACACTTGAAATGAGACACATTCAGGAGAATGATTCGCGCAAATAAACGCTTAAGTAAAGCAGTAAAAGCAGGCAATTCCAGGGATAATTAAGAACTGGAAAAGAAAGAACAGTTGCTTACCAGGAAAAGTGACACCGGAATGAAATTCGCCGAGGACAGACGACGGATGGAACAATAACGAAAGTTTAGAGAGAGGAGAAGGGAAGACAGTCGCAGAGCTTGGAGCCTGAAGCAATGGCGGTTTCGGAGAGGAAAGTTTAGAGAGAGAGAAAGCGAGCAAGTCAAATGCAAAGGTGAAGAGCCCAAAAGAGAGGCAAAAAGTTTTGTCAAAATTTGAAACGGCGGCAAAACGGAAGCATTTAATGCGCCTGGGGTAACGCGGACGTCAGATGGCGTAAACAGATAAAAGGCGGCTTGCGAACGCGTCACAGGCACAAGCCAATGGAGACAGAACGCGTAAATGAATTGACTAGAAAGTGATGCATGACAGCTCATGCGCGTGAAAGAGTTCACTAGAGTTCTTGTTCTCCGAAGAGAGCATGTCGGGCTAAAAGTAAACGATCTCGGCTGGGAAGTTCTCGAGCCGATGTTCAGCCAGAGTGCCAATGTAGGTTCCATCACCTCAGATGGCCGAGGTAATAGAACCTAGGGGGCAGTTGTGGGGATGTATTTTCTGAGTACCAACACGTGGCCGAGGTGACACCGAAGTGTCAGCCGAGGTGTCACGTGTCCTGGTCAAGATACCAGAATGATCTCGGCTAGGCCGAGGTTATCTGCGGGAATACAGGAATCCGGGATAAACGGATAAGGGACAGGAGTCCTAGAAAGAAGAAAGACTGCAAGATAGATATAGGTAATACTCTTAGGGGGTCTATCCTTATCTCTTAAAGAGTCCATAGAAGTCAGACTTCTAGTGGGACTGGGATGGGGTTAAACTATAAAAGAAGGGCACCCCCGGCGGGTCTAAGGTACGCAATTTTAAGCCTTGAGCAGTACTTTACGCATTGTATTATCTTTGAGAGATACTGACTTGATCGTCGGAGTGTCCCCGGGTGGAAGAACCACCACCGGAGCCTTTTCTTTCTGTGCAGGATAACAGGGTGCCATCCGTTCTGCCTGTGCTCTCCAGCTGAATTACTAAGGTGGGCAGTGTGATCGGAAATTCACTCACACATACACTATTGTGGGAGCCACCTCTAGAATCCGTACGAGCCACATTTTGAATCCGTACCTCTGTTCTGATTGTCACACCTGTGACTTCTATTCTGTTCTGTTCAGTACCGTGGTTATAGTCATTTACTTACATAATTTCTGTATTTCAGTCCTGCTATTTAAATGAGCAGTTTCTGCCACTTAAATGATTTGTTTACCAAGGATTTATGTACCAAATTGAGTTATGTAAATGTTTTGGCCTAATTAACTATCCATGGTTATTTCGTGTCCCTTATACTCTTGGTATAATATTTCTCACTCTGCCATGTGCTTATAGTTGTTTACCAATTTTCAAGAAACAATGTAATTCAGAAATAGCTTTTGGAAAGTCTTAGATGCGAGGCTGCAGATTAGACACACACAACACCTTCATGATATTTTTATATGTAAAGATCGGCCTTTTTGGTCGATAAATTTTGTAATAAAAATAGAAACTCCAATGATTATTTTGGTACCCTTACTTAAATATTTCTTCTGCTTTCGTTTATTAATTTGTTTAAGAATTGGCCGGAGGTAACTTCAGTTACTGGCCATCACGATGCTTAACCCTTGGGTACGGGGAGCGGGTCGTGACAAAAACTTATAATCAAATTCTTTTCAAATTCTATTTTCTTTTAAAAAAATAAAAAAAAAATTTATTGTTTTCTTTAAAATTATTATTTTTTCAAAAAATATTTTTTTATTTTTTCAAAAAAAATATTTTGTTATTTTTTAAGTCTTGACCAAATAATTTGTTATGATTTATATATATATATAGGCGATTCAAAAATTTTTAAAAATAAAGTTTACTTATAAATTCCATCTTAAGGAATAATGATCCGTTTAGTCCCAAAAATTTTCTTATAGACCAATTAATCCCATTGATTTTGAAAATGTAGATTTAACATATTATTTAGAAATTATATTTACGGTTATACACTTATTTCTGTTATGTTTATTCTTCTTCTTCTTCTTCTTCTTCTTCTTCTTTTTTCCCCTTATTTTGTGCCAGAAAGGTAAGATACACAATCTATGAGAATCAAATTTGTGATAAATTTTTGGGTAAATTACACTGAAACCCCCTGAGGTTTCTGCTTAATGCAGATCCCCTTCGAAAAATTCTATTTCCATATACTTACTTATCTCAATACACACACTTAATGAAATATTATTTTAATGACAATTATACCCAAAAGTAAAATGGCCCTAATGGACATCAAAACACACTCATAATATTAAGTCAAAATTTTCTCTGTACACATCATTTAAAAATTTAAAAAAAAAATCAATACACATCTTTTGAGTTAAAAAAAATTAAATCCTAGTTTTTCCATTATTTCTTGGTTTAAATCAAGTGAAAGGATTATTAAATTTGTAGTGTGTGTTCTTACAAGTTTCATAGCCAACACAACAACTAATTTGTGAAAAAGTGTTGTGAAAAAGTCACAAACTTTCATATCAGCACATGACCCTGTAGTATCCAACAGTTTCCTCAAGTGTTTGCAAATCTGAGACAAGTTGTTTCATTATCTTCTTCTTGTGTTTAGATCAACTAAAAAGAATTTACTCCACACAATGAGAACTCCATATTTTCAATATAGAAAAAAGTCAAGAAACAGCCTTCAGTGAAAGATCAGTGTTCAGTTGGTGAAGAGCATAGTCTACAAACTCCAATCCAAGACCCAGTATGACCATTTACCAAAATTTAGCCACCATAGTCTACTTTTTTTGGATATCAACAGCCGAAATTATTGATTTTATTCGAAAATCAAGTTTCGAAACCAAATTTGAAACTCAACTTTCGAATTTAAGAATTCATTTCAGAAATCAAGTTCCGAATTTTTTTACTTGTTTCAGAAGTTAAAAATCAAATAAACCTTTTTCATTCGGATAACCAGTATCAAATGAGCAAAATTGAATTTATTCTAGGAAATAACGAGGGTTTATGAAAAATAAGAGATAGATAGAGTTGTAGGTCTTTGATGGAGTTGTCAAAAGAGTACAGATAGACGACAAACGAAATGAGAGGGAAATGCTCACTTTCAACAATGAAATGGGTCTTCAATGGAGCGAAAAACGAAATGAGAGGGAGATGCTCACTTTCAACAATGCGATGGGTCTTCAATGGAGTCACCGTGAGTCTTCTTCAATGGAGTTTGATGTTGCATCTTCAAGGTGGGTGTAATAGAAAATGGGTCTACACCTAGAACGAATGGTTTAGGTGGTTTGTATACAATGATGTTAGTTTAGGATATAATTGGAACATGTGATGTGTGGACCGAGAACAAAAATATAAAACCAATTTCATAAGTGTGTGCATTGAGAAATTATGTCTACAAAGATAAAAAATAGTGTGTGGAAATAGAATTTCGCATCCCCTTCACATTTGAAAAATTACACTTACCCCCATGTCAGATTAAAATAATATATTTGCTCCTTAACCTTTATACATGTAAAATAATAAAATAATGTTGATATTTTGTTCGTGTTATTTCAAGAGAAATAACAATCATCTTCTTTGGTTTAACTCACACAAAAAATTATTTTTTTAAAAATTTTCGTGTTTTTTTTAATTTTTACTAAATTTTTTTAATATTTTAAACAATTTTTTTATTTTTTAGATACACCTAATCTAGATATACTTAAGAAGTATAATATTTTGTGATTTTTTTAAAATTCACCAAATACAAAAAAATACAAAAATACAAAAATTCAGTAATACTGTAATAAATGTGAATGACGATGTTTGGTAATATTGTAATAATGTGGGTGAATAAATGAGAAAAAAAAATGATGGTGGAAATAAAAATGAAAAATTATATTCATATATAAAAATTTATACAAAAAAATATCATAAAAATGCTGTGATAGCAATGTTGTTATAAATATAAATCATGTTTATAAATATTTTGTTTTAAAGTGAAATGTCATTATTAAGCTATATCATTGTATTTGAAAATTTTATATAAAATTTATATTTGTATATCATCACTCAATAAGAATATGTTCAGGTAGAATTTAATGATGGAAAGTTGTAGAATATAGTCATGATGATAGAAAGAATAAATGATAAGAAAAATGACAAAATGGTTATTTAAAAAATTTCAGGGCATGACATCAGCAATCCAATGGGCAATTTGTAATGAGATCAGGGAAAGGAATGTAATTTTCCAAACGTGAGGGGGAGATCTGTATTAAACAGAAACCTCAGGGGGGTGTCAGTGTAATTTACCCTAAATTTTTATATGAGAATCTTTTTTATTTGGAAAATATTTCAAAATGAGTACAAAAATAACTTAAAATATGAGATTATTCAAACATTTCAAAAGGATGTGAGATTCTTCAAATATTTCAAAAGGAGTACAAAAACTCTTTAGTAAGTTTTGGGTAAATGTATAATTTCAAATTGTAACAATCCAATGTAACACTTCAAAAAATTCCTTAATGTACTTTTTTCAAACATAACACTCTAATATAGCATTCCAAAAGAATTCCTTAGTGTAACACTTCAATGTAATACACAAAAAAACTCCTTAGTGTACTTTTTCCAAACATAACGCTCCAATGTATCATTCCAAAAAAAGGTTGTGGAATTTTTCAAACCATTTCAAAAGGATGTGAGATTCTTCAAACTATTCCAAAAAGAGTACAAAAATTTCTTAATAAATTTTGGACAAATATATAATTTCAAATTATGAGTGTTATATTTGAAAAAAGTACACTATGGAGTTTTTTACTGTTTTTGTATGTGTTACATTAGAGTTTGTTACATTTGAGTGTTACTTTTAGGATTACATTGAATAGAGTGTTACGCTTGAAAAAAATATACTAAGATGTTTTTTTGCGTTATATTGGAATGTTACGTTTGGAAAAAAATACACTAAGGAATTTTTTAGTATGTTACATTTGAGTGTTACGTTATTGAAGTGTTACATTTTTGTTCGTAATGTGAGATTTGTTCCAGAAGAAGGGAAAATCCAAAACATTTATAGTGCAGATTGTACAAATGAGTAATTTCACATTTGGAAAAACCCACTTTTATCCCTCAAAAATTAAATCCAAATGTATAAGTGATTATTCTGTTGTGTAACTTCCATTTTAATGAGACCTTGGGGTTTATAAGAAAAAAGAAAGGATTAGATAGTTCACAAGATCACATTTTTTTAAGATGTATTGGTGCTTCACCCTTTTTAAAATTTAAAAAAGAAAACTTACAAAAATTAAATATTGAAAAAAATAATAAAATATATTTAAAATAAAAAATTTAAATTTTTTTACATTTTAAAAAATAGCGCACAAATGTAGTAAATACAGGGCACAGTAAAAAAATAAATATTTACAATAAAAAATATTTACCCTAAAAAAATAAAAATGAGAAAATTTTTAAATATTTAAAAATAAAAAAACCCAAAATAATTTCAAAATACAACTCAAAACTCTTAACCAAACAAATTTTCTCTTTTCAAAACTCATTTTAAAAATTCAAAACTCAAAATATAATTCAAAACTCAAATCACAATTCAAAAATTAAACCAAACAAAAAATTTCTGTTTGATTTGAGCAAGGATTGGAAAAAGAAAAAATTATGCAGACAATATAGTTAAACAAAAGGAGGACAATGTGGGTACTGATTCTAATTCTATATAAATCTGACCATTTTTCATGGGATTTCAAGTTACTTTTTTTCAAATCGTGCCGAATCAAATCTAATTTTACATTCCATCCATACCAAGCATTCAAAATTTTCACTTTCAAACAAAAAAAGAAAAAGAAAAAAGAGCCTTTTCTTTACAAAGAATGGGGAGCTACAGTTAGCAAGATCAATGTAGACGCGTGACAAAAGTTTAAGATTCTGTCCTTGGCAGATACTACATTCAACAGAACAATTGCTTCAAGAAGGAAAAAAAATTCAATAACAATAACAACAGCAACAACAAAAACAAAAACACTTCTAAGCTTCCAATGAATTTATTTAACTGAGAAACATTAAATTGAATGGGTGAGGAATCTGAATAAGAGATGCAAAGTTGACCTCACATATGAGAATTAGAGCACTAAATGATTTGATACAATACCATTACATGTATCAGATTGTAAACAAAACTGTACTTGTATCACAAACTTGTCTAAGATGCCGAAAACCAAGGTTGTGACATTTTTAAGTATCTGAAATGCTTTCATACACATTGAATCATCAAAACCTATAAACTTGGTATAGAAAGAGATTAATAACCAAAACTGTTCTTCCTCTGACACTTTCACTAGATCACATATGCAGTCTTCAATCAAAAACCGAGAAATTTGGATGCATTTTCTAACAATGGCTCCAAAGTGCTCGGAGCAAACTTTCTTGCGAAAAGAAAACAAACTGAAGATGGCTGGTTATTGTAAAAGCAATTTTGGCCTTCCAAAATTCTCTTGAAAAATTGCTCATTAATGTCAGCCTTCCCAAACGTAGCCGGATGAGCACCACCTCTTGACCAGTCCACCCAAGTGAGACTCCGGTTAGCCAAGAGATGTGGAGATTGGATGCTCAACATGGTTGGGAAATAGTGCTCATCCACGTAACACGCTGGTCTGCAAAACTTTTCAAACTTAGGGTAGAAAATGTGATCTTCAACAATGTCGATTGCTAGTTTACGATCAACTTCAAACCATTGGGAACCTTTACGCCATTCGGTGAGGTTGACCTCAGGTGCCATGTTTGCATTATAGCGCCCTCTTCCAAAGGGCCCATCTTCATCAAATGAGCCAATGAAGCTGTACCATGATCTTGATAGGTAGCGATAAATGACGTTGAAGTTTTGAAGAGGAATGCATGCCTCGGATGCGAGGACAAACCATTCGTTGGAAATGTCAAGCAATGCGTTGGCTAGGAGTCTTCTTTCAGCATCACACATGCTCATCCTTCCCCACTCAGCTACCTACATGGAAACAAGTCCAAGAACAAGGACGATGACAGTGTGTACTCGTAACAGAGGACAGGAAGAAGAAGAAGAAGAAGAAGAAGAAGAATAACAATATCGATCAAATATAGAATCTATGTTACACGGACTTGGGTATGAGTACTGTGTGACAGTGTAAGTCCAAGCGTCAGATCTTCTTAAACTTAAATTTTAAGATACTGGGATATGCATCCAAAAGTTTGGCACGAGTATGGGGACACATCTCATAAACATATATTGCATATGATACAATATTATGGGATAAGATGTAAATTATTTAGAAATGCACCTCAAATTAAATGGGATTTAGGAAAAAAACAAAATTTATCTCTCTCATTCATGTAAGAAGCTGCAAAATTTTCCTTTACTAGTGAATGTGAGCGTCTTGTTCTTCAACAATCTCTCTACAATATGGTTGGATTTGGAAGTCCTTGTTTCACTGTTTTCCATTATCCCGTTTATTGCCCTAAAAAAGAAACCTATCTATATGAATATAGTCTTTGCCTTGAGCATACATTGGATGCAACATGTAGTATAATTCAATGTCAGGGTATATAAGCAACCTTCCAATGGAAAGCTGACAGAATAAATAAAACAAATTATGTATAAATTAATGATAAACAAGCCAAAAACTCAAAGACCAACATATAGTTACAATCTAGTCCGGCAGTTTAGAAAATGTCAAAATTTTAGTAACTGAGTTTATGGGTTGCAAGTTGCAAGTAATTCATGCCACATGATTTCGTACTGAGGTGTTAGCCATAAGGCTTGCAAATAGCTATCTATCAGAAATGTTACTCATATCAAACAAATGAGAGAGAAAGAGAGAGAGAAAGGTAGTCCTACTGGCAAAGAGTACAATGCTCAACCACATGTTCTAATTTCCTCATGTTAATGCCAACTATAAAGCATAAACTATTGAAGTTGTAAACTAGTAATTGTTGTTTAAGATACATGTGTAATCACCTAATGAATGTGCAAACAACTATCAGAGAATTGAATGTTGGTGTGCACTAGAAACAGGAAGAAGTATCTAACTTATATGATAGTCACCACAATAGATAGATAGCTGATAATACACAATCCCAGTAAATAAAAAAATTATCAAACCACTAAATGGATATAAATTAAGAAGGGACATCTAAAGGACCCAAATTGATTTTTTACTCAATAAACTAGAGGGCAAAAGAGGTCTCATCAGTACATCAAGACTAATAATAAATGAATTTTCACTTTTATATAATACTTCATCCTTTGATTCAGGTAATTACCATTCAGAAATAAACTGATGGATAATATAATAGCATCTAAACCAAATGGTGAAGGATTTCAGTGTCCTTATCAAATATTTTTCTATTTGTTTTTATCTTTCAGAAAAAGAGGGAATTTTCTATTTTGTCATTAAATTCAATACAATATTAAATAACAATAAAAAAATAGGAGACTAAGTCTCTTTCTCGCATCCATTCTCCATAATCGATCTGGTTCACTACGGCTAACCGCCTGTCACAGAAATATGAATAAAGTGATACAACGAATGAACCCAAACTATGATCAATACTTTAAACTAGACCCACCCCACTTAAAATGATTTGATTTATGGTCGCGGGGTGCCATTGGGAGGCAGGAATGTTATTTTCCACTAAATGGTAATGGATTTTAGTGTCCTTATGTAACAAATCATAGTGAATTACTAATTCATTTAACCAATTTTTTCACTGTTAACCATGTAACACTACAAGATTGAGAAACCATTTAGAGAGAACATTTGGCATGTAATCAGCAACTGATCTAAATGAAAGTCCATTATAGAGTGTTTTTGACAAAAGGCAAAGCTTCCCACGCATTTACAGATTGAAAACTAGGCTAAGAATTCCAGACAATATTGTCCAAACAAAGAAACAAACAAGAAGTTAACTAAAAGACTAATAAATGAACAGGAAAAAGAAACAAAAACTCTAACCACCATATATTAGAAATCAATCCAGAAAACTAGTTAAAATTGAATTCACACATAGAATATTGTGGAATAGTCAACAGCATACGAAAACAGAGGAAATGTAGCGGTTACTGATACCTGACTCGGGATTTGCCTTCCATAGAAAACCGATGAATGCAAGAAATCTGGTTGATAAGTTGGCAGTGAATGAATGTAGATCGAATAAAGCCCCTCGTGCCCTTTAAAGAACCTTTCCCATAGGGGTGCCATTGGTAATGGTCCTCTTGTCAAGAACATGAAAGCAATTTTGGCAGTTCTATTAAACGGGTAATCTTTTATTCGAGGTACAAACGAAGCCTTCCAAAACAGCTCAGTGTCATTCATCGTATGAAGTAGTTTTGATGGAGGCCTAATCCAACTTTCTAAACTTCTTGCCTCTCCATAACAGGGTTGGAATGTGGATTGTATTACTGGAACTACATTTTGGGCTCCGAGATAACGGATCATATACATACTCAACATCGAAAACACAATGCAAATACCCAAAAAGACCAAGAGAAATTGCAGAATTCTCAATGGTGAACCCCGAGATTGGCTTGTTCTAATAATGGTGGTGGAAGGGTCTTTGCCTTCCTCCAACACCACTAGCCTAGATTGCATCTTCACAACAATTTAACCTCAAAACTCAATTATGGGTATTGTGTATTTGGGGATTTTACACACATAAATGACCTTTAAGTCACAAACTCACATCTGAAATGAGAATTTCCAAAGAGAAACAGAGAGGGCACTGAAATAGGATCTCACAATGAGAATAGAGAAATGGGTAAGGGTGTGTTTGATTAACAAGGCTTTCTTCAAACAAGAGAAAGCCCTTTTGATAACATATCACAAACTCCCCAAGATCATCACCACTGACAAAAAGGAGAGATGGGTCCTTTCACCACATGGGTATGTCCCAAATACAAAAATCTGAAATCAAAACAAAAACTTTTTGGGAAACAAATATCTCACCCGGATCATGAAAACCAAAAATGTGAGGTGGGAAGTTTCCTTACCATAAAAAGGTTTGCCAAACATGAAGTTACTTATCTCAAAACAGGAAAGTTTTCCTTCAAAAACAAGATTTTCTATCAGATTTTCCAGGAAAATTTTGGAAGAACACAGAACATGATGAGATTAGAAGAAAAGGAAAG
Organism: Camellia granthamiana; assembly: GCA_036172215.1. Classification (NCBI taxonomy): domain Eukaryota; kingdom Viridiplantae; phylum Streptophyta; class Magnoliopsida; order Ericales; family Theaceae; genus Camellia; species Camellia granthamiana. Next base: position 12,880,806 of record CM069917.1, read on the forward strand.
AGAAGAAAAGGAAAGAAAAAGGGGGGTACTGGTGTTACCATGTGATGTTGGGGGAGTTAATGAATGAGAATAGGGAGAAGAATAATCAAAGAACTGGGTTTTTTCACACAAAGTTTGATTGGGTTCTTAAATCGCGCCAGATTTTGACAAATGGGAAAATGATGGGTTTTATAGAAGAGGTTTAATGGGCTCTTCTATACGTGTATATATAAATATATATATCATGAAATAGAGCTAGACGAAACTGAAATTGGAAAGATGGAGAAAGAGAGAGGGTCCTGATGATTGGGAAGGAGAGAGAGAGAGAGAGAGAGAGAGATGGTGTGTTGGCAACAAGCCAGCGTCGGGAAAAACAAAGGAGATGTTAGAGGCGATTTTGTCTTTGAATTGAACCGAGATCATTACTTTTGCTACATAGGTTGTTCTGTTTTAAGACACTGTTTGTTTGAGAATTGATTTATATTTTTTAATATTTTTTTATTTTTTTATGAGTTGAAAAAGTAATTTATTTAGGTGAAAAATATTTTTTTGGAGAAATTTTTTTGTATGTTTGATAATGTTAGTGGTGGGACAAAGGTTGAGGTGAAGGTAGTAACATGGTGGTGGCAGTGACTGTGGTGATGGCAGTAAAGATGAGAGTAATCGTATAGTGCGGTGATATTAGTAAAATTTAATTTGAAAAATATTTTTCGCTTTTTAAAAGTAAAAAATATTTTCTTTTCAAATAGAATTATTTTCCATTGATTATGAAATATATTTTCATTAATTTTCATTTTTTATTATACTAAATAGTAAAAAATACAACAAATATTTTTTTAAAATTATTTTTCTCCTAAATAGACGTAACGTTATAAATAACATTTTTTAATTACATCAAAAAAACGTAAATAGTATAATTAGTGTCTATAATTTGTTTTTCAGTGATTTTATTTATTTATTTATTTTTAAAATGACCCCACAAGGATCCAGAAATAAATAAATAAATAACAAAAGCTTTTTCAAAGAATGAAGGGAAATGAAACAAATTGGACAGATCATAATCTTTTGTCATGGTTTTCCTTGTGATTTTATTGTAATAATTTAGTTGTCTATGCTTAGAAGTGAAGGAAAATCAAAATTGTGTAAATTTATCACAAATGCTAATAAGTATTTTTGGGATACTTGTTAAGATACAATAAATGATTGTTATAATAAAGACAATGAGGCTTGTTTTGGGAAGTACTAGAAAAATTGATTTTTTTTTTTTTTTTTTTGAAAGATATGCAAAAAAATAAAATAAAGAGTTGATATAACTCAAGTAAATCAATAAATCAATAAGTTAACTTTTTTTTATACTTCTTCAAAGAGACCTAAATATTAGGAAGAATAACAAATAAGTCTTATTTTTCTCAAGTCTTATCAATATTTTATTAGGACAACTCATACTTCAACACTACATTAATATTATTCTTCCTTCCACCTTTTTTTCCTTTTCCATGGAAATTAATTACACTTCAACTCACAATTTAATGATCAATTTTAGTGAAAATCATAAATAGGATCTCAAAAATTATACTCCCTCCGTCTCAAAATAATAGTCCATTTTGAAAAATCTAACATTTTTTTAGTAATACAATTATTGCACTTTAAAAATATTAATTTTTCAAAATGAACCTTTGATAGTACATTTTTTAGGAATATCAACGTCATAATTGTACTTTTTGTGTTAATGAATTTAAAATAAGGGCAAAATAGAAAATTTCTACTATTGTAGTCCTTGATTTTTGAAATTGGACTAATATTTTAGGACAATAAAAATGAAATAAGGGACTAATATTTTAGGACGGAAGGAGTAAACCATATCATTTCACTGTGTTTGGCATTTAATTTTCAAAAACAATTTTTTATCTTTAATTTATTTTTAGTGAACTCTTTTTTAATATTTTAGTCAATTTTTTAAAATAATTTTTTAGATACACTTAATTTAGATGTACTTTTTTTAACATAAATTTAGATGTACTTAAAAAGTAAAATATCTGTAAAGAAATTTTTTTAAAATTCAATAAATACAAAAAAATGTGAATGTACTAATTTTTATATTTTTAAATATTTAGTGAATTTTAAAAAAATTATAAATTTCATACTTTTTAAGTATATCTAAATTAAGTGAGTGGAAAAAATAATTAAAATATTAAAAAAGTTTAAAAAATATAGATTAAAAACTCAAAACTAAATGAAATGATTAATAGTGACTTGAAAATTAGAATTCAACTGAAATTTAAAGGAAAATTAGAAGAAAAAAAAAACTAACAGAATAAACTAGAGAGATATTGTCTTAAATGTTGATTTTCTTAAATGTCACGACGGGTATAAGAGGAATATAAGATTAAAATAATAATAAAAAAAAATTGTGGAAAGATTTTATTCAAAATAGGACTCAATTGTCCTAATAAAGAAGGGCAAATTACATCTACCCCTCGAGGTTTAGCAAAATTACAGATACTCCCTGAGGTTTGAGAAATTACAGATACCTCCCTGAAGGCACTATTTGCATAACAAATTATGGGACAAATTGTTATGAAAATATAAACCTCAGGGGACAATTTATTATGAAAATATAAACCTCAGGGGGTATCTGTAATTTCTGAAACCTGAGGGGGTATCTGTAATTTAGCTAAATCTCGAGGGAGGTATATGTAATTTGCCCAATAAAGAATTGATAGGATTGAGTGGTTTTTTTTGAAGAAAAATAAGACTAATTGATTGTTTTTCATAAATATTATTGTTTAATGAGCCTACTAACAATTTTTTTGAAATAACAGTTAAAGTAATAAGATATGTCATTTAAAACAACTCAACAATATTGAAAATGACAAAAACAACCTAACTTGACTTTTCATTTAATCTATTAAAAAAAACTTCATCTATATTTGATAAAAAAAATTTACACATCAAACCTAACTCTTCATTTAACTTTGAATTTTTTTTTTATATTTTTATTAATTTTGGATAGAGAATAATAATTTTTTTGAAAAAAAAAATTAATTAGCAATTATGTTAACTTATTTTTCATATCAAAATTATTTTTTTATTTAATCCTTTGTTTAAAAAAAATTTGGGACAATTATAAAAAAAAATCTCAGAGTTTGAGCCATTTAACAAAATAAACTCTGAATTTTTAATTTTATCATTTTAAACCCTAATCTTTTCATTTATTTTCAATCTAAACTATTTATCCATTTTTGTTAAGTAAAACCGACAAAAAAAGAGCATTTTAGTTATTAAATTCAATGTAGATATACATAAAATGTTTAAAATATCATTTTCATTGAGTTTAATGATTAAAATACCTATTTTTTCATCGATTTTACTTAACAAAAATAAGCAAATGGTTTAGATTGAAAACAAATAAGAAGTTTAGGATTTAAATTGACAAAATTAAAAATTCATGATTTATTTTGTTACAAGGGTCAAATTTTGAGGTTTTTTTTTTGTAATTTTCTCAAAAAAATTTAACCATTGAGTTTGTTGAGGTCAAATAAAAAATAAATTCATGAAGTAAAAAAAAATTAAAAATTGAAGGGTCAGCTCATATTCTCAATAGAAATAATCAATTTTTTTTTTACAGAAGGTTAAGGTTAAAACAATCATTAAAAAATACACTGTACGCATTTATGATTAGTATTTTTAATGTCATTTTATATCAATTTTAAATTATACTTTGTTAATACGTCTTAGTGTGATAAAAAAGCACGATAAGATTATTGCAAAAAAATTATGATGAAGGATCTTTATTTGAATCGAATATGTTTAGAGCTCACATTATATGAGACCCCTATGCTATTTTGTCTTCCATTTGAGACCGTTAGTGAGACTAGTCGAATTAAATAACTAGTATAATTTTGACTTAAAATTTGATGAATTTTAAAATGCATGGAGCTCATGTAGTTTTTAGTAATTTATATAAGTTTATCGAGCTGATTAGTAAATTATTTAAGTTTGCTTAAAAACTTAATGAGCTTAATTTGACTTATTTATAGAACAAATTAATCTCGAATGAACTTTTGATGAATAATATGATTTGTTTCACACCTTAATTCCTTTTTATTTGTTTCTAGTATTAATGACACAAAATAAGCTACCCAAATTAGAAAAGCAATTACATACCCTTATGTGATTTGTAGATTAGAAAATACCATAATTTCCATTCGTTCATGAATTGACCAAAATGGTTTTAACTTTCCTATGGCCCATGAGACTCCACCAAAATGGTTTTAACTTTCCTATGGCTCATGAGACTCCATTAATTAAGGGATTGATGTTTGGCAAAAGCTATAAGATTGACTAATTAGGGTTACCTAATGTTTGGCAAAGCCACTTGCTATAAAATTGGTTCAAAATTTTAGAGATATGAATGATATGTCCGGTAATTGTTATGAATGAAAAAAAGTTTTGCAAGTTTTGTTTTTTTTCCTTTTGAGCAAATTACATTGTTAGTATCTATATTTTGCCTCTTGTATCATTTTAATCTTTATAGTTTCAATTAGTTCAATTTTAACCTTTAATTTTTAATTTTGTGTTAATTTGATCTAATTAATAACATCATTAGAATTTTTGATTGAAAATTTTCATTGAATAAGTCACTGAATTGGTCATGTTTATAATTTCTCCTAAAAGTATAACATATGCCACTTATGCCACTTATGTGCACATCTGTCATATACAAATACTAACAGTTATAAGCAATTGGACCAATTTGAGATATTAAAAAATAAATAAAAAATAAAAATAAAAATCAAGGTCAAAATTGATTCAATTGAAATTACAAAGACCAAATGACACAAAGATCAAAGTATAAAAACTAATAGTATAATTTGTCCCTTTCTTTTTGATGAGAAATTATTATGTTGCTTTGTAAAATTCTTGTTAAAATAATCAAAAAATTGCAGTGAAATTTCTTATATGCCTTGAGAATATGAAATTTGTGGGGATGTATTTTCCTAAGTACCAACACGTGGCCGAGGTGGCACCGAAGTGTCAGCCGAAGTGCCACGTGTCGTAGTAGTTACGCCGAGGTTATCTCAGAGTTGCCGAGGTTATCTGCGAGAATACAGGAGTCCGGGGTTACCGTCGAAGATATCGGAATCCGAGATGATCAGATAAGGGGCAAGAGTCCTAGAATGAAGAAAGACTTCAAGATGGATAATGATAGTATTCTTAGGGAGTCTATCCTTATCTCTTGTAGAGTCCAGAGTAAGTACTGAATGAGAGTCCATAGAAGTGAGACTTCTAGTGGGACTAGGACAGAGAAAGACTATAAAAGAAGGGCACCCTCGGCGGGTCTAAGGTACGCAATTTTGAGTCTCGAGCAGTAATTTAAATACTTGTATTATCTTTGAGAGATACTGACTTCATCGTCGGAGTGCCCCCGGGTGGAAGAACCACCGCCTTAGCCTTTTCTTTCTGTGCAGATTGCAGGGTGCCATCTATTCTGCCTGTGTTCTACAGCTGGTTCACTAAGGAGGGCAGTGTGATCGGAAATTCACTCACACCATTTGACGCCGTCTGTGGGAACGAAAGAAGAGTAGATGGCCAGTAACACGCAGAAGGAAAAGATTGGGGACGACACTCCTGCTGGGAGTGGAAGACCCGTCGACCCTAACGCTGAAGGAGGAGACCACAACGAAGAAGCACGTGATCAGAATCACGCAGAGAAAGGCGTCGGTCAAGATGGCAATGCATCAAAGAAAGCAGACCAGGGCAAGTACTATAACGAGGACAACCTCCAGATTTGGAAAGACAGATGTCTGAGGAGGGATGAAGAAGTAAAGGAGATGGCAAACAAGTTGGCAGACCTTCAATCGGTCGTCAACTTCATGATGCAAAATAATGTCATGCAGCCGCCGTACCCGCTACAGGACACACCAATGCCGGCAGCAAACACCCAGAAGAAGGGGCAGAAAGTAATCCCCGAAGCCCCTCAGCACACGAGGAGTGGAAGACACTCTCACCGACCTTCCAGGGAAGTCGGCCGAGAAGAACCGAGAAGAGAAGAGTCCCGAAAGACATATCACAAGAAGGAGGCAGACCCCAAAGAACATCGGCATGTTCAGGGGCGGGTATTGTGTTTCGATGCATCCTGCGGGGAAGGATCGAAAAAAGGCCACCATGAGGCCGAGAGTAGTGCGCCGAAAAGGCTGAAGTCCAAAGACAGCCGGGCTCCAGGGAGAAGTAAAGAAGACTTGAGAGATTACCTCAAGAGGAAGCAAGAGAATGCCGGAGTCGAAGTGACCTCCTCGGTTAAGCCGAGGACACCATTCTCGGTGGAATTGGACAGATTCGTCGCACCGAAAAGATTCAGTATGCCGAGGTTCCAGATATATGATGGTAAGTCAGACCCTAACTTCCATGTTGGATTATTTTTGAATTCAATGGCATTATATAGTGGGAACGAGCCGTTGCTCTGCAAAGTCTTCCCTTCATCCTTCAGGGAGATTGCATCGAATTGGTTCCACAAATTACCGAAGGGGAGCGTGAAGAATTGGGAAGGCCTGGTCGAGATGTTTGTGGCCAGATTCATAACAAACAAACTGCAGCCATTGAGGGTGGATGCATTGATGGCTCTGAAGATTGGCAAAGATGAAAGCCTTAGGGCCTATGCAAAGCGGTACTATGAGGTATTCAATCGTATACCTGAATGCAATCAGGAGGTGGCGGTCGTCTCTTTCAAGAACGGCCTAAAGGATGACTGTCCACTGCGGAAGTCTTTGGCAAAAACCTTGCCAAAGAGCATGGAAGAGCTCATGGCGAGAATCGAGAAGTATGCCAGAGCCGAGGAAGATACATCGGGGAATAAAGAGACAAAGCCAGAAAAAGTCAACGGCTCGCCGAAGCGAGGCCGAGGTAACAATGGACCCAACAAACAGGAGACAGAGTTGAGGGCCAAGCAGGCAGTGACAACGGTGTTCCGAATTCCGCTCCACAAAATCCTTGATCAAATTCGGAATTAGCCCTACTTCAGGACGCCGGCAAGGGCACCAGGAGAATTTATGGGAAGAAACCTTGGTAGGCGTTGTGCCTACCACAATGAGGAGGGGCACCCAACTCAGGGTTGCAGAGCCCTTAAGGCACACTTAGAAGATTTGGTGAGGCAAGGCCATCTGAGAGACCTTGTGGATGAGGCCAAAACGAGGGAAGAACAGGCACGATTGCCTCAAGCACCAGCAGCCCCGCCACCGCCAGCGCAGCAACCACAGACAGGCGGATCTCGGGTGGTTAATGTGATCCACTCAAAGGTGAATCAAAACGACATACGGGGGGAGACACAGAGGGTAAGACACCTGCAGCACGTCAACCAGGTCGGACTAAAAAGACCTCGGCCTGAAGAGTGCCAAGGACAGATGATAGCTTTCACAGAAGCCGACCTAGATATGGTTCAGCACCCGCACAATGATGCCTTGGTAGTATCCCTCTAGGTTAGGGAGTGCCAGGTGAAACGCATCCTGATTGATCAAGGTAGCTCCTGCGACATCATGTATGTCAGATGTTACAAGGAGCTAGGCCTTCACCCTGATGACATGGACAGTCAAACGGCCCGATGGTCGGCTTCAATGGAACGCCGACATGGCCATTAGGCGCAACAAGCTTGGAAGTACAGGCTGGCACGAAGAAGATCAAGACAGAATTCATTGTGATTGACACGCCCTCGCCTTACAACATCATCTTAGGGAGGCCGTGGTTGTATGCAATGGGGGCAGTTCCCTCAACATTGCATCAATTGCTACGGTTCCCAACAGAACATGGGATTGAGGAAGTTAGAGGAGATCAGTTGCAGGCAAAAAATTACTCCATGGCAGCAATGAAGTTAACCTGCAGCATTCGGGAACTAGAGAAGGCAGAAGTTGAAAAAGAGGACATGAAGGTCCTAGACGATGTCGGCAAGGAGCCGACCGAGAAAAGTGAAGAAACACTGAAGAAGATCTTCGTCCAGGAGGGCGATGAAGAACGTTTCTTTCTTCTCGGCACAGGATTAGCCGAAGAAGAGAAAAGGGAGCTGGAAGCCTTTTTGAGGAAGAATATTGAGGTGTTCGCCTGGACACCTTATGAAATGCCTGGCATTGACCCCGAGGTCACATGTCACAGACTCAACGTTGACAGGTCGACCAAACCTGTAATACAACGAGCTAGAAGACCGACGTTGATGTACGTCGAAGCAGTGGAGAAGGAGGTGGACAGACTTCTGGAGGCCAAGGCCATCAGAGAAGCCAATTATCCGACATGATTGTCAAACACCGTGGTAGTAAAAAAGAAGAATGGCAAGTGGAGGGTCTGCGTAGATTTTACAAACTTGAACAAAGCTTGTCCCAAAGACAGCTTCCCTCTGCCAAAGATCGACCAGTTGGTGGACGCCACATCTGGACATGGAAGGATGAGCTTCTTGGATGCTTGTAGGGGGTATCACTAGATAGCCATGTACCCCCCGGACGAGGAGAAGACAGCGTTTATCACTCCAAAAGGTCTGTATTGTTACAAAGTCATGCCTTTTGGGTTGAAAAACGCAGGAGCAACCTATCAAAGGCTGGTGACCAAGATGTTCAAACACTTGATTGGCCGAACAGTAGAAGTCTACATTGATGACATGGTCGTGAAGACCAAGGAACCAAAGGATCATCTTGCTGACCTAAAAGAGGTCTTTGACATACTAAAAACATATCGGCTCCGACTCAACGCATCGAAGTGCGCGTTTGGAGTCGGATCCGGTAAGTTCTTGGGATATCTAGTGACTAGAAGGGGCATTGAAGCCAGCCCAGATCAGATCAAGGCCATCCTGGAATTACAAAGTCCGACATCGGCTAAACAGGTTCAAATGCTTACTGGAAGGGCCACAGCCCTAAACAGGTTCATAAGCCGAAGTTCGGACAAATGTAAACCTTTTTTCAACCTGGTGAAAAAGGCCACGGATTTTCTATGGACAGAGGAATGTGAAGCCGCTCTGGCCGACCTGAAGAAATATCTTACCACGGCTCCAGTCCTCTCAACACCTCAACCTGGGGAGGAGCTGTTTCTATACTTAGCAGTTTCTGAGCACGCAGTAAGTGCTGTGATAATCCGAGAAGAGAAGGGAGAGCAGAAGGCTGTTTACTATGTGAGTAAAACCTTGGCCGATGCAGAAACAAGGTATCTACCACTGGAGAAATTAATGCTGGCCTTGGTAATGGCCTCAAAGAAGCTAAACCATTACTTTCAGGCTCACAAGATAGTGGTTCTGACAGAGCACCCACTGAAGTCCTTGTTGCAACAAGGAGATTTAACTGGAAGAATAGCAAGATGGGCCGTAGTTTTGGGCCAATATGACCTGGAGTTCAGGCCGAGAACAGCAATTAAGGGCCAAGTCTTGGCCGATTTCGTGGCCGAGTTCTCGCCAGAATACATCGAACATCGGGCTCCGTTGAGCCGAGATGAGCGATGTCCAAACAAGGAAGGAGAAGCCCAGCCAAAGGCTAAAGAACCAAGGAAGGAAAAACTCAGACCCTGCAGCATTTACATCGACGACTCCTTTTAACTTTTTGTTGATGGGAGCTCAAACCGGCAGGGGGCAGGGGCAGGAGTAGTGTTAATTTCCCCCGATGGAGAGATATTGGAGCAGTCCATTCGACTGGGGTTCAAAGCCTCGAACAATGAGGCGGAATATGAAGCACTGATTGCTGGACTGAAGCTGGCAGTAGCAGCAGAGGCAGATGAGGTAATCGTTTTTTGTGACTCACAACTTATAGTGAATCAAACTACAGGAGAGTTTGCTGCCCGAGATGAAAGGATGTCGGCATACGCAAAAGAAGTCATCAGGCTGGCAGACATGTTTCAAAACTGCCGACTTCTTCAGGTTAGCCGAGACGATAACAACCACGCCGACGCGTTGGCCAATTTAGCAAGCTCAATGAAAACCGGAAAGACGAGGACAATAATGATCGACTACCTATCAGGCCCGAGCATAGAGCCACCGAACACAATGCAAGAGGCATTATGTGTGGACATGGGACCCAGCTGGATGGATGCAATTATTGCATTCCTAAAAGAGGGAAAGCTGCCAGAAGACCGAAAGGAAGCACACAAAGTCAGATTGAAGTCGGCAAGATTCAGTCTGACAGCAGAAGGACATCTCTACAGAAGATCCTTCACTGGACCTCTTTTAAGGTGTGTACACCCTCTTCAGGTCGAAGACTTTTTATATGAAATTCATGAAGGAGTTTGTGGAAGCCACGCAGGGGGCAGATCGTTAGCTCACAGGGCCATTACCCAGGGGTATTGGTGGCCCTATATGCAAAAAGATGCAGAAGCCTATGTGAAGAAGTGTGAACAATGCCAGAGGTTTGCACCTTTGATACATCAGCCAGCTACCGACCTGAACCCAGTTTCCAGCCCTTGGCCATTTGCCCAATGGGGCATGGATCTCGTTGGACAACTGCCCCAAGCGACTGGGCAGCGGAAGTACCTACTGGTAGCAACAGACTACTTCACAAAGTGGATAGAAGCAGAGCCTCTTGCCAAAATCCGAGATGTGGATGTGGATGTGAAGAACTTCATCTGGAGAAACATCATCACCAGATTTGGGATTCCAAGTGCAATCGTTGCCGACAACGGAACACAGTTTGACAGCAAACTCATCAAGAATTTTTGCGCAAAGTTCAAGATAAAGAATTACTTTTCAACACCAAGCTTTCCCCAAAGTAATAGGCAAGTAGAAGCATCCAACAAAGTAATTCTGGACGGAATAAAGAAGAGGCTGCAGGCAGCAAAAGGAAAGTGGGTAGACGAATTGCCCAGTGTGCTCTGGGCATATCGCACAACGCCGAGAAGATCAACAGGAGAATCCCCCTTCGCCATGGCTTATGGCACAGAAGCAGTCATTCCATTGGAGATCGGCATCCCAGGGATCAGAACCCAGGGAGTTGAGAACGGGACTAACGATGTGCTCTTAGCCCGAGATCTGGATCTACTAGAAGAAAGAAGAGAGAAAGCTGCAATCCAGCTTGCAGCATACCAGCAACAGCTTGCCAACGCTTACAACAAGAAGGTCAATCCAAGGGATTTTCAGGTCAACGACCTAGTCTTGAGGAAAGTCGTCGGCAATAAGAAGGATCCCAGAGAGGGCAAGCTTGGCCCAAACTGGGAAGGGCCCTACAGAATTACCTCGGTGTTAGGAAATGGGGCATATCGGCTCGAAGATAGTGAAGGCAAAGCATTGCCTAGACCATGGAACACTTGTAATTTAAAGTTTTTTTATCATTAGATGTTGTTTGACTTTTTGCCGATATGATCAATGAAATCTTACCAGAATTTTCCAGAACTTATTAAACTATGCATAATGTTGTTTTTTGAATAATGAGAACCCAAGTGGAACTTAGGTTCACATTGGGGGCAGATAGAAGACAGTAATGCCTAGCCGAAGTTAAACCGAGATGTTTAACCGTGGTTAAATCTAAGATAAAGTTTAACCGGAGTTGAACAGAAATTATGCTTAACCGAAGTTAAGCTGAGATAATTCCTTATCTTTACTTGTTGAAATATGTAGCAATTTACAAGTTAAAGTTAAGCCGAGATAATTCCTTATCTTTACTTGTTGAAATTTGTAGCAATTTACAAGTTAAAGTTAAGCCGAGATAATTCCTTATCTTTACTTGTTGAAATTTGTAGCAATTTACAAGTTAAAGCTAAGCTGAGATAATTCCTTATCTTTACTTGTTGAAATTTGTAGCAATTTACAAGTTAAAGTTAAGCCGAGATAACTGTTTATCTTCACTTGTTGAAATTTGTAGCAATTTACAAAATGAAGTGAAATTAAGTTTATTGATTCAGTCCCTTGTTAAAAACTTGAGAAAAGTTTGTTAGTTAAAATTGTATATGCTTTATACTTGTTGAAGTATATGGAAAATTTACAGGTGAAGTCCTAGCCGAGATAAACCTGCAGATGATCATACCCGAGGTATGTAACCCCGAGGAGATTATGCGAAGGAATGAGCCATGCAAAATATTCTAAGTATAAAGCCATACAGAAGGAATAAGAAGAAATTAAAGACTGAAGTATTCAGAGAAAAACGGTTGCAGTTGCATATCATTAGGACACTATGACCTAGCAAAAGCTTACATTGATTCACAAGAAAGGCACATCAGCCATAGAAGAAGACTTGTATTGTTCAGAAAAACAAAGTACAAAAGACAAAAGGAAAAAAGCTATGCTTCTTCAGCCTCAGCAGATAGTTGGACAAGGGCCTCGGAGGACTCTGGGAGAACCACCTCGGCATCTTTCTCTGCAGATTGCTGGGCTAATACCTCGGAGGATTCTGGAAGAACCACCTCGGCTTCTTTTTCTGCCGCAATCTCGGCATCAATCTCTGCAAGTGTTTTACTGAGACTTCTTTCAGCTAGAAGAAGATCAGATGATAGCTGCCCTGGCTCAGCCTCCTTGGACACCTCCTCAGTCTCCTCATCTTGGGTTAAGTCCATGACTTGATCACCCTGAGATAGAGACTTGGACTCATTGGTATCCTTGGGCCTCCTTACCAAGGCTTCATCATCATTTCTATCTTCATCCTCATCTTCAGCCTGGGATTCAGATTCAGCTTCTTCCTCAGTTTGACTTGGAGGTGGAGAAGGAGGGAAAGGAAGAGGAATGGCTTTAGCCTTGCGCCAGGGTGAGTCAGCAGGAAGATCAAGCTTTTTCACCAGGGACATCCAACCCAGGGAAAATCCCTTATTGCATGCCTGCCTGACTTGGAGCTTGTAGTCTTCAGTAACATCGGCTACACCCTGGGCGTAAGCCTTTTCATCAACTTCTTTGATTTCAGCCGACTTCGTGGCCAAGACTTCCGCAAGCTCCTTCTCGGCCTGAGCTGCTTTCCCCTCAGCATCTTTCTTTTGAGCCTCGGCAACATTTTTAATGGCCTCTAAAGATTCAGCCTTTTCTTCAGCAAGTGTTTGGGCTTTAGTAGCAGCCTCGGCCTGATCTTCTAATTTCTTCATTTTTGCTTGAAGAACTTTATTTATCTTTTGAAGGCTTGTAAACTCCTTCTTCAGATCATTTAGCTTCTCCCTAGTCTCAAAAGATTGCATAGAGAAGGAGTGTGCATGCTGGATAGCCTGAAAAAAACACAAAGTAGAAAGTTATTACAGAACTCTACAAGTATGGAGAGATAAAGATAAGAACAAGTCAACAAGTAAAAGACACTTACTTGAACGCAACGTTGGAGCATGAAGGCGTAATTTTCAAACTCACTCATCTCGGCATTCTTTTCAAGATCGCCTGGGAGAAGGAGGGCTGTGCTTAGTGCAACGCCAATGTTTATGTCATCAGCGCTGTCACTAGCCAAAACTGGCTTGTTCTCCAGAGTGATTGCAGGTGTCCAAGGGACATTGGGCACTTTGGATTTTGAAGTTGTCCCAGAGGAAGACTTCGGCCTCTTTGATTTTTTGTGACTCTGCTGGTTGAGTTTCAGCAGACCTTTTTGCCGAGGAGGAAGCATTCTTCATGTTCTCGGCCAGTTGAGAGATGGGTACAACATCCTCGGCTTCAGCTTCAGTAGCCTTGGTCTTTGGCAGAGCCTTCTTTGTTCGTTTCGGTTTTGGTGGGGGCATCAACTGGGTTGGAATGGCATCAACATCATCTGATAGGTTGGCCAGCAGGTCTTGGGCGACAGGTCTCGGGCGAACCATTTCGGCTGTTTTGACAAGTCTACGTCGGCGTTTTCTTTCTGGTATTGGGACTAAGTATGGGACTGAAGTGGATGGTTGGTCGACTGGGTCAGAAGTTGATCCTTGGTCAGCCCGAGAAGAGGATGCGGTTTGCGTTATTGCAGTAGCTGAAGAGGGGCTCTTTTTCTTCTTTCTTGGAACGTCGGGCAAAGTGGATTTGTAGGAGGGGATGAAATTCAGTAAGACTGGAGCTTTTCGCTTTTGGATAGGAAGATCCAGAAGCTTCTTTAAGTCTTTGCCGAGGAAGTAAGACTGGCGAAAATTTTTGGGAGGCTTACAAACGTCTGCAACAAGGAGCACAACATCAGAAACAAATAAAATCTCTTGAATACTTGGAGAAAAACAAACAACAGCTAAGTAATTGACGCTGGGCTCTTACCCTTGCCCTCTTTAACTGTTCGGGGAAGAGGGTAGAGATGGACTTCTTCGTCTGGGCCAAACTCCCAATTTCCAGAAGCAATAAGATAATCATCACCAGCCCCTTTGTTGGAGTCTGGGAGGTCGGCTACAATTTTAAATTCGGTAGACCTCGGCTTAAGGTAATATACAAAGCCCTTTTCTTTCAGGTTGAGGGCGCACATAGTGTAACAGTATTGGATGTCGGCGAGAGTAATTCTAACATTCTCCTGTTGAGCAAAGGCTATTATACCATTAAGTATTCTGTAGGAGTTGATGGTGAGTTGCATAGGGTTCAAAGTGTAGTAGTGGAGAACTTCACGAAAAAGGGGATTAAGTGGGAGCCGAAGTCCACACTCAATAAACGCTATAACGGGAAAGGGCATTGTATTATCAGTAGGCATAATGGAATCGTCATCCCCAGCCAGCCTAAGGTGAACATCGGCAGGGATAGAGAACTCTTGCCTAAAGAATTCGAGTTTGGTTGGGGAATTTACTTTGTGTCTCCACATACCCATGGTTTTTGGAGCAAAGGTACTTGGCTACAGAAACAGTATGATCTTGAAGGGTTACTGGTACCTCGGCTTAAACCTAGGTGTATACTGGCAAAAGATTGTTGTAGTTTTTCCTAAGAATTAAAGGTTCTATAAACAAATCCCAAACCTAAGAACTATGAAGGCGAAGAACAAAGGCACGAATCTGGAGAAAATACAAAAAAGCAGAAAACAGAAACGGAATTTCAGATTCAGGAAACACAAAGGGTGGAAGACCAAGAACAGTGATAAAACAATGCAAGAGACATATACAGAAGCATGAAATAAGAATCATTCAGGAAGAGAATTCACGAATCGAATGCTAAAACAGAACAGCAATAACAAGAAATTCCAGAAACAATCAAGAACTAGGGAAGAAAAGCCAGTTGCTTACCAGAAAATGTGAGGCCGGAATGAGCTTCGCCGAGATCAGACGACGGGGGCAACAGTGGAGAAAGCTTCGCAGAAATGGTAGATGGAGATGGTTGCAGAGCTCAGAGCTTGGGGCAATGGCAGATTCGAAGAAGAGAAAGCTTTAGAGAGAGAAAATGTAAAGTATTCAAACGCAAAAGTGAAGAGAAAGAGAGAGGCAAACGTTTTTGTCCAAAACACGAAACGGCGGCAAAACAAAAGCAATTATTGAGCCTGGGTTAACGCATGCGTCAGACGGCGCAAGCAGAGAAAAAGACGGCCAACAGGCACGTCGCCAGCACGGACCAATAAGGGAAAAACGCGTCAGTGGAACGGTTGAAAAATGGTGCATGACAGCTCATGCACATTGGGAGAATTCGTGTGAATTCTTGTTCTTGAAAAGAAGACATATCGGCCTGAAGTGAATGACATCGGCTGGAAAGTTTCTAAGCCAACGTACGAAATAGAAGTTCAAATGTAGGTTCCATCATCTCAGAATACCGAGGTAATAGAACCTAGGGGGCAGTTGTGGGGATGTATTTTCCTAAGTACCAACACGTGGCCGAGGGTGGCACCGAAGTGTCAGCCGAAGTGCCACGTGTCGTGGTAGTTACGCCGAGGTTATCTCAGAGTTGCCGAGGTTATCTGCGAGAATACAGGAGTCCGGGGTTACCGCCGAAGATATCGGAATCCGAGATGATCAGATAAGGGGCAAGAGTCCTAGAATGAAGAAAGACTTCAAGATGGATAAAGATAGTATTCTTAGGGAGTCTATCCTTATCTCTTGTAGAATCCAGAGTAAGTACTGAATGAGAGTCCATAGAAGTGAGACTTCTAGTGGGACTAGGACAGAGAAAGACTATAAAAGAAGGGCACCCCCGGCTGGGTCTAAGGTACGTAATTTTGAGTCTCGAGCAGTAATTTAAATACTTGTATTATCTTTGAGAGATACTGACTTGATCGTCGGAGTGCCCCCGGGTGGTAGAACCACCGCCGGAGCCTTTTCTTTCTGTGCAGATTGCAGGGTGCCATCTATTCTGCCTGTGTTCTACAGCTGGTTCACTAAGGAGGGCAGTGTGATCGGAAATTCACTCACACAAAATTGTAGCAAGAAAAAGGATATTTCCTTATCCTTAGTAGCTCCACTGAAGGCAACCTTTGGCTTCAACCTCATAATATTTAGATTCGTAATATTGAACCCTATCTTTGTCTAAGGTCATGCAAGTAATTTATCGAAACAATCATGTCTTCAATTGTACGTGTCTTTCATTTGGAATCTCAAAAAAATAAATTTTTATTTATTTGTAGAAACGTCTTATTTAGCTTCCAAATAGGCTTTTTGGGTTTTGGGTTTTTAAGGGAAAAAAAAAAAACTAATTTAGAGTTTGTCAAACAAGATCCAAGAATTAGGCCTTGTTTGGGAACAGGCTTTTTTAATAATTTTTGATTTTTTGACTAAAATTTGATGTAAAAAAAAGGTTAATTATACTAATAGTCCCTATAGTTTGGGGTTTGTATCACTTTGGTCCCTGACTTTTCAATTATGACACATTTGACCCTGAATTTTGAATTTTGTTCCAAATAAGGACAATTAAAGATATCATTAGATTTTTCAAGGATAAAATCGTCAATTCAATAAAATATAAACTAATTTGACAAAAATAAATGCCAAACATATATTTTTGAATTTTTAAAAATTATTTCTACTCACTAAAAATAAAATTATGTAAAATTGATAAATCTTTTAGACATTTTTTTTTATTAAATTAATTTTTGTTATGTGTTTGGATAATGATCATTTAAAATTATTTTTTAAAAATTAATCATGTAATTTTTATTAATTTTTATCAATTTTACATAATTTTATCATTGGTGGATAAAAATAATTTTTTTTAAATTTAAAATATTTTTTTGACATTTATTTTTGTCAAATTAGTTTCTATTTTATTAAATTGACGATTTTGCCCTTGAAATTAAACAATGATATCTTCAATTGTCCTTATTTGGAATAATATTCAAAATTCATGGTCAAATGTGCACAATTGAAAAGTCAGGGACCAAAGTGACACGAGTTCCAAACTATAGGGACTGTTAGTGTAATTTGCCCTAAAAAAAACTAGTATGGTTGGAATGATTTTTTGAATTTTTACGAAAAGATATACAAAAAGTAGAGAGAAAAAAGAATCTTTGACTTTTTGATATGGATTGTTGGTTTTTTAATTTTTTTAATAACTTTTTGATTTTTTTGACTAAAAAAATCACTTATCAAACGAGACCTTAAAGTGAAAAAAGTTTTCAAGCCGACTCAATTAATGCTGTTATAAACAAATAACAAACCAAATTATTTGGGATTTTGCATATCAATAACGATAGAGACCAGTAATTTGATAGCTCTAAACTCACCACTTATGAGATGGAAAAAGCCAAAAAAAAAAAAAAATAGACACAACACATACTATGACAATGAATAAAATTTACTGTCACATTATTAGTGATAGCTCTAATTAGAGCTCCCACTCATTTTTCTTTCCATATATAATGGCCCAAGCGTTTCCCAACTTTTCTACCTTCGAAGAAGAAAGTTTCATAACTTTAGAGAAATCAAGCACAACAAACTTGACTCCCGCATTCCAAGTTTGAGTGACAAACTTAAATCACAACTGTTATCCTCCCGAAATAGCATGTGACATTATTTATATAACATTTTTAGTCAATAAAAAACTAAGTAAATAATCAATTGTCTCTCAACTAATTAATAATAGTAAATCAACATGTCATGATTTTATTTATTTATGGGCAAATTACATAAATAGTCTCTATAGTTTGGAACTTGTGTCACTTTGATCCTTAATTTTTCAATTGTGACACATTTGACCTTGAATTTTGAATCTTGTTCCAAATAAGGACAATTGAATATATCATTAGATTTTTCAAGGTTAAAATTATCAATTTGATAAAATATAAACTAATTTGGCAAAAATAAATGTCAAACAAATATTTTTGAATTTTTAAAAATTATTTCTACCCACTAAAAATAAAATTATGTAAAATTGATAAATCTTTTAGACATTTATTTATTTTTTTTACAAAATTAATTTTTATTATGTGTTTGAATGATGATCATGTAAGATTAATTTTAAAAAATTAATCATGTAATTTTTATTAATTTTACATAATTTTATCATTGGTGGATAAAAATAATTTTTAAAAAATTAAAAATATTTTTTTGACATTTATTTTTGTCAAATTAGTTTATATTTTATCAAATTGACAATTTTACCCTTGAAAAATCTAATGATATTTTCAATTGTCCTTATTTGGAACAAGATTCAAAATTCAGGGTCAAATATGTCACAATTGAAAAGTCAGGGACCAAAGTGACACAAGCTCCAAACTATAAGGACGATTAGTATAATTCACCCTTTATTTATGTTTATTAATTTATTTGTTTAGAGCACCGCATAAATAATATCACACATTGCATCATAAATTACTGAGATACCGTTTAGTAACACTTACGTTTTTAATTTTCTGTTTATATTTAGAAAAAATTAAAAAATTCAAATAAAAAAATTTTTGGTAAATTTTTTATTTATAAATCAGTAGTCTCAGTTTATAAATTTGGTCAAAAAATGTAAACTCAAAAAATGTGTTTCCGTTTTGAGTTTTGAATTTTTTTTTTTTTTTACCACCCAACACTAGCCACCACCCGCCATTATTTTCCACCACCGTTTTCCGCCACCACCCACCCACCACCCACCACCCATCCCCTACCATCACCTGCCACCACCACTGACCACCCACCTGCCACCATCAGCCACCACCCGCCACCACCACCCACCTGCCACCACCACTCGCCACCACCACCCACCTACCATCCACTCGCCACCCGCCACTACCATCCACCGCCCGCCGCCACCACTCACCACTCACCTGCCACCACCATCCACCCCGCCACCACCAGCCACCTACCACCCACTCGCTACCCACCTGCCACCACCACCCGTCACCACCACCACCCACCACCCCCCCACCGTCACCAATCCACCCACCACCACTCGCCATCTGCCACCCACCTGCAACCACCACCACCACCACCCACTTGCTACCACCCACCACCCACTACCCCGCCACCGTCACCCATCCATCCACCATCACCACCCACCACCCCGCCATCCGCCATCCCGCCACCCACCTGCCACCACTACCCACCACTCGCCGCCACCACCACCGCCGCCCACTCGCTATAAACCCGCCGCCACCACCACCACTACCCACTCGCTACCACCCACCACCAACTACCCACCCGCTACACCCACCACCACTACCCACCTGTCACCACCCACTACTCATCACCTACCGTCACCACTTTCCACCACGGTCTTCCGCTGTCACTTGCCATCATTTGTCATTTCTCACTTTCTTTT
This sequence comes from Camellia granthamiana, assembly GCA_036172215.1. Lineage (NCBI taxonomy): Eukaryota > Viridiplantae > Streptophyta > Magnoliopsida > Ericales > Theaceae > Camellia > Camellia granthamiana. The sequence goes on from CM069917.1 coordinate 12,900,298, forward strand.
GTATTTTTAAATTTTTTTAAATATTTTGTCAATTATTAAACGCGTTTATAATTTATATTTTTTTTAAAAATAAACAAAAAAATAAATAAAAATTAATTTATAAAATTTTTAGAAATATAATAAATGAGTAAATTCCTCGCATATATTTGCGGCAGCAGTGGCAGAAAAGAGAAGGATTACAAGTGGGGGAAGCAATGGTGGAAAAGACAATGTGATATTTTTGTGATTTTTTAAAATGAAAAAGGATTATTGGAACTCGTGGAAACTATCACAAGTCACATTCATCAGTCACACTCTGGGATTTGATCAATTAATTCTATAGAACGCTTTGTATAAATTATTCATAAAAAAAAAATAGATTGATTTGTTATTCTTGCTACATAATATGAGTGTTTGGGAAGTGATTTTATTTTAAAAAATTTCTAATTGTAGAATGTTATTGAAGAAAAAAATTTTATATTTGGAAAGATAATTGGATTTTTTGTGATTGGATATGATGTTGTGATGAAAAATAAAAGTTGTCTTCCCTTCTATGGGGATTTATCTAGTTATACCTCCAATTAAAATGTCAGGTGCGCTTCTACATCCTCATTGAATGTTGCTTTCATTTTTTTTATAGATAATTTGTCTCACAATTGTTTGTATTCTGTATTATGAAATTTATTACATCTGTATTTGCTAAAACTATTAGATGGACCTAATGAAAGAAGTGCAAACTATTTCAATATCATTATCGGGAGTAGAAGTATAAAAAATATACACAAAAAATATATGAATAAATAAGATTTTATAAAATTTATTTGTGATTGTCACTTCTTGAAAATTCTATAATTCATATATTTTTTATATTATATTTTATGTTTGGTTTATATACTTTTTTTTATTATATAGTTTTCTTTGTCTTCTTTAAAAAATTATTTAAAAACATAAATAAATAATTTTTTATTTCAAACAATTTCATTTTTGCTTTTAGTTTTTTCTTAAAATAGTTTTAGTTTTTGGCAATTACTTACTTCTTTATATATATATATATATATATTGTAATTTTGTGCATTTTAAGTGTATGATATTTTCACTAATACACTTGGAGATGCACTATGAAAGAAGTATTATGCGAAAATCAAGCAAGACTTTTTGAAAATCTTATAATTTATTTATTTTTTGTATTATATTTTATGTTTGGTTTATGTACTTTTTTTTATATAGTTTTATTTGTTTTCTTTAAAAGTTTATTTTTTAAAATTAATAAATAAATAAATCATTTTCTATTTCAAGCAATTTATTTTTTATTTTTTCTTAAACCTCGTTTGGGAACATGCTATTTTAGTATTTTTTGGCTAAAATATGAAGTAAAAAAAATTAATATGTTTGGAATGATTTTTTACGAAAAGATATGCAAAAAGTAGAAAGAAAAAGAAATCTTTGACTTTTTAGTATAGATTATAGGCTTTTTAGTTTTTTTAGCCTTCGTTTGGCATGTCAAAAAGCTTGGTTTGACTTTTTGACTATTTTAATCAAAAAAAGGCAAAATAGGCTAAAAAAATCAATAAGATAAAATGTTACATCCAAACCATAATCATTTTATTTTCTCTCACAACAATAAAAAAAAAAACCAAAAAGCCTATCTCAAACGAGATTTTTTAGCCCCATGCTAAAATAGTCAAAAACTCAAAAAGCTAACCACTGGCATGCCAAACGAGACCTTAAAGTAGTTTTACTTTTGGCAATTACTTGCTTTTTTCTATATATTATAATTTTGTACATTTTAAGTGTATGATATTTTCACTAATACACTCGGAGATACATTATGAAAGAAGTATCATATTTAACAATAAACATTTAAAATTTTACAACAAAATTTTATAACTTTCTTTTTGCTAAGAAAATTCTATTTAGGCCTTGTTTGGCAAGTAGTTTTTTTGGCCAAAAAATCAAAAAGCCACTAAAAAAATCAAAAAATCAACAAACCATACAAAAAAGTCAAAAATTCTCTTTTATCTCTATTTTTTGCACATCTTTTCGTAAAAAGTCAAAAAGTTATCCCAAACATATTAATTTTTTTTACATCACATTTTAACCAAAAAGTTACTAAAAAAATCTGTTCCTAAATGAGCCCTTAGTACTAGCTAAATAAAATGCTTTAAAAATATATATATATATATATATATTAAATTTGAAATTAAAACTATAATAAATTTATGCAAGTATAATTGCTAACCACATTTTTTTACTTAATGTATAATATTATATTGACTATCTTTTTCAAGTTTATTTTTTTAAGTATTAAATAGAGGTAAAAAAATGTCATTAGGAATAAATTTTTCCTTAATTTAGGCTTAGTTTGGCATAATAAAAAAAAGTCAAAAAGTTAAAAAATCACTATCCTATTTAAGTCACATCATTTATTTAAATCACATCATTTCTCTACCATATCATTTCAAATCCAACCCATACCCAACCCATATTTCATAAAAAGTCAAAAAATATACTTACTTAGTTTATCCCAAACAACCCCTTAGTTATAAATTTTGCCCATCCACACATTAATTTTAAATTTTCAATAAAAGCAAAAATAAAATAATGGATTGAAAATATGCTGTATTTATTTTTTTATTTTTGTTTTTTGTGTGAAAAGAAAAAAAGAAAAAAACATTTAAAAATCACAATTCATATATATATAAATAATTATAAACACATCTTGTGCATAGCTTAGGTGGAACACTAGTATCAGATTATAAAAATGTAGGATCCATTGTAGATCCCAACAGGACCGAACCCTCTCCCTTGTTCATTGCGACTAATAATACGTGCAATAAAGAGGGACTGTCAACAGTAGCAGTTGTCCTGCTTTGCTTATGGTTCCATTGAATGATCAAATTCACTTGTAATCCGAGTCAGTTTCAACGAATGCCCAACAATTTTTGTTTATATTTTAATCAGTCAACAAAATTAATAGCATCAGCTTAACAAACAAAGACCCAATAATTCAAACTCATTAGATTACTCAAATCAACATATATTCAAGTATGGAGCTTGTAAACTACAATCCAAACAATGCTTCAAAATGAAACAAACATTAAATGCAACTAAAAGCACTCTGGCAAACAAACCAGTGTTATAATGAACTGAAAGTGGTGAGGAGTGAAGTTCCACATCAACCTAACTATGCTGTAATGCAGAACTCTTTAAGCTTGCGATTTACTTCTCCGACGAGTTGGGTCCTCTCTTCTTCCCAAAACCAACAACTGCAAACAAAAATTAGACAACATTCATCACCGCAAGTGGATCTCAAATAAGCATATGGAACGGCTATGCAACACTTTTCATTGCTTATCCATTATTATAATGTTAGCTGCTTTTGGAAAGGATTACTAGTAGAAGCCAACAAAGATTTGCAGCACTACTTTTTGGTTTGTGTTTTTTTTTTCCCCATGATTACGGTAGTATATTGAATAAAAAAAAAGATCCCACGAGGGCACAGCCAATGTACAATAGAAGTATTCTGCCATCGATACAAAAACTAAACAACAAAGATTGACATTACCAAAGCAATTCCTAAAGTATCTTCGAAGTAAAAACTGGTATATGAGAAAGTTTTGACTTCTCAACGAACAGCTACTCTATTAGCCTGCTTAGTTTTACCCCACAAAAAGAACCAAAAAAAAAAAACAGTAAATTGGACCATCAGTTGAGCTCCCTCTAGAATGAGGGCAAACCAATGGAATTGTTGGTAGTTGACATAAAATTCTTGCAACCAATGTTACCACTAAAAATGGAAAGTCTTTAAACAAAATTGCCCAAACTTCAAGACCTCAAACTGAAATCTCTAACAATTGGTCAGCTAATATATGTATTAACTGCCATCTTGAACAACATTGTTCAAAGCACAAGGTAAACTTTTTTTTTTCCCTATCATTTTTCTATTTTTTTTCAAGCCTACAATCATCTCATTAAGTCCCTCCATTATATGCAGCAAAAGCTCATAAGGTATGATCTTCAGAAATTCTCTTGTTTAAACGATAACTGGGAATCCATACTACCAGTGGTTCCCAGCAAATGTTAAATGGCTACAGTACTATACTGCATTTTGCTGCAGTCATCATGAAATTTGCTTGAAACTGTGGGATTCATCCATGATCTTAATGGACCATCCAAAAAACATGTCAAAGGATGTATGATGTGGTAGAGAATTTTAACTCATAGACAAGATGTGGTTGGAAATATTAGCTCATAGGCAAAATTGAAGGTAACACGTGTGTGTGTGTGCACGAGGTGTTTTAGTCACAGGAAATTTTGTGAGTCATTGCTTTTGGTCTAAGAAACATGGACACTTCTCAAAAGGTGTACATATTCATGTCCGACACCGACACTGACACTCATCGGACAATAGATTATATGTTTATTTTTTATAGACTCAACCACGTTTTGGACACTTGAAAAACACACACGTCCGTCATCACTGCTTATACACAAATGACACACATTATAAGGTTAAACAATCTTGAGGATACACTCATAAAAACAAAAAACTATATAGATTTATACATATTAACGGCTCTTCCTTTAAACTTTGAAAATTAGTGTTATATTGTTTTTTATTATTATTTCTAAATAGAATATTTTTTGAGAAAATTATACCGGTAGTCCTTGTACTCTACGTTACACGGCCTCGGGTGCGGATATCGGGTACGGGTGTGTATCTAATGGTTGGACACTTTAAAATTAAAAATTAAAGATACATGGATACGGATCCAAATTAGGATACGGGTACGGGGATACGTTAAATAGTTATTTTTAAATATATTTATTATATGAAAATGAGTTTAAAAAGTTTAAGGAATAACAAATTTTATTAAAAAAATAACAAATAAATAATAAATAAAAATTATAAACATTATTTTAGACATAAAATAAATTATATTATATATGATAAAATAAATTATTTTAATTTTAGACATAAAAGTTATGTTATTTATGATATATTACATTATATAATATTTTTTTGAATAAATAATATTATATAATATGAATAATATTATATTAATATAATTTATATTATATATAATTCAAATTATATTAAAAAGAAAAGTTAGAGAGAGACTGATCAAAAAAGAAAAGAGAGAGAGAGTGACAGAGACTTCGCAGATCAAGCGACGAAGAGAGTCCGAGATTGAGATCAAAGGGGAAGACGACGGAGCACAGTACATCGACTTCGCAGATCAAGCTTCACAGATCGATCAACTTCACAGATTGATCGATGCTCTGCAATCGATTGAAGTCGAAGGCCAAGTTCTCTCCTTACTCTCTTCTCTTTCGATTCTTCTGCCGTATCCGTTTCTAAGGAGCCGTATCCCGCACCCGTACCCATACCCGTGTCGTGTCGTGTCGTGTCGACACGGGTACCTTCGAAATTCCAAAGAGTTCGTGTAACATAGCTTGTACTTTGGCCCTTGAGTCAATTTGGTCACCATAATTTCAATTGGACCAATTTTAACCCTCAATTTATAATTTTGTTTCAATTTGATATACTTGATTATAAATTTTACTATTTTTTGATGAAAAATGTGCACATAAGCCACATGTGCCATGCCTTTATAGGCAAAATTGTAAATTTATTAGTGAGTTAACCTCAATCAAATCAGTAACATTTTCTTCACAAAATCCTAATCAGCATTATCAATTGGACCAAATTGATACAAAATTTAAAATTAAGAATGAAAATCGAGCTAATTGCAATGACAAGGACCAAAATAACATGAGAGACAAAATGCAGGACTATCGTTGTAATTTACCCATAAACTTTTTATGACATTATGTCCCGTATTTTTTTTATTTTTTTTTAAAAAAAAAAATAAACACCAAGCCAATTGATACTGGGGGATTCATGAGCAATATCTTCAGGAAAAATTTGTATGTATAATTAACCCTATATCCAATACATGACAAATTTAAAAATTATTACCCAGATCAAATCAATACGACATTCACACAAAGCATTCACAAAAAACTAAATATCGAATCGATGTTGATGATGCTAAGCTACATAACAAGAAATAGATAAGCAAAACCATAACAGAGACAGTGAAGAGAGCCTAGAGAGAGAGAGAGAGAGAGAGAGAGAGATACCTGCAGTGACGAAACGGCGATTGTATTGCATGCGCTTGTGAGCGCGACCTCTGGGCTTCTTCTTCTTGTCTTGCTTCGCCACTTTGGGTGTTTGGCCTCTCACCTTCCCTGCACGAGCCAGCGATCCGTGAACCTTACCTGTATCCACAAACCCAGCAAAAAATACTCAGATTTGAACCATAAATTCTGAATCAGAAATCCAGATTGAACAGAGAAAGCGAAAATGATTAGCTCACCCATGATTGAATGTGGTTTGGCTTCTCTGTTGTTGTATGTTCTGCTCCGGCGACGATGGAGAGCGAAAGAAAGGTCTTCGTTAGGGTTAGGGTTAGGGTTTTGGATTGTTATATATGAGGTAGAAAAAAGAGGAAATTACAAATTCTCCCCCGAAGGTTGTTAGGGACTTTTGGGAAGTATCCGGCTTTTAGTTTTTCATTCATTTTATGCTATACCGTTTGGGAAGCAAACTTCCAGGCTTTTTTTGGCCATTTTAGTCATAAAAAAAACAAAATAGACTATTTTAGTTATAAAAAATAAAACATCACATTCAATCTATAATCATTACACTTTTCTCTCACAAAAAAAGTTAAAAAGTCAAAAAGCCAAAAAGCCCTTCTCAAACCAAGCTTTTAAGCCTAGGCTAAAATAGCTAAAAAAGTCAAAAAGCCAACCCACTTCTCAAACGAAGGCATTGTCTTTTATATTTTTTATTCATGAAAAAATAAAATAGATTAAAAAAATCAAAAAATTAATTTTTTATTAATTTTTCAAAATACTCCAATATAAATTTTGCTGTCACGTTCGAGAAATTACAATTTATCCTAATATTTTCAATTACATATCAAATGATCTATCTCTTAAGAAAAATGATTGATTTATCAAATTTAAACTCAATCGAATTGTCTGAATTACATAAGTTAGACGTCCAGTTGGATGATTGTCCGAACGACTAGTGTCACCATTATCATCCTTTTCAATTGGTGTGTCAACGAGTATCCGTCTAGATGACTGCCAAGATAACCAAACAGATGACTGACATGCACAAATTTAGACAATTCGGACAAGCCCAAAGTCGATAGATGTAGCAATGCTCATCTATTAATCAACTATTAAGTCAAACTAATAAAGTGTATGATGCAAGTAATCATTTTTTTCAACAAATATTTATATTAACTTTTATAAAATTAAACGAATTATTTTTTTATTCCACCTTTTTTATTTGAAAATTTTTATTCATACAAAAAAAATTATAAGAATGATGTGACAATATCATTATTGTAAATAAATTTATCTTTAATAATATTTTATTTTGAAGTAAAAGGTTCATAATGAATCACATCATTATATATATATATATTATGTGTGGATTTTTTTTGTTTGTTTGTATATATTGTTCTTGGAAAATGATTTTTGTCCCGAAAAATCATCCCCTGAAACAGAGAGAGAGAGGGAGAGAAGAAGAGAGGAGAAGAGAAAGAGGAGGGAAAGAGGGAATGGAGGGGGAACGAAGAGAGAGAGAGGCCCCTCGATCGTCGTCCCGTCGATCGTCGCAGCTCAACTCCGATCGTCGCAGTTCAGCTCGTCGCAGATCGCCCCGCCTCCGCCTCTACCTCCGTCGCCGATCACCGCGCCTCCGCACTGGTTGATGGCCCCTCTAGTTCTTTTTCTTTCTTCCTCATTCTTCTTCGTTCTCTTCTTCTTCTTCTTCTTCTTTTCTGATTTTCTTCTTCTTAAAAAAAAAAAAAAAAAAAAAAACCAAAACGACGAAAACGACGTCGTTTTGATTTCGGGAGGGGGGGGATTCGGGGAAATCACTACTAATTATTCTTTTTATTTTTCATTTTCTCTTTACCACTTACACTACTTTGCCAAATCATTATACCATCTCTTCTATTATGGATCAACAATACTATCATTATTATTCATAAGCATTTGGTGTATTGTTAATGAGAATTGGAAAATATTATAGTGGTATAGAAAGAGAGAGATTTGGTAGTAAATGGATGAAAATAAAAGGCAGTGTAATTTCATTTAGATATTAAATGACATTTGGGTCAGATTTGGCAAGTCCAAAAAAATTCAAAAAGTACACAAAAAGTAAAAAAGTCATTACTATTCATAAATAAAAAATATTAAAAAATATTTTATACATTTTTGTAATACAAAAGTTTAAATTACATTATCAGCCGTACTGCCCCAGTAGGAAGGCAGGTCATACACTTTTTGGGCAAAAAAAATTATTACATATGTAAAACCACAAAGTTTGATGGTAATGTTGGGCCCTTGGGGGCCCACTAAAGGTTCCGTTTTGATAATCTGAACCATTCAATATGTGGAACTCGTCGAGTACTATATGCCAGTAAAAAATCACGTTAATCGGATATCGTTAATTATATGATCAAATCAGTTTTGTATAAACAAAACAGATGGTGTGATAGTTAACTGTTGAAAAAAAAAAAACTAATCCGATCATATAGTTATCGATATCTGATCAACGTGATTTTTTACAAGCATATAATATTCGACGAGTTGTACATATTGAACGGTTCAGATTATTAAAATAGGACCCGTTGTGGCCCCCACGGACCGACCGTTACTGTCCAAACACTTTGCCTCGAATGAGACAATAATTTGCTGTGTAAGACACGCTGCCCCAACAGGGTAGCTGTACAATCTACTCAACTTTCTTCTCATATACACTTTATTTATACAATTTTTTATTACACATTTTTTCGTAAAAGACAAAAAGTTAACCCAAACATCCATATTTTCTTCCTCAACTTTTTAGTCTAAAAAGACAAAAAGTGCACTTATTTAGGACACCCCAAACAACCCCTAGGGTTCGTTTGGGATGTGGATTGGTTTTTTAACTTTTTGACTATTTTAATCTAGGGTTAAAAAGTCTCGTTTGGGATAAATTTTTGATTTTTTAAACTTTTGTGAGAGAAAAATTAAAATGATTATGATTTAGATGTGACATTTTGTCTTGTTAACTTTTTAGCCTATTTTATCTGCCAAACAAGTGCTTAGGTAATGTTATTTTTTCATGCTAAATGATGGTTTGGGATATTCTAAATAAATGCATTTTTTGACTTTTTATATATATAAAAAAAATGTGTAGAAAAGTAGAGAGGAGATGTTGATTGATGTGACCCAAATAAGTGTATGTATAAAAAAAAATGCACTTTTTTAGTACATGTCAAACACCTACTAAGTTGCACGAAAAATTTTTATAAGAAAAGATGGACATTTATAATTTTCAAAATCTAAGGAAATTATTTTTTTTACAAATCTCACTTTGTAATTTACCCGCAAGATAAAAAAGAGGAACACGGTACTACTACACAACGGTGTCGTATTGAAAACTTTCCTAACAAAATGCCATCGTTTCGTGGTATGTTGGTAATTGTTTGGCAGTGAAAATAAGGTAAAGAACGCCAGTGGTAGGGGTGTAAAAATGGCCTAAGGCCCATGGGTGGCTCGAAGCCCGCCCGAGGCTTGAGGTGGGCCCGGCTAGGCCCAAGCCCAAGCCCAACACCTTGTGCCTAGGCTTGGGCCCTTCATTTGAGGCCCGGCCTTAGCCCAAAAAAATCGTGCAATGCGGTCGGTCAGTCCCAACCCACTCGATAGTCAGATTTCAAAAAATAAAAAATAAAAAACAACTAGCAATGGTTAAATAATTAAAAATAAATAAAATCAATAAAAGATTGATCTTGAAAAAATTAAAAAAAAAAAAAAACAAAACAAAATAACACAACAATTAATGTCATTTCCTTGCAATGAATGAATAAAATATATATATATATTTCAACCTGTTGCCAAAAAACACAACCTAAGAGGGAGTGAATTAGGATTCTACAAATTAAAATCAATAATCCCCAATAAAAATTACAAACTAATACATCAATTAGAACAGTAGGAAAATCAAATAATTATCACAAATAATATCAGATAAATATAGCAGTGCAAGCAAGAGCTCTGCTGCTCTTTATATATAGTAGAGCTCAGTGCTCTGTTTTGTCTGACATGGCCCATTCTTTCTTTCTGTTCAGGAGATAGCCGTTGCGAAGTTAAACTTTGAAAATTAGTCGTTGTAGTAGGCAGAACTGAATTGGAGCGCCGGTCGTCCGGCTAGACGACTGCCAGGCCAAATTTCCTTTCCCGGGCAAAAACCTGTCCAACCGACCAAAAGACCTGTATGGCTGGCCAATAATAAATATGAATGAAAAAAAAAATATTCAACAATTATATTACCGTTTACTACAACGGTAATATATATACATATATATTATAAATTTATATACATATATATCATAAATTTACTTCACTCTTTCAAACTACTATAAATATCTTCCATTTTCAAAATAAATCTCACAAATAATTATCTCGCTCTCTTAAACTCTCTCAATCTCTCTCAACTCTCAATTAATTTTGAAGTGTCATCCCTAAGTGACAATTGTAATTGTGTAACAATAAACTTTTATCAGAATAAGCTAATTTATAAATCGCATTCGCCAGTCAGTAACATTAATTAGTTTAACTAAATTTATTAGCTACTCATTTTTTCATTAATTATTTGTCCACATATATTAATTATTATTTTTTATTCATTGTATTTACACATTATTTAAATTAATTGTTAATTCTTATATATTGTTTTACTTACATTATTATGGATCCTAATATTCCTAATGTTTATGTCGATATTGATATATATTACACAACATGAATCTGTTGATTCTCTTTCTAATATCCCTCTTCCAACAGTTGGATCATCATTTAGAGGTACAACTAGTACTGTTTGGGAACATTTTGAAAAAATATCTATAAGTAATCATGATGGTACAATTACATTTAAAGCAAAATTTAAATATTGTACACATTTACTTAGTGTTTCATCTGTAGGGAGCACTAGTCATCCAAAAAAGGCATGCTAACAAATATTTACAAAATCAACAATCTGATATTATAAGTCAAATGCAATTATGGGCTTCATCAACTAGTAATTTGCAAACATTTTCATATAATCCTATATGTGCACAAAATTCTGTACTTGATTATATTATTAAAAAAGAATAATTTTTTACTACTAGTGAATGTCCCGATTTTATCAAAATGATTTACGAAAATTTTATACCACAATATCAAAGTTTTCCAAGAAATACTATTATAAACAGGATTTTAAAAAAATTTGAGGATGTTAAAAGTGAATTGTTTAATATCTTTAAAAATTTGAATGGAAGAGTTTGTTTAATATCTAATCTGTGGTTAAATAATGGTTTTGAATATCAATGTATCACTACACATTTTATTGATAATGATTGAAAATTAAATAAAAGAATTATTTCATTTAAATTAGTTGAACTTCCATATACTGGTCATTTGCTTGGTGTAGAAATAAAAAATGTATTATATGAGTGAGTTTTATAAAATAAAATATTTACAATTAGTTTAGATAATGCAGCATATTACAATCAAATTGTAACACATTTAAAATCAACTTTACAATTACTTACTGATAGTGATTTATTTCACATTCGTTATTGTATCCATATTTTAAATTTGATTGTTAAAGAAACTATGCATGTATATGAGACTTCTGTACTTATAATAAAAAAATGCAGTTGTTACTATTATGTCTTCTGCTAATCGAATTTCGGAATATAGAAAAATATGTCAACGAGAAAATATGTCATTTAAAAAATTAATTTTAAATGTAGATAGTATGTTGAATTCAACGTATAATATGTTAAGAATAGCTTGTAAACAAAGAAGATGAATAGATTTATTTTTTGCAATAACATCAATAGGACGAATACTAACTCCCACAGAACTTAATTAGCACCAAATAACCTTATATAATTTTTTTTAAAAAAGTTTTTAATACTTCAACAAAATTATTTTCTTATATATATACTCCTACTTCACCATTATTTTACATATGCTAGCAGAAATAATTAAAATTTTCATAAAATATATGAGGAATGAATATTATGAAACCAGTAAAATTTGATAAGTATTTTGATCATTTGCTTTATCTTTTAGGTTTAACCATAATAATTGATCATAGGTGTAAAAAAATTGGTTTACAATAATTTTTGGAACGTATTGTCGTTAATCAAACACAATTTATCCCTATTATGCAAATATGTAACAGATTATTTGAAGAATACAGGGTAGTTACATTTGTAAATACACCTACACACACTACACTAGCAGTCTCATCTCGAGCCAGGAGATTAAGTGTTTTTCAGCAGTAAAAAGTAGAAGAATATTTCAACATACAAGCGTAAGTAGTTATGAATTATAACGTTATTTGGAAAGCCCGTTGGTGGATGATTTCGATGATTTTGACATTTTGGAATGATGGAAACAAAACGAAACTATGTGGCCAGTGGTTTCACAGATGGTAATTACCGAAGCAGGCTTTCATCCCAACAGGTGAACAGGTGTTGAGCAATTATCGGAGTAGGTTTTCACCCTAAATGGTTGAAGCACTGATGATATCCAGAGATCATATGCATGCACTTATAAGAAGACAAAATTATAGTGGAAATGAGTGAATTCAAAATGATTTGGATGACATATCCTCAAGCAACACCACTGAAATGTCTGTCTTCTCCGATGGTTGATCAATAATTTATTTTTTTACTATTTCATTTCATTTTATTTTTTTTGGTATTAGATTATTAAGGTAGAATATAATGCAAATGATTGGTAGGTTAGTAGGTGCCAACTTAGTTCGGATGTACTTGACTTATAGTGATGCAATTGCTCTATCATCATAAATAATTTGCACCTGTTTTATTTAATAATATAATTTTTTGCAATATTTTATTTCTTTTTGAAATAAAAATTATTGATTCAATAAATGTTATATAATTATTTTAATGTTGTAATATTGAAATTTTCATTTTCATATATATAAAATTATTCATTTCGAAAGAAAAAAATTACATAATTGCATACTTTTTTAGTTATAAGTTCATAATTAAAAAAACATAAGTCATACATAATTAAATTTAAATACCATCATGAAACATAACCAAACAAAACATCTCGTTAATCTTAACTAAAATACTATAGTATAATTTTTCTTTTATTTTTTATTCTTAATAAATAATCTACATAAATCATGTATTTCTCGTTTATTTTTCAAAAAAAAAAAAAAAGGCCCAACTAGTCGCGGCCTAGGCCCTATTATAAGTAGGCTTGGGCCTGAGCCCCCACTTTTTAGCCCATGATAGCCTAGCCTGACCCGCTAAAAAAGCGACAGCTCGCGAGGCCCACTTGGGCCAGCCCATTATTACATCCGTAGCTAGTGGGAGAAATTTTATTTCCATACATCTACTCATAACACACATTTAATGAATTATTATTTCAATGACAATTATATCCTGAAGTAAAATGACCATAATAGACTGAAAAATCTAGAAACCTCCTAGATGTTGATTTGTGATTATGTATCAATTTTAAGCAGAATATAAAAATCTCAATCAAACAATCAAGAGAAAGAGACACAAAGATTTTACGTGGAAAAACCACAATTGGACACCTTCCAATTGTGATCAAAAAACCACGGGCCACAGCCACCAGAACAATCCACTAAGAAGATATAAAGGAATTACACAGGTATCACTCTCAATTATCTAGCGAATCCACAACGCTTAATTGAACCAACCTCTATGTGCCTCTTCCAACCCCATCTTCACCACGGAATTGTCTTTCTGATGAGCCACTCCGGATTCCACCACCGAAGCTTCAGACCGAATTCTTCAGAATCCACAACTGAAGAACAACTTTGATGAGCCACTCCAGAATTCACAACTGAAGCTTTAGGCTCGAATTCTTCAGAATCCACAACTGAAGAACAACTCTCTCTTTTGTGTAACAAACAAAACCTTTGATGTAGCCTTTTCAGATCATGAGTTGAATACTCAATAAGACATCAAAGAAAAATAAAATATCCCCAGATATAAACCTTTAAGAACCAACAAGAAGATCTGGAGGAATAATTAATGAGTAGTCTAGTTTTAGGAAAAAACCAACTACTTATAAAGAACAAAAAATAATCCTTGTCTTGGAAGAAAACCAACTCTTTGTAGAAGTCCAAAAGTGATCCAAAACTTCCCAAGGAAGAAATCCAACTTCTTGAAGAACACCTAAAGAAATCCTGTTTCAGAAGAAAACCAACTCTTTGAAAAAATCGGATTCTGAGGCTCGCTCGAGCGAGGCTTTCCTGGCTCGAGCGAGGAGAGTAAATTTCGTGATTTCTACTAGTGCCTTCGCTCGAGCGACGGATCCTTGGATCGAGCGAGGAATACACTTCTTCAGGTTTTTGTATGGACGCAATCCTTGGCTCGAGCGAGAACTCCTTCGCTCGAGCGAGCAAACCTTCGCTCGAGCGAGCCCTTCTTGGCTCGAGTGACCAATGGCAGACATGCAATTTTCAATAATCAGCGAAGTGGCAATCTTGAAAGCATTAAAAACACAAACTTCTCTGCATGGCTCGATTCGGGTTTGGATTCGCATCTAATAAACTCATAGCCTCACTGAAATAAAAATGCGAATAAAATTACAACTCAAAGGAGTTTTGTCAAACGGAGTTGCCAACAATAAAAACCTAACATAGACATTAAAACACACCCATAATATTATATGAAAATATTCTCTGCACATATTTTTTAAAAAATAAAAAAATCTCAGTGCACATCTTTTAATGTATAAAAAAAAAAAAAAAACTAAATCATAATTCTTCCCTTTTAAACAAAAACAACACGAAACAAAATAGATTAGGAGATTTTTATGATCTTTTTTTTTTGTTCTTAACATTAGTTTTTTAGTCAACCGAACAGATTAAGATCACATATTTATACATCCAACCGAAAACATTATAAAATAATTAAAAATTCTTGGTTGTGTGGAGGAATCTTCATTACAAATTAAACTTTTATTTTTTTGAAAAAAAATAACCTCTTTTAATTGGCTAAATCTAACATTCTACAATAAACTTTTATAAACTAATCATTGAAAAAATATATATTGCAGACCTTAACTGAAAAAAAGCTGTTGATCTCAGTCTTATCCCAACTTCTATGGTGGATCAGACCCTTTCCCTCCTCAATCTCCACAGTTACTCTCCATTTACTATTCTTTTCCTCCATTCCTAGTGCGTTTGTTTACTACAAAATCATTACCATGATGAAGCAAAAATATAAATTGAACATCTTAATAGCAAAGACGCATATGAGATTTCATTCAACTAATCAACATGCAAATAGAAATACTAGGGCTTGTTTGGAAAATGGAAAGATGGGTTGATGATAGAGGTTAATGAAGATAATGGAGATGAAATTCTTTTGAGTTCAAAGTTGCTATTTGTTAAAGTTTCAATTTCCTCTTGATTATTACTCTTGACTATAGATCAACCAAGTCGATTTGACCTTGGATGAATTGCTCATCAACTCCATGAGAGGAGCTAGATTGGTGTGAGAGTATATAGAAAAATGGTTGAGGTGGTGTATGTATAAGATATGAATTAAGGATATGATTGAAATATTTGATGGATAAAATGAGAATAATAATTAATAATCAAATTACTAAATATATAGACTGAAAAATAATGTGAATAGAAACAAGGAGATATGTGAAAATAGAATTTCCCTGCTAGGTCCTGTTGAGAGTTACTAGAATATAAGGGTGAGCAGCAGATATAACGATCTGTCCAAACCGGCCGAGCCGAACCGAATCGATTTGCCATATTTTGGCCGAATTCGTGATGACGAGCGGACGATTGCGGATTGATTTTTTTCAATCCGTCTAGTTTTGGACGGATGACGGATTTGAGGTTTCTTTGGTTGCAACCGAACTACGAAACCGCGAGCACTCCTAGTAATTTGTAAGACTTTGTGTTTTCAATTTGTTTAGATATTTTATTTGTATTTTTAATTGAAAAAGAGTTTAAATATTCTGTTAAATATATTCAAGTTGAAAACATATTTTATTGAAAAAGAGTTTTCAACTTGAATATATTTTTTGAATTGAAAAAAAATAAATGTATTATTTATCTATATTTGTTGATTTTTAAATCTAACTCTAAAAATAATAAATAAAAAAAATGATATATGCTGGTTGATTTTTGTTTTAAAAAACAGATATAGATATAACAATACTAAGGCATACAATCTCTATTACTGCTCTGTTTATGGTTTTGGTGGTTTGAATTGTTTTTATATTTTAAGAACCACAGATTATAATACTTTATATAGATGAGACATGTTGTGATTGTAATATGTGGATAAAACATGTAGTGATTGTAATATTCTAAAGTTTTAAATTTTTTTTGAAATGAGACATGCAATAATTGTAATATTTTTTAAATAATTGATTGTAATATTTTTTTTTTGTGAGGAAATGTACAAGTTGAATTATGTTAAAAATTTATAAAATTTTAAATCACTAAATTAATTCACATCCATCTGTCAATCAACTTAATCAACATCTGTTAAATTGACGGACGAATGTGAATTGATTTTTTCTAACTCATCAATTCGACGAGTAGATTACAAATTAAAAGTTTCGTGACGGGACCCCCGACCCGCACCCACACTGCTACAATCTACATGCCCAAAAACTCAAAGTTACAAAACTAACCTCTACTAATTCTCATTACTCCGAAAACATCCTCTATCCGCCACCAACGTAACCCCTTGTTCTTCACCGCCGATTTTTCGCAGCGGCGGCACACCATGGCAGCCCTGCCCAGCCACGGTCTCCGCCGCTTGAACTCTCATCAATGGCTTCAAACCCTCCGCAAAACCCCATCAGCATCATCATCGTCGCATTCTCTCTCTTCACTACCTTCTCTCTCTTCATCTCCCTCTTCTTCTTCTTCTTCTTCTTCTTCTTCTTCAATTGAAGATTCAGAAGATACTCAATTCACCACAAAACCTAATGATGATAACAAGAAGATGAAGAAGAAGATTGAATCGTACTTTCCGAAGAGAGGACAGAGTTTGGAGCTGGTATGCGAAAGCCTTGCTTTCAAAGGAAAAGGAGTTTGTAAAGTGGCCAACTCCGGTTTCGTCGTTATGTGCGACCGTGCTCTTCCTGGCGAACGCCTCGTCGCCCGCGTCACTCGCAAGAAAGACAATTACGCTGAGGTTCAATTCAATGCTTCTTTTTTTTACACCTGTATTGTTTTGCAATTTTATTAGTGAAGATTAGTGTTGTTGTTTTGTTTGGTTGCTCAGAAAATGAGAAGAAAGTGATGACTAAGTTGCATTATACTCAATTTATTCTTTCATTTCAGGCTTACAAAATTAAAAGCCGTCTTTCTAACTCTTCATCATGATATATTATTAAAAAAAAAAAATTGAAGTCAATGCATGAGCTCTCTTGTGTTTGTCATAGTTTTTAATGTTAATTTTTCAAAGTAATAAAAAAAAAATAATAAAAAAAATTATGGAGCTTAGTGACCAAACATGAGGAATTCATTATATGGTCATGTATAAGGATGACCTATAGATGCAACTGTAAAGAAGAGTGATAGGATCATCACAAGTGGAGATGCTAGGTGGAGAGGAAGACTTACGTTGAGATGCGATGCGGTAGTGAAAAAAGATATGAATTTATTTAATTTCACTGAGCATGTAGCCCTTGATAGAGTTGAATGGAGAGAAAGGATTCATATGTCTAACCCCATTTGATTGGGACACAAGGCTTGGTTACTTTCATATAGTGGTAGCCAAGTCCAATTGGATATAATTGTGAAGGGGTTATATTCCATTACCATATGATGATACTATCAACTCAACAACAATGCCTTCAATTCCAACCATTTTTTGGCAGCTACATAAGCTTCTATCTTTCTCTTTCTCTCTCTCTGTGGCTGTACTTAGGATCATATAATCTGTTACATTATAGGACATCTTAGTGTTCCTCAATGCCTTGACAGCCTTAATTTTAACCACCACGTTACCCAAGGCTAATTGTGTTTCGCTACTATTTGGAGGTCAAGGATTTCATTCCAACAATTATTTGCTCAAGTTGCATTGTCAAAAAGTAAATTCATACTAGCTAGGCTGTTGAGATTATCCCCTTCTTAATTGTGTTTACCTGCAAACATGTTGGCATACCTAACTTTCTAAGTTATAACCTTGTAAAAAAAGACATGGCTTTGGAAAATTAAATTTAAATATCATAATTCTGTCACATTAATGGGAAACCTGTGCTACTTACTTCAGAAGTTAGGCACTTTTCTAGATGGTGCAAGGATTATGCCTATTACTCCTGGCTCTACTGCGTCAATTTTCCCCATTTCCCTTGTATAGTAACTTAGCAAACAAGAGGAAATATCATAGGTTGCTAAGTCAATTTTAATTTTTGTAGGTGATTTTCCTTGTATGTTTTTGTTGGTTAGTAATTTTTCATTGTATGGCTAATTTATATATAACCCAGTTTCTGACTGCATATGGTATTGAATTAATTTGTGAGAAGTGCAGGCGACTAAATTAAAGACAATATCCCCTCACTGGGACTTTGTGGAAGCTCCATGTGAACATGCTTTACATTGTGGAGGTTGTAAAACACAGAATCTACAGTATGAGGCACAGATCAGAGCTAAAGAACAAGAAGTCCGAGAGTTGGTCATACATGTGGGGAAGTTTTCTGATAAAGACCTGGAGTCTTTTAACATCATGAAGCCCATTATTCCCTGTGACATTCAATTTCATTATAGGAACAAGGCAAGTATTGAAGTCACCTTTGTTGGGCTTTATTTTATTTTTTGATTGATTTTAAATTTAAAAAATGAATAGATTGCCTAAATTTTGAAATTTTGTGAGGAGTATGTTCTAAAATTAATGATGCAATATGAATTAATCAGTGTATTAAGAGGACTTCATTGCATTTTCTTTAGAGGCATGATGGAAAAATCATACACTACGTTAATCATCACTAGAAGAAGATAAAACATAACTGAGTCGTTTTTCGGTAATAAGTTTAATTGTAAGAGTTATGGAAATCATTTTGCATTTCCCACAGTTCACTTTCGTTGACCTTTTTATCAACTTATATCCAAGAAGAGATTAGATAATATAGTTAAAAAAAGCTGTAAAATATCTCTGCCTACTTTTCTTTCCTGTGCAGATGGAATTTTCATTCAGTAATCAGACATGGGTACCTAGAGACTTGTTACAAGATAAACAAAGTGAACAAAGTGATGCCGCTGACTATGCATTGGGACTGCATGCTCCTGGCTTTTTTGATAAGGTTCTTAATGTCAACAAATGCTTATTACAAAGTGAGCCTGCCAATGAGGTGTGTGATATGATATCTTTTTCATGTTCATATTGTTAAAAAATTGCATGATTTCTTTCATAGAAACCTCTTATCAGATACTATAATCTGTTGTCTCTGATGAGTAAATTAAATATATGTTTAGATAAAACCAAATAAATTGGGACTCCCATATGTTGCATTTGCTAGATTTAATTATGGGCGTTCTTTGTTGCATGCCAGTCAATTGTTTTGGTGAAAACTATAGGGATGCTTGTGGATTTACATTTTAAATATTGTAATTTTATGGATAATGCCTAGCCACAGGCTGTTTTCTGTAGATAACTGAAATCCATGGCTAAAGTCATTGCTTCACTTTAGCTAACGTGCACATATTATACACATGTTAATGCCCTGTGCTCCAGACTTGGTATTCTTTTCATGGTTTTAGAAACAAGAAGAAAAAGTTTGTCATGACAATGTTAAATTGTTGGGTGACCATAGTTTTATTGAAATTTTAAGTAAATTCTCGAGTAGCTTCAATGGAAGGCTACATAAACAAGGAAGATGAGGCTTTCCTATGTGTCACGGGCCGACTCCTTTAGAGGCGCAGCGGATCAATTTTTCGCCCGTGTAGCGCTCAAACTCCACCAAGTTTAAGCCCGCCATAAGCTCGTTGACAAATCGAGTGTTAATGATCTCACCTGTTTGAACATTAGGGCCCAATGCTTTGTCAAGCAAAACAACTTCACAAGGAAGCTCCGTCTTCTCTCGGATGCCACAAGTAGGCCTAACGCCTAAAGTGCACCAAGCACGGCATAAGTCACTTCATAGCGCCAAGCTTACCTCAAGCAAGGTGCTCGCCCAACTTAGGTTTATGTCATTAAGGTGCCTAGCCGCACAACAATGTGCTAGTGAAGGTCCTCAACTTAGCCGACAAGCCAACATTGCATGTCGGGTCTTTGATAGCATCTCGAAGTGTCGTAGGGTCAAGCATGCCTCAATAGATGCATATTGGATGGCCACTTGGTCATGCGAAGCCCACAAGCCACCGAGGGTCAATCTCTCGCCCACGGCGTAATCCTCGTGCCAGCACGTGTGTTAGATTCCGCCTAAGGCCATTACGCACCTTAGCGTTGCACCAACGTGTAGCATGAGTAAGGCAACGTCTCAACCCGTAGCTTGCTTGTAGCATAATGTAGTCCCTCAATGGACTTAGTCAATACGTAGCTTCATGCCTTCATTCGATAGCCCACATATGTGGTGTTGCCTTCCAACCGCTTAGCTTAAGCCACGGGATCCCCTCGTGCAAGGTTGAACTCAAACCAAGCACTTGAGTTGGCACACGAGGCCTTTAGTGGTGCCTCGATAGCCCATTCGGTCCTAGACAAGTCCCAAAGATGCCATATTGCGTGGCATAAAGGAAACAACGTAGTGAATCTCTCCCTCGGGAGGGTGCGCGCAGTGCCTACATTATTGCACCGTCCACGGGGCTCCCAAACCCATGTGGAGACTCTAGACACCCCTCTGGATGCCTAAAGCCCGCCCTTGAGTTGCCCCAAGGTTACTTGAAGTCCAGTTTGGGCGGGGAGGTAGGTAGGTAGCACACCTTGTCCCCTTATATATGCTTGTTAAGCAATTTGCTCTCTGGCAGGAGGAAACATCGTATATGTCCGAGGAGTCATAATGTTTTTTCATAAATTCCACAAATTGAGAAAAATCACGAAACTTGGTCAAGAAAACACTTCCCCCAAGATCTCTTTCTAGTAAAAATTTCAGCCCGAAACTCTTTCGTTTGAATGCCGAAACAACGCACCAAAATTCTGCACTGCTGGCTGCCACTACTGTATTTTGCTGCTGCAGACAGCGCTGGTTGGCTATTGGCATGGGCTGTGGCTT
This sequence comes from Camellia granthamiana, assembly GCA_036172215.1. Classification (NCBI taxonomy): domain Eukaryota; kingdom Viridiplantae; phylum Streptophyta; class Magnoliopsida; order Ericales; family Theaceae; genus Camellia; species Camellia granthamiana. Next base: position 12,921,601 of record CM069917.1, read on the forward strand.
TGCCGTTTGCTGGCTATTAGTGGCCTACATGCCTTGGGCTGCTTGGGGCCAATGTTAGGCCACGTTGGGGCACTTCCAATGGCCACTCTTGAGCACTCAAATGGCCACACCACCGCGAGCGAAACGTCACGGAGTTAGCCTTGCAAGGGCAACCCGTGACACCATGCCATGACCAAGTTATGTGATTTTTGCCATACTAGGGGTCAAGGCTTACGTGCATTTATCCTTCATATTACCGTCTGAATAATTGTAGATGTTGTACCAAAATATTGATAACATCCATCTTATTTCATTTGCACTAGATGCTGCCTTATCATCAATATAAAAAGAATTAGATAGAAACTTTCATTTGCACTATATGTTGCCTGATTGGTTTTACAGATTTAAGGAGATTTTCTATTTTCCTTGGTGTGTTGTTTGGATTGGGATCTACATTTTATCAAACAGTTTTGTGAATTGGTTGTACTTGTACTAAAATAATGAGCACAACTTTGTTGATCATGTCCATTATACTGACTTCAGACTCTTGTAGAATTTACTCTTTCTTGTCACTTGATATGCATTTTTGTTTATAGGTTCTCAAAGCTATTCAAGATTGTTGGAGAGATCCAAAATTAGGCCTTTCTCCGTATAATGTACATTCCCATGCTGGGTATCTTAAGCATCTAATGCTGAGAACAGGCAGGTATACTGAGTTCTATCATTTATCTATCATCATAATTGGTTAAACTTCAAACATTTAAGCATGCCATACTTTTTTTATTTCCTTACTTGCACACAGAAGACACTTGTTTGCAAAAGAGCATGCATAGCTCCAAAAACCCCTGACCAGTTTTACAACTCAGTAGTGAAATTTATGTTGTTTGATCATTGGGACAAAGTTGACAGAAAAGAAAGAGAAAAAATAAATGAGGCAAATATATTAGTTAATTTTTTTCTTTGTATCCTGGTTAAAAATATGTGAAACATATATGTAGCTGTATATGCTTGACGAGGGTTGCATTTTCTGGATGGTGTTGTAAGTAGATATTCTTCAACATCTGACCAATAAGAATGAGAAATGTTTATACCTTCCGTTACTGCTTCTTACAGCTTGAAATATCGAATGAAATGCCCTTAATTTTTGTACATTTTTCTCTCAATGAATGCAAACACCTATAACTCAATGCAAAGCTTTTTAATCCATTAGGTAACTCTCCTGCTCATTTGGTTGTTTCAGTATTTGTATGAGTTCCCAAATCTTTATATTTCTTATAGGGATTATTTCACTTAAAATTTTAAAAAAGTCAGATCACAAATATCACCAGAAGCTAACACAATTACTATTCATTTCTCAGGGATGTCAATACTGGTCTTCTTCAACTTATGGTTAATTTTGTGACTTCGTCCCACAAACCAGAGCTCCTGAATCCCCTTGTTGAGAAAATTTCAGCCATACCTGAAGTGGTCTGTATGACATTTCTGTGCACATTTTCCAGTTGATGTCAGTGTCACTAGTGAAACCTTCATTTTGGAATATCATTTTTCGTTTCTTTTGTCTGCCGACCAACAGGTCAGCATTGTGAACAACGTAAATACTTCTGTCGGTAACACATCTGTTGGTGAGGATGAGTTCACGTTATATGGTAAATCTACCATCACAGAGATCCTAAGAGGGCTTGTTTTTCAAATTTCAGCCAATTCTTTCTTTCAGACAAATTCACACCAGGTATGCAACATCCCAGGATTTGGATTTCCTGTTAGTCTATGTTTTTTCCCCCCAGGAAAGTGATTGCTTGCTTGAGTTTCATTATTCCATTTTACAACTTTCAGGCGGAGGTTCTTTATGGACTCATTGAAGATTATGCGGATCTCAAAGGAGACGGCTCAGAAATTGTCCTTGACCTTTTTTGTGGAACGGGCACCATTGGCTTGACACTAGCCAGAAAGTAATTCTCATGTTTTTCTTATAATTTGAAATGTGTGATTTTACAAATCTTACATGATGGTCCTGTTTGGATCTGCTTCCATTGGTTTGCTTTTGTCAGGGCCAGACATGTTTATGGCTATGAAGTAGTTCCTCAGGCTATCTCAGATGCTCGTCGTAATGCCAAGATGAACAACATCAATAATGCCACATTTGTACAAGGAGACCTCAATAAAATTGATTTGAATTTTGGGAAAATTTTTCCAAAGCCCGACATCATCATATCAGGTTATGTCCTTGTTGGGTGCCTCAGTTTTCTATTTTCTTCTCCTTTCTGTAGAATGTTAAAATTGTGTACATCATCTTGCATTCAGCATAGCAATGATCAATATCTAAGATAATTACATGTTTGTCCTTCAAAAAAAGCATATGGGTCTCGTGGTTGGATGTTCAGAGTCTAACCCCACATAAATTACATGACTCTATATTTAAGGTTTGAACTGAGAAATCTGCTGTTCCTTATCTGATGTTCACTTTAGTATTTGAAAACATAGCACTAGGTTTTCCAGATATTTTCTGACATGATGGATGCATCCTGCAGATCCAAACCGTCCAGGAATGCATATGAAGTTAATTAAATATTTACTAAAGCTTCGAGCCCCACGGATTATTTATGTGTCCTGTAATCCTGCAACATGTGCACGGGACCTCGATTACCTCTGTCATGGTGTGGTAAGTTCTACGTTGCTTGTCTTTTTCAGCGGTGGGTTAAATCTCTGTAATTCCGAGATGTCAAAAACTTTACAGGCAGAACAAAATATAGAGGGATGTTACAAACTAAGAAGCCTACAGCCAGTAGACATGTTCCCTCACACCCCTCACATCGAGTGTGTTTGCCTCCTGGAGCTTCAGTGATATTTCCTTTATGAGGTGTAAATTCTCTCTCATCTCACTCCCCTGCAGGCAACGTCTTTCAATTCTTTTGATTTGTGTATTAAGTCATGTATTCCATTTAGCTGCTTCATTGCCTTAATTTTGTTGAGGGATATTTCAATTTTTGTTTCCAGGGTACTGAATTTCTCAGAGATGGTGATTTTCAAATTTGAAGACGAGATATATCTCGAACTGGCTCATTTCCCTAATTATGATTTTTTTAAAAACTTAATTACGTAACTAGGTGTATTTTAAACTTTATTCCCAAACTAGGGAAGAGTGCCTTTTGATAAATATGCTTTTAAGTTGTTTAGCTGGAATTGATAAACAAGTTTATAAGCTGTTTCACTGAAAAACGTGTTCACTAAACACATTCTTTTAGTTCGGGAATAAAGTTTAAAATGCATCTAATTATGTAATCAAGTTAAAAAAATACCTTAATCAGGAAAGTCGACCGTATTGAACTGTAGAAAGAGTTCCAAATGCCATTTCTAGTCTGCTTCTCACCATGCAGAAGGAAAGTCAGCAAACCATGGAGTAACTATATATGTGATGGCTGCAAGGTTTTTGATGCGCAACTACTCTCATAACATCATGATCATTGGATCGATGAATTGGTCAGAGACCCATGTTGAGAACGCCAATCTGACAACCGATCTTCAATTCAAAATGCCTCCCTAGGCTCGAAGCACATGCGAGGCTTCACTCTGGAAAGCTTGTATTACAAATTTGAATTTCGTCACAAACACGTCCAGGTTAATTTTTAAAATTGAATTCTGATGCCATTGTACGCCTTATGCGGTGCCTAGTTTCTGGATATTGGTTGTACACATTATGTTTGTTCCATGAAATTCGACTAATTAAATTTTTTTCTTTTTTACTTCCTCGAGTGCTTTGCAAAACTCTTTGCTGATTTAAAAAGTTCTGATTAGGAGCAATTTGTTTTGTCCATATATATCTCATGCCACATTGCTGCAATTAATTAATTAATTATTTTTAATGTTTTATAGCTCGAGTTAAGTGGATTTTCAGCCCAAAATTTTGGCTATAATTATTTTTTCAAACCAGTTTTATAAAATATGTAAACCAAAGGAGCATTGAATGTCTGCAGATTTTCAAGATGCTAGGTATGATGAAAGAGAACAAAAAAAGGAGTCATTGAGTGACTGAAGATGATGTAGAAAGATTAAAAAATGAACCAGAGAGAGGCCTTGTGATAGGTCTAGTGGCCTGAACTGGACAAATCCAGTTTTTCTACACACTTGAAAGAAGCCCCACTCCTTAAATTTGATATAATATTAGTAGTGGTGGTAGTGTGGTGGAGGCAGTGGTGGTGGTAATAGTGTTGGTGGTTTGGTAGCATTGATAAACTTTTTGACTAAAAAATATTGTTTTAATAAGTTTGTCTTTAGTTGATTATGAAAATTATTTTCTATCTAAACAAACTTTTTTTTTTTTAATTTCTGTTAACTACGAAAAATATTTTTCAAAACATATTTGATATACATAAAATATTTGATGCGAAAATTTGAATTAGAACTAACCAATATTTTGTGGTGTAAAATCAGAGAGATAACTACCAAAAAACAGGGTGCTACAATCTCAAATGCGGAGGTTTTGTGCAAACAAGTAACAAGTTAGCCATCGGTTCCCAATTAAAAGTTGTTTCCACCTACAACAGAAAGACATTTGATATATCCATCCTTATTTTCGAGGTATATTATGCGTTGTTTGGTGCAGTTTATCTTAACGGTTTATAGTGTTGTTTATTTATTTTATTTGACCTATGAGTTTGTATTAGACAGTTTGATAGAATTTTGAGTTTATTAGGTGGAAATAGCTGAAGTTAGCTAAAAAAAAAATTGATTATCTCAAAGCGGAAAATGAGTGCTTGATTTTTGTGTTTTGATCATCAATTTTTAGTTTACAATAAATTTTACCAAATAGGCATATGATGAATATAATAAGATGCCGAGTTTAGTCATGGATACTCCAAAAATAATGCCGTACTCATATGAGAGGTATGTTTTGGTATGGATACAGAACTGTACGCATATTGAATACATGAAATACGTATCTATTTTTTTTAAAATAATTTTTTTTGATTGTTGGCTACAAATATTGGGTAATTATGTAGGTATCTCCTCCATCAAATTATATTTGTATTTAAAAAAATAAATGGTAAGTGTAATTTGAAATATAAAATTAAGGGAGATTTATTAAGAAATTCTTTTTCAGGTACTTGTTATCCTAATTATCCATAACATATTTTTGTATTCCAATAAGTCTTATTATTTGGACATTTGATCTACCAGATCATAATTCTCACATTTAATGTATTTTATGAATAATTTTATTCTTACAAATATTTTTTGAACGGTTAGCAACTTGGTGACATGAATATCATATTTTATAATGTGAATGTTCACATTGACATGTGATTCACATCACGGAATGTGAATATTATTATTAGGTGTGTTTTAATAACTATATACCCATAACATTTATTAGAATATAAGAAAATAATTTGAATTAAGCAGAATGTAAATAGATGAAAAAGAATTTATGAATAAATACCCCTAAAATTAGAGAAAATTGCTTTGTAGCTCGAAATTTTGGAGGCTCGAGGGGGCCAAATTCCAAAACGACGTCGTTTTGGCTTTTTTTTCCCTTTCTTTTCTTTCTGAAACAGAGAAGTGAGAGAAGAGAGAAGGAGGAATAGAGAAGAAAGAGAGAAGAGGGAGAGGGAACAGAAACAAAGAGAGAGCTGGAATCACGGTCACAAACCACCAGTGCCGCCATCACCGTTGATCGCAAACCCCTCCACCCACCAGCTCCGCCTGTGTGTATACACACATAGATCTGTTCTTCTTCATCCTCTCATTTTCTTCCTCTCTCTTCTTCTTTCTATTTTTTTTTCCTCCTCTGTTTTTCTTTTTTGTTTGATTTTTTTGATTTTTCCTCTCCTCTTTGCTCTATCTCTTTCCTCTGCTCCATCTCTTTTTTTTGATTTTGAGTTATGAAAAAAAATAAAATAAAAGGGTGCCAAAATGGCATCATTTTGACACCTCAAGCCATTCGAGCCTTAATTAATTCAAGTTACTGAGCGGGATTGAAAATTAAATACAAATTTGATTTAATGAAGGGTTATAAATATCTAATCAATTTAATTTTTTATAAATATATTTTATTTAACATATTTAAAAAATAAACGATTTAAATCATCTGAATAAACGTCAAAATTGGCCCAAAAAAGCCGCACAATAATAGCTGATACGCATATGAATGGCAACCACCCAAAATCCCCACAATAAACAATCAAATCTCAGCCACACCACACTTTGTGTTTAGAGTTTTTCAAAAGTTTGGCTTCCCTTATGTTGGGAATTTCACCTGAGAAAGTATTTGGACTTAGTGGTCCATTATAAGCTCAATTTTAGTGATTTAAAGTTTAAACTGTTTATTTTTTATAATTTATTGAGAAGAATTATTGTGTAAAAAATTAAGGTAATTGAATTTCGGTAAATAGATATTTAAATTATATTTGTCTTTAAAAAATAAACGATTATTTTTGAATTATATTTGTCATCAATTTAGATAAATATAATTTAAATATATAATTATCAAAATCTAATTATTTAAATTTTTTACATAAATATTTTTCTCAACGAGTACTCTCTTAAATTAGATTATGAATATGAGAGTACTCAAACCCTTTCCTAAACACATTCAAATACTGGATAAACTTCGAAATATTTTTGTATACAGTATTGTTGATTAAAAACGCTTGATATGTATCATCGGGATAATAACACAGGAAATTGGTGGCTTGAGCTGCAAGGCAACATGATAGGGTACTGGCCAGGATCCATATTCACAGGACTAGCACACAGTGCCACAGAGTTGTTTTGGGGAGGAGAGACCACACTACTACTCAAATGGGCAGCGGCCATTTTTCCGGCGAAGGTTACCGGAAAGTGAGCCTTTTCCGGGATATCGGAGCCATCGACGACTTGTTCAGTCGGAGAGATCCGGGTTTTTTCTTGAATAGTTTTTGACCAATCATGCATGCTATGATTTACGTATCGGAGGAAATAAGAGATCAGATTTCTACTATGGGGTCCTGGATATTCTGCGAAATGTTGATGATATACAACTAATTCATTAATACATTAAAGAACAAAGCATTTTTTTTTTCCAACTTGCAGTTTTTGTCGAGCTGAACTCAAGTAATATGATATTTTTATTAAATTTATCAAACTGAGCTGAATAACAATAAAGTGTTTAAGTTTTGTTTGAAAACTTTAATAAATTTCAAAATATATTCAAAGCCCAAAGGAACTTTTAACCAGTTGAAAACTAGTTGAATTTGACGTGTTTGGTTCTTTTTATGGAGTTGGATTCCCTTATGTCCATCATCTCGATTGGAGAGTGTTGTCTTGGCCTGTAAGACTTATCATAAGTTTTGTTTTGATAATTTAAATTATTCATTTTATAGTGTATTTCATGTGTATCATTTGCAAAAAAAATTAATTCGATTATCGTAACTTCTTCAATTTATTAATAAAAAAAATGAATGATCTATATTTAAAAACACTTATAATTTATTTTGTTGGACATAAATACAATTGAATATGTTATGATTATCAGATTGATTTTTTTTTTTGGGGGTTATGATTCTTGAATGATATACACCAAAATTTTTACAAAATAAATAATTCAAATTATCAAAACAAGACCTGTATTGAGTCCCATGAACCAAGACAGCACCCTCTAATTCATAAGCCCTCATTTACCACTCCTAATTTTGTAAGCAGAAAGTGGAAGGTTTCAAACAAAATGCTTCTTATCATCCCAAAAATAGCAGGAATTGTGTTTTGATTCCCATTCTTTCATGAAATCGTTGCTCGTCCTACCACAAAATGATAATCGAATTCAATTAAATTATGATAAATTTTACTAAAGTTATAACTCAAAATTATTCTTTTAAAATCAAAATCCTAACTCCGCCACTGTTTCAAACATTTTAACTATGAAGCTGGTGTTTAGAGTGTAGGTCAATGTCAAGTGACTATGAGATGCCAGCCTGGGAAGTTCTAGGATTGTATATACAGCAATGCTAGGTATCATGAAAAACCTTTCATGAAAATAATCATGAAAACTTTGTGACTCTTAGATTACACTTAGAATAAAGCACCACACACTAATTAAGGTAATTCAAAGATCATAAATCTTTCATGATCATTTTCATGATCCCTAACTTTTCTCTTACTTATATCTATAGAGAAATGTTAGGGATCATGAAAATTTTTTCATGAAAATGATCATGAAAAATTTATGACCCTCAGATTACCTTGATTAGTGTGTGGTGCTTTATTCTAAGTGTAATCCAAAGGTCACAAATCTTTCATGATCATTTTCATGAAAGACTTTTCATGATACCTAGCATTGTTGATATCTATATGTGGGGAATGGGTGGAAAGAAACTACTAGAAACACTTCTAGAAAATGAAGTGAAAGTGACTCTTCATCTTCACCGTTGGGCTTTTCTTTGGCCCTTTTTTTTTATGAGGACACTTGATGCGACAAATCCACTGTTTTCATGCAATGCATCGACGCCTAAAATGACCGATTCTCTGCAGCCAATTTTTTGACCCCTATCTTCATAGTATTAGAGCTTGTTTGGTGTGTTATATAAGTATATTTTTTATTGTTTTTAAGTCATATCATTTTTTTATTTTTTTATATATCTTTTTATAAAAAATTAAAAAATATACTTATTTAATGATAAAATCAACATTGGTGTCAAATTGTCCTTTTGATAGACTCCTTTGTTGCTTCTCTCTCTTTGCTTTTGACTCATGCCGACATGTAGTTTCCACACTATGTTTGTTGATTGGGTTGGACATGCCCCGGGTTTGGGCGGATTCAAGTCGGACTCATATTACATAATAATATTTGAAGTAGGTTTTAGTCTGGTCGGTCTTTGTATTCAAAAATAAAATTAAAAATTCTAAATTCGCTCATATGACTTGGATATTATTTAATATAAATATATTTTTTATATATTTGAAAATAAAAAAAATATAATTTATTTGATTATTTGAGTGTCTCTTTGATCAATTCAAGACTAGTAGTTCAAATTTTGGAACTAATTAGTAATACATCTTGTTTGGAAAATTGACTATTTTAGTAGGCTATTTTAATTTTTAACTATTTTAGTAAACTAAAATATTTATGTCTGTGAAATGGTTAAATTTTTTTGTAGTTGGATTTGATATTTGTGAGAAAAAAAGTGAAATAATTATAGATTTGATGTGGTACTTTGTTTTATTGATTATTTTAGTTTATTTTGTCTTTTGTGAATTTTAATCCAAAAAAAAAAAAAAAAACTTTGCCAAACAAGGCCATTTATGCTTATAAAAAAAATAATTATACTGATATCTCTTGAGATTTGAATAAAATACAACAAATTTTAAAATTTTAATATAATTACACTGATACACAATGTAAAATATATAATTTAATATAAAAGAAATGATAATATTAATTTTTTTTATTCATATGACTAACGGATTTATGATAAAAATGAAGTTATATATTATATGAATTTCAATTTTGAGGTAGTCTAATATAATTATATGAAACTTGTAAAAATTATTATAATAACATGCTAACGTTATCTTTAAAAATAAAAAAAATAAAAAAAAAACTTATAAAATTTATTATACCTTAATAGAACATCAATATAATTTATCCAAAATAAAATTACACAATCAAACTTTGGAGAGTTGATCAAAACTCTCTCGTAATAAAACTTCAATGCATTAAATAAAAACACAAATTTTTTTTCTTAAAAAGTCTAACACATACCATGTTTATCAAAATATTAAACTTTAAAATAATATAACTTTTGATGTAGATGTCGTTTTTTGATAAAATTAGTATTTTTAGAATCATCTTTCCAAAATCTATTAAATAAGATCCATATTGACTATTAAATTCTTTAAAAAAAAATATTACTGTTGAAATGCATGAAAATAGTATCAGTAACATGTTATTCTGTTTGATAATAACATATTACTTTGTCAATGTTGTCCAAGAAAAAAATATATATTTTATTTTGTTCTTATTCAATTATGTGTTTTTTCTTTAGAAAACTTATGAAACAAAATAAATTAAACTAGCATTTTCATCAAATAAAGGTCTCTAATAAAGGAGTTTTGACTAAGGCCTTGTTTGGGATCTTTCAAAAAAGTCAAAAAGCTAAAAAATTACTCAGAAAGTTAAAAAGTTAACACTATTCACCAAAAGTCAACAATTACGGCTGCACAACTCCCAATTCAAATTTTCCTCTAAAAACCAATTTTCACAATTTTTTATTACACATTTTTCCATAAAAAGTCAAAAAGTTAACCCAAACATCCATATTTTCAACCTCAATTTTTTAGTCAAAAAAGACAAAAAGTGCACTTATTTAGTCTTCCCAAAGAAGGCCTAAATTTTTTAGTAAAATTGGAGTCAGCAATGGTTGCAATAGAGATGTTTTAAATAAATATACTTTTTGACTTTTTATAAAAAAAAAAAGATATTATGTAAAAAAGTAGAGAAGAGATGTTAATTAATGTGACCCAAATAAATACACTTATATAAAACAATGCACTTATATAATTTAGAGTAATGATATATAGCTCTAATTTGAGAACTTTAAATGAAACTCTAGTGAAGTAGAAGAGAAAAAAAATAAAAAGAGATAGAGAGAGGAGTGTAAATTTCACCTTCACATAAATACTCTCCACATTATTAAAATTACATTAAAATTTTTAAATTAAAACCCCCGAACGTTATTGTATAATTTAACCCAAAGCAGGCTTAAATGATGAGATGGTCCCAAATTACAGCTCTCTCACAAGCGTCCCAACGGGTTCTTGATTTCCCATGTGCGAAGGCCTATCCCCGTCAGGAGTCTGTCCAATCACAGACAGCCACGTGTAAATAAAACCGTTGAGTTCACGTGTGTTGCGTAATAATTGGAAGTAGGAAGCTGGTGGGACCTACGTTAATGGATTTTTCCAGGACTTGATAGTGACGTCATCATAGCCGACAACTCACGTCCCGTTAGCAGAAATAAAAAGGTCATTTATTACTAAGATTTTGACATTATCGACGATAAAATGGACTTCTTTCTTTTTTAAAAAAAATATTTGGTGGTCTAACTTTGTGTGGTTCAAATAATTGGAATGTATTAAAACGATATCGTTTTATATTAAAAATGATATTATTTTACACTAAATTAATATATATTCGAACCATTCGAATTAAAAAAATTTAAATCAGCTGACATCACCGTTCTTTCATGAGCCGCCCAACTAAAGGATGTGATGTAATAAAAGTCGGCTAGAACGGCCCAGTTGAATTTTTCAGTGAAGGGTAGTTAGGATGTGGCCGACTGGCAAGGCTTTGGTGTATAAATCTTGAGGTATTAGATTCAATTGTTTTGGGGGTTAGACATTTGAATGATAGAATATATGGTTGGTAGGATCAATTTTTAAAACCTGGGTGAATTGTATCCAATATTAGTCTTGTTTGGTGTAGTTTAAAAACTGTTTATTTAAGCTTTTAGCTTAATTTAAGTTATTTTGATGTGTTTGGTTTTACTTATAACTTATAGCTTATAACTTTTTGGAAGTCAGAAATCAGCTTATTCTTTGAGTGGGGCAGGCGATGCTTAATTTATAAGTCAGAAATCAGCTTATGTTCATAGTTATAAGCTATAAGCTATTTAGGCATAAGCTATAAGTACTTTCCCACAGCTCTACCAAACATGACCATTATAAGTGTGAGTTTGAATCATTGTTTTTGTGTGAATTCGCAACACTACATGGTCAATTTTTTTTTGGGAGGAGGGGGGGGGGAATTCGTATAACAATTGAAATTGGTGTTCTAAGTTTTTGTAAGGAAATTTTCATTTTTGGAGACAAAAAATTTTGGTCCTAAAACCTTTATATGTTATAGTGATATATTACTATAGAAATCATTTATAAATTCATATATTTTGATTATCTTAATTATGAAAATGTATAGATGTCTCTCTTCTGAGGGGGCATGATGGGATAAAAGTGCTGAATTTTTATAACTAAAGAAGTCAAAATGTATGATTTTATATATGAAAAGTAAGATAATATTTGTGGGCGGTCTAAATATAATTAAGATAATATTTGGTTAAGTTTTGGAAATATGATTTGGATAAAAAAATTTCAAAACTCATTACCAAATACTCAATTCAAACTCTTTTCAAAACTTAAAATCAAACTCTTTTCAAAACTCTATTTTTCAAAAAAAAAAAAAAAAAAAATTCAAAAAGATATTTTTTTATTTTTTCTTTAAATTTTTTTATTTTTTAAAAAATATTTTTTATTTATTTTATTTTTTCAAAAAAAAATGTTATTTTTTTAATAAGTATTAATTTGTTATGATTTAGATATATATATATATAGGCAACCCAAAAATAAAAAATAAAATATTAAAATATTAAAATGCACAAATGTATTAAATACAACCCATATTAAAATAAACAAATAAATATTTACCCTAAAAAAATTAAATTAAGAACATTTTTAAATATTTTAAAAAAAAACCTAAAACAATTTCAAAATACAACTCAAAACTATTTTCAAAATTCATAACCCAACAAGTTTTCTCTTTTTAAAATTCATTGTAAAAACTTATATTTCAAAACATAACTCCATATTCAAATCATGATTTTAAAATTAAACCAAACGGAGTTTCAAACAAATTAAGAATACATAGATGTGAGACAAAAAAAAAATTCGCATATGCAATTGCTAAGATACGAACATGTGTGTCATATTTGTACATTTTGTATTTAGAACTTTCTATATTCTTAGATTTTTTCAAAAAGTATGTACAAAGTAATTTTATTTCATTTTCCCTTAACAAATATGATGATAAAAAAAGTGGTAGAACGTAACATTTTAGCTCCGTTTGGGAAGTTGATTTGTGGGATTTTTTGACTAAAATAGTCACAAAAAATAAAATAGGCTTTTTAACCCAATAAGACAAAATATCACATCCAACTCATAATCATTACATTCTTTCTCTCACAAAAAAGTCAAAAAAGCCAAAAGCTCTTCACAAATCAGGCTTTTTAGTCCTGGGTTAAAATAGCCAAAAAAATCAAAAAGTCAAAAAATCAACCCACTTTCCAAACGGAGCTTTTGTAACCAAAAATGACGAAAGCTATTGTGCGGGGAGCAAATATTCCGGCAAGTCCGTATTCCTTTCTTCCAAGCTTCGTTTCTGTCCAATCACTTGAAAGCACAGCGGTAGTGAGCTACTCGGCGGTGTGTGGCCAGAAAACCCCTCCGACGATCAAGTTAGCACACACCTTGGGATAGAGAGAGGGAGGAGAGTGTTTGAGTGTAAGTGTATCTCTTACAAAATGTTCATCGTCTGTATGGGGGGCGCAGACATGCTTATATACCTTTCTGCGCCCCGAACCTACTCCCAGTGATCTCTCGACACGTGGCTCTGCTGTCCCATTTGTCAGCATAAACCTTGCTGAACATCACCTAACCCAGCTGCCAGCCCACTCTGCTGGGAGCACGGCAACCGGGCTGTACCACTTCGGCTATCAATGGCCATGCTGTGCTATATGCACAAGTGTACTAACAACCGAGCTCCTTTCCAGCTGTGCTCGGTTGCACTCCAGCGAAGCCGAACTGGAGATCGGTCAACCTAGTCAACCAAAGGCCCCCCTGCCTGCTTCGGTGCATGAAGTCCTCAGCCGGGCTAACGGTGCTCGCCTCTGACCGGGCAACGCAAGCTGCACGGTTGTTCCTGCGGAACTCAAGTAGCTCGGCCCATATCTGACAGGCCCAACTCTGGGCAGATCCGAAGTCATCTCGGCCAAATGCTCCATTGGGCTCCAACCTGCTCGGCCTCCACCCCGGTCCATATCCGGCTCATAATTCTCTCTCTCAATTGCCCCTTAATTCCGTCCGCTGAAGCGTGACTGGGATTACCTATTTCGACCGGGGTAGCACCTCCTCGGTCCTCAATTTACTAATCGGCAACCGGGCTAGCTGACATGCATGAATTCAAACTTGCCCGGTCTTACATTCCTGTCTCTTCGGCTTGCTCGGTCGACGCTTCTCCTGACCTTCCTGTCTCTTCAATTCTAACGCTGTCATTAATGGGGGCACGTGGTGTTCTCCCATTGGACCTCGAGCGGCCAACCAGCCGTCGCATGAAATTTGAATTTGGGCGGTTTTTCTTCCTCTATATACATGCCCCCTCCCTTTTCGATTCATTCCTACTGTCACCCCTGCATTCCAAGCGACCCAGGGCTCTGGTGCCTTCTCTCCCTTGTCATTGCTAAATTCGTGCTCGAAGAGGAAGAAGAAGAAGCCTCTGCCCCCACTGCCCTTCACAGGTATGCCCTCCAGCTCCCCTTTTGTTGTCATTTCCTTCTTTGTTACACACATTAGGGCACTCGGACATAGTTTTTAAGAAATAGGCACTAGAATCCTTCCTAAACCTTCAACTGTTCATGGTGTTCTTCATATTTCCTGAAGAACATTGAAGATCTGGGGCGGACCGGGCTCCAGGTCTTCATTTGATCCAAAAAATCAATCTGACCGAGCAATCAACCTGTTTGTCCCAACCCAAGTAAAAACCGAGATAGTAAAAGGACTTGTCCGCTCGACCGGGCTAATATCTAGTCCGCTTGGGCGACCGAGCTCCATGGCTAGCTTTCATAACCGAGGTGGTTTGGCACTGTCAATGACCGAGCTAAAGTCAAGCTCGGTACGCGCGACCGCGCTCACACTTACTCTTGCCATCCTTTTCTTGCAGAGTCCAAGGGGACCACTGACCACTTCTGAAGCTCTTAAAGACCGAGCTACCACCAATTACCACAGTGCCAAACCCCTCAGCTGAGCTAACTCAGGCCGGCCATAGATGGGGAAATTCCGCTTCCTTGTGGATACTCCGGCTGCGCTAGCTGCGTTCAGGGAGGAGTACGGCATCCCGGCCGACGTCCACCTTGAACTCGCAGCAGAAAAAACAATGCCGTGGGGCAGATCAAAACAATGCCCCTTCACCGTGCTGTCTATCATCGAAGGAGGCCTCCGCTTCCCGCTCAATCCACTAATTACCGAGTTCCAGCGCCGAACCGGGCTGGCATCCACCCAAGTGTCCACCAATACCTACCGGATAATAAACGATGTGCACGAGCTAAACAACCGGCTAGGCATAAACTTAGGCTTAGCCGAGATACTGTGGCAGTACACCCTTGGGCATACCGGCGATGGCCTCGCCTACTACCTTAAGATTAGGCCAGGCAAAGAAAAAATTGTGACCGGCACACCAGACAAAGATTTGCACGACGACAATTTCTTCTGGGTGTCTGGCAATTATGAAACAGCCGAGGTACCGGGCTGGTTCGTAAGCAAGAACTTCGGTTCCACATGTAAGCCGCGCAAACTTGCTCGGTTAGCTTATTATCTTCATAATTCCGTACTTAACCATTTTTCTTGTTTCTTTTGCAGTAATTCAAGCCTTGCAAGCCAACTACCAATATCCCAACGTAGAGGCCATCAGGATTGCGCTCTGCTACCGCCACCGAGATTGCAACGAGCTGCTCGGTTACACTCCAACCTACAGATACTCTGCTCCGCGCCGGAGTAAAGTAACAGACTTTCTCCGTGCTCCATCACCTCCTCCAGACCCAACTCTACCTGACGTCCCCTTGATCCGGTTGACAGACGAACAAGAGATGGCCAAGCGAAGCCTAATCAAAAACCTGCTCACCGCAACTTCGGCCGTGATACCGAGCGTCGTCACTCGCTTTGCCGCCCCCGGTCAATCAAGTGCCGCCGTGGTCGCCCTAGCTTCTCCAGCTGCCGGGCAGTCCAGCCGAGAGACACGCCGGGCTGGCAAAAGAGCACGCGCGGACCCTTCCACCGAGCTGGTTGCCGAGCTGACCACCGAGCAACTAACCGCCACAGCTGACCCAACACCAATCTGGCGTCCACAACTCAAGCACCGGGGTAAAGATATCCCGGCGACGGCTTCGATCAAGGGCGACAAAGAGCACCTTCTAGCCTACGATCTTTCCAAGGCCCTTCTCCTACCGAGCGACATGGTCGGTAGCGACCATGTCCCTGACACCCGGTTGGTGAAGTCGTCTGTCAAGTCCATGGCCAGGGTAAGTTTCAACCTGCCTCTGAAATTTGCACAAGTGTTTGCACGGTTTCTCATCTGATTTAACTTGTATTTTGCAGGCCATCCAAAAACAACACCTGGTCATGGAGCGCATCCACCAACTTCGGCAGAAGGCGGCCGACACAGCCAGCCAAGTACAAAGCCTCCAAACTGAGCTTGGCCGAGCAAAGTCCTCGCTTAAAATAGCCAACACTGACAACAACCGGTTGCTCGGCCAACTCGACGAAGCCGAGAAAAAGAGGGACGAGCTCCAGGCCGAGCTGGACGCGCTCAAGCAGTCCAGGGAGAAAGATTGTGAAGATGCCAATAACGCCGGCTTCAAAGAGGCGGAAGACAACTACAAGAAACAAGTCTTCGCCACCCAGGACATCTATTTCAAAGCTGGATGGAAGGCTGCTTGTCAACAGCTCGGTCAAGGTCCTGACACTGACGTGTTTGCTTCTCCACCGGCTGTCTTCTTACCGACCTACCTCATTCCATACACTAATGACGTCTTCAGTGCGCTGCAGGTTAAGGCCGAGGAAGGGCTTGAAGAAGAGGTCGAGGCAGACGCTGAGGGGGATGACCAAACCGTGCAGGAGCAGACCGGCCAGACTGGGACCGGTGTCCAGGACCAGACAGCAACAACCAACCTGGAAGCTGATGAGGAATTCCCTGATCTCTCCCCCTTGGCTTAGGTTTCTTTTTTCTTTTTGTCTGCAAATGTAACCGGGCTAAGTTCCCCACCTTTTGTATGAAGTTTTTATCAATGAAAAGCTTTAATTTCACCAAGTGTTTGCACGGTTCTTCCAACTCTATTTACAGCAAAACATCTCGGTTTAAACTATAAAGTTGATCAAAACAGCCACTTCTTCAACCGGAATAATCATCTCGGTTGGAACATTAAAGTTGAACAAATCACCAAGCCTTTCAACCGGAGTAAACCATCTCAGTTGAGGATACCTAAGCCGAACAAAACATCAGCTTCTTCAACCGGAATATCCATCTCGGTTGGAAATCCTAAGTTGAACAAAACATCAACTCTTTCAACCGGAGTAAACCATCTCGGTTGAGAATACCTAAGCCGAACAAAACATCAGCTTCTTCAACCGGAATATCCATCTCGGTTGGAAATCCTAAGTTGAACAAAACATCAACTCTTTCAACCGGAGTAAACCATCTCAGTTGAGAATACCTAAGCTGAACAAAACATCAACTCTTCCAACCGGAGTAAATCATCTCGGTTGGGAATTCCTAAGCTGAACAAAACATCAACTCTTCCAACCGGAGTAAATCATGTCGGTCTTTACATTAAAACAACAATCTGAATGCTAAAGCAAAGTCACTTCTGTATATTGACAAAAAGAATACATTCTGAAGTGTAAGGCAAAAATTTCCTTTGCACAAAAAGAAAGCTAAAGCTAGAAAAAATACAATTTCAGGTTGGCCGCATTCCATGGTCGGGGTATTGCTCTACTATCCAGATCCTCCAAGTGGTATGCCCCCTTACCCGCCGGACCGGTTATCTTGTAGGGTCCTTCCCAATTTGCTCCTAGCTTGCCTTCACCTTGCACCAGGGTGTTTCCCATAACTTTCCTCAAAACCCAATCACCTACTTTAAACGGTCTCGGGTGCACCGTTTTGTTGTACTTCCTTGAGAGCTCTTGTTGGTAGGCAGCCACGTGGATGAGGGCCTTCTCCCGACGCTCTTCCACTAGGTCTAATTCCAGGGCAATAGCCTCGGCGTTCAGTTCGGGCTCAAAACTTTCACTTCTTAGGGTGGGCATGTCAACTTCCAAAGGTATGACTGCCTCCATGCCATAAGCCAAAGCAAATGGAGTTTTCCCGGTAGATCGTCGCGGGGTTGTTCGGTATGCCCAAAGAACGCTGGGTAGTTCCTCAGCCCATTTTCCCTTTGCCTTCTCCAGCCGTTTCTTCAACCCATCCAGGATAGTCTTGTTTGACGCCTCGGCTTGACCGTTGGACTGCGGGTAAGCCGGAGTGGAGTTGTAGAATTCAATCTTTAGATCCTCACAAAATCCTCTGAATAGGCGACCGTCAAACTGAGTGCCGTTATCAGAGATCAAAATCTTGGGGACGCCAAACCGCGTGACCACATTCTGCCAGACAAACCGCTTCACGTCTTCTCCTTGATTGTTGCCAAGGCTCAGCTTCAACCCATTTGGTGAAGTAATCTGTGACCGCGATGAAGAATTTCCGGTTGCCTGATGCTGTTGGTAGCGGCCCGACTATATCTAGCCCCCACATTGCAAAGGGCCAAGGACTAGTGAGGGGAAGAAGTTCCCTGGCTGGCTGATGGATCTGATGGGCGAATTTTTGGCATTTTTCGCACTTGCGGACATACTTTTGAGCGTCGGCCTACATACACGGCCACCAGTAGCCCTGCGAAATAGCTCGGTAGGCCAGGGACCTGCCCCCTATATGACTGCCACAGATGCCTTCGTGAATTTCGTACAAGAATGCCTCCACACTACTCGGGTGCACGCACTTTAGATAAGGACCGGTGAAGGACTTTTTATACAACGCTCCAGATGGAGAGAGCCAAAACCGCTCTGACTTCACCCGTACTTTGTGCGCTTCTTTCTTGTCGGTTGGCAGAGTCCGGTCTCTGAGAAACAGGATTATAGGGTCCATCCAGGAAGGACCTAGCGCGGTGCAGAGTACATTCGTCTGCCCGGCTTCTTCAATGCTTGGCCGTGGGAGGAATTCAATCAACAGGGGGTTAAGAGACGTACTATTTACCATTGAAGCAAGGCCGGCCAGCTCATCTGCTCGGCTGTTTTCTTCGCGGCCAATCTGTTGAACTCTGATTGCCTGGAATTGCTTGATGTGCTCCCTGACCAGAGCTTGGTACTTTGCCATTCTGTCATCCTTTGCTTCATAAATCCCAGAGACTTGGTTAACCATAAGCTGGGAATCACTGTACACCATTAGCTCGGAAGCCTTCATCTGAAGAGCGCTCTTGAGTCCGGCCAAAAGTGCCTCGTACTCAGCCTCGTTGTTGGATGCTGGGAAGCCAAGGGTGATAGAATGTTCAATGGTGAGGCCATCCAGTGAGATAAGAACGATACTTAGCCCGGCACCGTGACGGTTCGACGCTCCATCAACAAAAAGTTTCCACATCTCCTCCACAAAAAGCTTCCAGCAATCCGATGGGTCTCGAGAGGCTTGAAGGTCGATGGGCTCACGGCTGCCCAGTTGTTCGGCTTCAAGGTCAGTGTTAGCTGGTTCCACTTCAGCCCCCCTTGATGATTCGGCACTGGACTCAGCAAGTTGGTCTACAGTGCCCAAGTCCGTAGGCGAATCACCAGGTCGCGGTGTTATGCCGGTCACGGGCGCCGTGTTGAGTGGTTCCATTTCTTCCCCCCTTGGTGATGCGGTACCGGATAGAGCGCGTTGGACAATAATATCCGGCTCCGTCATCGCACCACCGGGCAGTGGAGCTGTACAAGTTGAGGGTGCTATGGTGGGGCGCGCAAATTCCGCGTCGCAAACTCCACCAGATTGTAACTCGGTTAGACTGGCATTGACCTCCTCATTTGCTGCGACAATGTCGACCGGGCACACCGGATGAGTTCCAGG